>JAEQBH010001829.1:0-311696 GCA_016808115.1 Tetrastigma voinierianum
ATCCTGATTTATTGATTTTTCTGATTACAAATCCTAAGAAGAGCATACTGCTGAGATTCAAATCGAGGTGTACTATAGCTAATAAAATCCCAGCTATCGATAGAGGGTTTTCTTAGCCAATCCAATTAATAATCAACACTAATAGTAACTAAATCACAATTTCATAAAAACATGTACAAGCCAGAATCTTTCTTTCCCACAAAAACATGCAAAAGAAGGCAAGAAAGATTATCTCGTTGTTCGCATTTTTTTAATAATGAAGAAGATTATGTATTTAATCAGATTTTATTCACAGATGAATTCGATCATAATGCAGCCCCATTACAAAGAATTAGTTGATATCATGATGCATTTAGTAGTAATGAGGTAATTTTAATACTTTAAAGTTGTAGTAATTTGTTTAAGACACGAAATTAATAAATTGTTACATCCGCATATTTTGTACTTCCGGATGCTTTGATCGAACGGGCTCGAAATGTGGGAAAACTGAATCTGGATGGTTATTGTGATAAAAGATCTGATAAAGGAGATAGTAGAAAAGCTAGAGTTACCCTTGCATGTGAGCGCAGTAACATATGCGCACGCAGAAAGAATAAGTCGACTGTGAAGACTTGAACTGTGGGGTGCTACACTGAACGAAAAATGTGATTGTCCATTTAAGATACCCTGTGTGAAGTTAACTAGTAGTGATGATTGGAGTGTTAATAAGCCAGGGATTTCATAATCAATGAGCAAATATTTAAACAATCGGGAGGTCACTCATATGTCGGGCCGGGACATCTGATGGGGAGAAAACTATATTGTCTCGATATGACTAAGAACTCGTGAAACCAAGAATATTCTACTGTCTATAAAAATCATGACGAGTATAATGTTAGCACTATGAAATACAATATACAATGCACGCTGGCAACATCGACTACTTAATAGTGTCATAGAGATCGTAAATGCAACAAACTAATGAAACAACCGAATGAATGTAAATATGTCGAATGGCATAGGAAGGATGCGTCGAACGATTGTGTGAGACTTGTTTTGGCACATCCTACTTCTATTCAACATGGAATGCATTTGCAAGGTTCTAATTATGGATTGCACTTATAAACCAACAGATAATTTCCCTTCCACTTCGAGATCGTAGGTGTGACATCAACAAATTTGACTTTTCTCGTGGCATTCAGATACTGAGGCCGAGCAGACAACTACACTTCAAGTAAATGGAGAAGTTACAAAGTTTAATGCTCACGATCGATAATTAATGTCATTGTTAATGATAGGAGTCACTAATGAACGTCGTAAGTGCGCAGATTTCCACACAACAAATCTTCCGTGCGCATGGCATATATCAAAAAATGTAATTTTGCAAACTCGTATAGTTGCTCGAGCGAAAAGAGAAGTGGGAGGCATTCATGTCACCGAGTGTCCTCGGTGTTTTCTTTCAAAAGAGGACGATCACGAGAGAAATTTAAGATCAGCTGACAACCGATTACTATACTTACCCCCGAGCAATAAAATACGTGACGTGAGTCACGGTCGACTCTTTATAAGGAAAGATTCGCCGCAACTGACAGATAAAGTAATGCATTTAGGCAATGTCACAAACGAATAGGTACGTTAATTAGCAATGCTTTTCTTACATATCCATACATAAAAATGATTTTAATATATGTTCTATTTTTTAAAAGTGGTCGTAGAGTGCACATGCAAAGTCAAGAGACATCTCGTCTATCTCAAGTGGGATTTAAGAGTTCTCGAATGTAATAAATGCTCTTATCGAGTTGCAACATACCGAAAATAAAAGCTTCATTTGAGAGAAGTATTTCTCGTTATTGAACATCAATTCAACAATGCTATGTTTAAAGAATCAAGGGGTATCGATTCGTGGCTTCCACTCAATATGATATCGAAGGGAAAGCTTAAGAGCAAGTCAACTTGAAATTGACAAGGGAATATGTGGTTGCTGCTAATCGTAACCTCATATGGGCTGCCTTTGTGCGCACGAATCCTGCGTGAGTTTATCAAAAGAAGGCCGCACACCCTCGGAGAAGTGTGTACCCGCATCGAGGAAGTTGGATACCGTGGGATCGACAATGTCTCGGCCCGAGTCGACAATTAGTACCGAGATTGATAGTATTTTCGGTGACAATTTGCCGATTGTGATGAGGCAAGTAAAATAGCATTAAAAAAGGAAGTCGAGAGAGTTAGCTTGCCCCCGCAACGACATCTATGTGTCCACCACTTCTGAGAAGGTTAAGGGAAAGGGTCAGTCCGCCGCTGAAAATCAATTTATCTACCAAACGAAATTCTTCTTTATTTGAAATTGTTGAGTCCGCCACGATAAGATTTCACCACCGCATGTTCCGTGAAAGTACCAAGGAAAAAATCAAGTACATTAAATGTTCCATCAAATACGCGGAACATATAGTGAACATCGTACGTTAGCGCGTATGGTCATCGTGGATATCGCCGATCAATACACAGGAACGGGGAAGATCAATGGGAATCCGCTCGACACGATTTGGTTCGTGAGCTCACACCCTTTCATGATGAGCATGTTCAACTTACGGATCAATCAATCGCGTTGTCGAAGGTTTATTCAATATCATGGTTTCGACTCCTTTGCCCCATATGATGATGGATGACTTTACTCGATAATGTGGGTCATTTGATAAATTTCACGGCATAATATTGTGTTAGTCCATTTATCAATTGTACGCCTAAATATATCTACCATCGATCAGGACACCGCACTACTTCACCACAAACTCGACGCGACTTCGATTTGTCGAGGATCATTATTTCGCATGTATGTTAAATTTTATTCTAATCAGTTATTAAGTTAAATGTTTTCATATTTTGTTTTTTGGACATAGCACGATCTTTATTGTAGGTATTCGGATTCGACATCACCAATACCTCCACCGTATGCAACCGGCGAATAATGATACCGTGTGCTCGAGGACGGAGATCCCTATGTTCTGACGAGGCTTTTAGATCATCACTGTGACCTAACTTGAATGTAGCGACACAAGAGACAATTGATGTAGATGAAACATGATGTATTTACAACAGACGGATGATATCTAATCGTAGTGTATCCTCTTTAAAATCACGCGTTCTTGTTTTATATTTCCATTCGTACACGAGGGTCGAGCTAAAATCAACAAAAAATTTATATACACTCCAGCCTCCTTACTACCGCCAGAATTGCCATCGCGTGAAGATAAAGGGTTCAGTGGTCGAACACGGGGACGGGTTTTCATCCAGAAATGGTTTGCATCGCTCCGGTTGCAAGGCTTCTATTCGACCAAGCATTAATCGGGCAATAAACCGCCTGTATGCTGTCAAAGATTAATTACAAAGTACGACGAGGCATGTAATTCTCGCTTACAGGGAGATTTTCTAATTAGCGACTTGGCGTATTTATTGAATTGGCAAGGGTCTAGCGACCTGCAAGTGTTTAGCGACTTATAAGGTTGAACATATTAGCGAAATTTCGCTGTTAGTACCTAAAGGAGAAGCGAATTCTATAATTTCGCCAAGGAACAAGGTGTTACAATAAATTTTCACTACCGAGATTGCGAATCGCTTAAGTAAATTCGCTTAGATTGCGACCGGGTTATAACAGTTGCGAAATTCGTTATTGCTCCCGCATGCCTCTCGCCTGCCTTCAACCGCATCTCATTTCCTCCACTTTTCCTTGTTTTCCATTGATTTTCGGGGTTTGTTGATGGTCGAGACTAAACTTCCAACCTCAAGATTGATCATTTGCATTGCATAGTCAGGCGTATAAATACCTACAAAACAACCAAAACATGCTCCAAATGGCATAAGTGTTAACTGTTTCGATACTTAACACTTCAATCGGGTTTATATGACATGATTAATGCACAAAAGTACTAAAACCTATCTAATATGTGGTTCAAAATCAGACTTTCGACACTAATCAATATTCCCATTTGGCCTGCTTTTGTGAAGTTTTCTTAATTATTGATTTATTGTTAATGTGAAGAGTGAGGTCCTTCATCCTTATTTTATTCCATACTTATAGTGTCCCATTTCGTTTAAACTATGCATTAATCTCGTGGTCTCATTGTTATTTAATCCATTTTTATGAAGACAGGAATAAATCTCAATCATTATTAGGTTGCTGAAGGAGGTAATGTAATGTAACAACTAATAAAATACAATACAATTAATCACATTATCTATTTAACACTAAAGTCTAACAAGTAATACATAAACATAAAACTAAGTCTTTTTTTTCCTCTTCGAACGAACATAAACAGTAGTAGATGCAGTAGAATCCGTGCGTACGGCGATCCGATGTAGGCGCTTGAGCAAATGAAGTCGGTGGAGGAGGAACTACTAAGTAAGGAGGATCATCCGATGATGGTGGAGGATCAACTCGATGTCGGTGGAGTGATAGACAAAGTAGAGGGCTAAAAGGGATGCGTGAATAGTGATGGTGTGCTATGACATGCCGGAGTCAGTGGATGGGAGCGGATATGTCAGTTGCCCTTATCCGCCCGTAAAGTATATTACGCACTGTCAAGGCACCCCAAAATAACGCGACTCGGTCTCTTCCCCGTATATCACATGCCCTAAATGAAGTCAATGCGTTCACACGCTATGATAAATAATATGAACTTTAAATATTAGTAATATAATAAAAATGTTAAGTATCAAATCATGTACAATTTATATTGCCAGCCAAACGAAGTCCATATTTAACTTACGCATCACCGTAGATGCAAGATGTGAGTGCGCTGTGAGGATCGCGTATCCGTCGCAGAACCCGATCTAAGTCGGGGTTGAACGACGCGACGCGATATGCGATCATACCGTGCCATATACTCGTACACTCTCCGAGCCCGAGCATGTGCATCGCCGACTCGACTGATCGCCGCAGTGATCCGTCCATCTCTCCCAATACTGAACCAATAAGGTACTACGGTCAGGTCGTAAAGGTGTGAAAGGCCGCGGAGGAATGGTTCCAATATAGCCAACCGGGCGTAGCACTCGCTCCGATGATATGGTTCTACAACTGTCCGCACTTTATGCATCCGTAATACCATGCAATATCTGGGAAAGGGGTGCTCACCGATGATCCTCATATGGCTCCCGCCAGATCATCAAATCGCACCGACGAGTCTCTCCCGAACCGACCGCGAAACTATCCGAATCACGCTGGCCTCCAACGCAGCGCACGTGGATCGCGACTCTATGGTCGGCATATCCGGAGAAGAAAACATCTCCTGAAAGTGCCTAAAGGTGCCTACATAATCAATAAGATAATTAATATCAATATCATCTATAAACATTGAAAATTATCTACAATCCGCTCAAAATCTGGCCATCAATCGTGACTTAAAAGGGTCAATGAGCCACCTAACTGCCGCACCTCAAACTCCGTCGCGCAGTAGGCCACCATCGTACGTGCATGCCAAACAAGTTTAATTCTGCTATTAGCTACCAACCATGCCGAGGTCTCTATCAGCCCTGGGCACAATTATCAGTACACCGCCGCACTCTTATCAAGAACAGAGTGCAACCAAACTGCATGGAAGAAAGCTCGAGTAGCAAACACTACATCATCATCAGATGACGCATCCGTAATAGTCGAGGAATGATCCCTCGCCCACGTGAATAATTCCAAGGAGAACGACACCAAGCCGCCTCTAGATGCGCTTCACGTCCCAGAGGTGCCCAACAACCCACCAATAAAGCATTGGCATCGTCCACATGAAGCGGCTGTGAGAATGATATCATCGATCCAGTAACAGGTATATGTAAGATGGATGCGACGTCGTCTAGTGTGATGGTCATCTCACCAAACGGCATATGAAATGTCGTGGTCTCTGGCTGCCACCGTCACAGTGCCGACAACATTCCGGCCTACCGCAACCCGATGATCGCAACTAGTCAACGATGCCAACCCGTGATCGATGCAGCGCCTCATAAATACCAGAATCTCCATATCTAGCTCCCATAATTGCAAACAGACCATGATTGACCACCCCAATGGTGCTCGATCCTACAATAAAAATGCAAATAAATTACAATTCAAGCTACGAATTAAAATTAACATATATATATGGCAGAGCATATATATATATATATATATATATATAGCTTCGACAATGATTGCTTAATTTCCCAACCCATATTCACAAGTAATATGTTTGTCAAAACCCGTATACATCTATCATCAGTCTCCAGAGCACCCTCGAATACCTCCTCATGCTCATCCCTATCATGCTGAGGATGCTCAACCGAATCTGGATCTGCTGCTGGCTCAACCTCTCTCAATTGAACCCGTCGTCTACGCTCCGATCCAAGAGGGTCGTCTCATGTAGGCACTAGATGACCATCCTCCTCGAGTACGCAGGTACATCTATTTCAGAGAAAATAAAATATCGATAACTTAAATATGATCATTAAATAAAAATATGAGATGATCATCGCGACTATGTCTACACGGGAAAATATAGTTGGAATAGTATGCAATTTTTATTTTTTATTTCGGGTGATAAATTTTGATATGATGGTTATCTAATCATTCAATAAAAATACCAAGTGGGATGAGGCACTCACATCAAAACAATCACACTCATATGTTTTTCTAGGCACCTCCCGTGGAATGAAAGACAACTAGGCAAATAACCATATTCCGGGTCGGGGCTTAAAATGACCTACCAACTACCCATTTCGACCCAACCTTAACTAGTTGTTCACCTATTTTCTCATATAAGTTACTAGTTATTGTTCACCTATTTTCTCATATAAGTTTATAAATTTGCTGCATTAGCGAAGAATTATATGACTAATAATCATGTGGACTCAGATGCACTTAAAATCTTCGGAGCACATTAAGAGTAAGAGATTCACAGGTCAGACTTGCTACTATCTATCACCATCTAAATTACAATAAAGATTTCGCGAGAAATCAAACTGACATCATCAAATCCTGCTAAGGCAATCAATCCGACATCATCAAATCCAGAAATCAGATTAACCGACATCATTCAATCCTAATATTGCATTAACCGACATCATCAACCAGAAACATGTAATTAAACCGACATCCCTAACCGTGAATACGTAATTACAACCGACATCATTCAACCTTAATATTGCATTATATCCTGACACTATTAAATCCGGCCAAACGATTAATCTCTGATATTGTCAACCGGCAAGATAAAATCTCTGACATTGTGAACCGGAGTGAACCACAACCATATCGGAATCCGAATATTTATTTGCTACCGGATTCAATGAAATCCGGACGCTCATTTTCATGTTTCCGAACCGAACACGTATTCACGCAAAATCGGAAAACCAAGAAACTAAACAAACTTACTGACTCCTGATTTGAGGTTCTTCGTTTTCGCGCTGGAGGATCGCCGGTTCTCCAGCGCGAGGTTTATTTCTGCTTCTCCGACGTGTTTAAGTTTTTGCAGTTAAACGGGAGTATTTCGCCTGAGTTCGGGGAACAAATTCGAGGGGTGTCGAGCAGGTTAGGATGGGAAATTTTTTTATGGAACGGGTGTGAAAGTGAGATAATAACGGGGTGTATTTAGTAACGGGTGGGTAGAGATATCAACGGGTGTGAATAGAACTACTCTTATCCAAAGAAGGGGAGGGCTCCACCTCCCGAGTCGAGAGATTTGGAAAGTACTACTAATCCTTCCTTGATATCATCCTCCTTGCCTAACTTTCGCCATTAATGCAAATGTTGCTTAAACAATTTCTCAAGGTCATGCATTGGCCATCCCAGAAAAACCGTATTCCTGGTCCCCTTCCTTAAGCCAAGCCCTGGACATTCACAAGAAATTTCTCCATAAGGGCCCAGCAATCAGAATCGGGCCTGCTTTTAACATCGCCTCAGCCTTCGAGATCCAAACCCCGGCCTTCTCACACTGTCCTAAAGGCAATTCTACTCAATGCATCCTCCTTATTAGTCTCGACTTTCCCAAAAACATCTCTGTTCCAAGCCTTCAAAATACCTTTCAGGGCCTTTAATTTAGCGGAAAGGATGAAACTGAATGACCCGTAAAAATGGAGATTTTGCCACCACCCTTTCAAGATGTCTTTGAACCCCTCATACTTTAACCACATTAGTTCAAACCGGAAGGGCGCAGCGCCTCGTCTAACCCGCTACTATCCAACATCGGGAAAATGATCTAACAGTTCAAGCGTTCTAAGTCACCTGTTGGTAATGGCTCTCCCAACAAGAAGTGACAAGAAATCTATGAACCGAGACATCGAGTCAGCCGAGACCACCACCCAAGTGTGGCCCCAAGATGTAGATCTCAAATCCGCATCATTCACATCTAGAACCTCCCGAGTCGACATCCTCACCCTTGATCTTCATCGGGGGAAGAGAACCTCAATAGCCCGCCTCCAACGCACTCACAGGCGCCCCAGCGCCCTGGACGCACGCGCTCTTCCCAAAAAGATTCTTCAGAATCCTTTCAACTGCACTATAACCCCATCAAGGCCCATCAACCCGTTGCCTTCAGCATTCTCGGCAAGTGATGAAATGGAAAAAACTTCCAACTACGTAATCCACTAAACCGATACGATCATGAACCTAAAACAAAAGGATACCCCCCGCGGATCCCGCAGCATTAAGCGCTTTCCAATTCAAACGACGGCCCACCCCCAGACTGCGCACCAAATCAATCGTCATCTCGACCTTGTTTCGTGGCAAACAAGATCACCCGATTTTCCTCGTAAAGTTCTTGATCACCTTTCTTATCAGGGGCATTTGCAGAATTTAAATGCTCCAAGAAAGAATTTTAATCTTCATTTTAACTTTTAACAATAAGTCTCTCGTCCTTCCCCTCCTTTGTCGATCTTATTCCCATTATAGTTTATGTTCTCGCCTTTCTTTAACTCCCGCCACTTTTCGACACTCGTCAACATTCCTTTTCCTCGATCATTGGGAAGCCACTAAATTTCAAGAATCTGCAATCCCTTTTCAAACCCCTTAGTAGGGAATCCTAGGAACTCACTAAATTTAACCAGTACCAAGCCTCCCAACTCCAGACCCCGCCGAGCGACCACATCAGCCTCCTTCTTTTCACTAACTACGCCAATCTCCTCCTTCACAATTATCGCACCAGACTCGAAGCCCGTCCTCTCATCCGCCGCCACGTACCCCTAAGAGGTATCAGAGCCTTCTCCGGTAATGAATCACCCAAACCTGAAAACTCCCCTAACAGCAAGGGGCGGCCAAAAACGGAGAAGGGAGTAGGAGTAGACTGATCAAAAGGAGTGTCATCGTACCTGTTCTTAATGTTGTGCCCTTCTTCCTGTGCTGCAACCTCGCTGAGCTCGTCTTCTTCCCCATAGGGTGAGGCGTTCCCAGCCTGTCTTGCCTCTGAAGAGTTGGATATGGACACTAAATTATCTGAAATTTCAATCCAAGCTCAAGGCGAATTTCGACTCACCTTCTATTTATAACTCACTCGGGCCTTGAAGCAGGAAGGTTGATAAAGGATGAGCCCGTTAAGAAGGGCCAGTTTGGTGGATTCCGGACATATGCTCGCCTCGAATCCAGCCTGCACTGAGAAGCAAACAGGTCTCATTTAACTCCATACCCTGATCTAAAACAGAACCCGTTCTTCTGAGCCACCCCGAAATTTGACTCGAATAAGGAAGCTCTCACGTCGTGATACAACACGATGCCGACGTCGCCCGAGGATTCAGCCCCCGGTCCCATCGTTGTTCCCTGTGTCCTGCTCGAATTCACATCCTCTCTACAACAGGTTCTACCCCTTCATCCCCGACCCTTTGGCACACTAAATTCAACTCAGAAACTTTGGACAAACAATTATACTTCTCTCCCGCCTGGATGTAGTCCCTGAAGTCATTGCCTAACAAGTCTAAGCAATACGGGGAAGCTCATTATGCGCAGACATCCAAGTCCCAATATTTTTTTCAGAAACCCACCCAAGGATTCCATCCCTTTCCCAAGGCAATGAATTTCTACCTTTCATCTCCGCTTAGTTTCCTCTATCTTTAATTTCATCTCTCCTCTCCGTCGTAGAGCCTTCTTAAGTCAGTTGGGTCCCGCTACATCCCCGACCCTCAGATAAGAGGTTGTCTCCTGAGAGCCCTTCGTCCTGTTGCATCGCACTCGAGGCCCACGCACAACTAGTGGTTCGCGCACTCCATTTTTTCTCGATCCTTCCCTTACACTCAGCCTAGATTAGTAAGAGTACCAGGGTCCAACACTGCGCCCCGAGATCAGATAACACTGGCCTCCGCGACGACCCTTTGGTCCGCGAACTCGTCACATCCTCGAGGTGGGGCCCAATTTTTCCTTTAGCCGAGTCCCCAAAATGAACTTTCTGGGCTCTCTCCCCCTAATCCCCAAACATTTCAAATTCAAAACATTTCGCCCCCATTTTGAACTCGTCCCACGCTCTCGACTATTCGACATTCTACTCGTCGCTAGCTCGAAGTCCTGGATACCCACTTCTTCGCATCCTGACAAGGACGCTTTACTACCCTTTTCATTTTTCCCATCCGTCGGGCAAAGGCAACTCTGGGCCGTCTTCCTCACCCGAGCCCACCGACCTCCGTAAGTTTTCATTGTCGATAAAATTCTCCACTGACCGTCGACGAATCTCCCACCATATTTGTAGTTCATAACTTCTATATCCCCCGCGAAGGCTAACCAACCAGCTTTACGCTACCGTTCCTCGCTACTGCACTTCGCCAAAGAAAATCGCTTTGAAGTCAGATCTTCATCCATAGCAACGGCTTCCCGCAGTCAGTCTCCCACTTTTCGTAATTTCTCCACCCACAAATGCAATGGGAAGACCCACCACTCTTATCCGCACTTTTTCTTCGGGGTCTCTAAATCATCACTCTAAGTGGTCCACCACTCCAACCGCATCACCCACCCCTCGCAGTCCTACTCGCTTCCATAACCCATCCGTCTTTCTAATTCAAAACCCATAAAAACAAATTCCGTTTAAAGTGGCGGATAGCAATGCGCCCTTCGCCTTCCATGTCTGGGCCCAATCTTCCACCTCTATCTGACCGAGTCGTAGTCGGTCAGACCTTCCAGCCTTCCCACTACAATCGCATTTTAGCAACCCCAGATTCTGCTTGACCTAAGACTCGCTATGTCTAGCCATAATGTCTCCTGCCTCCTTCTTCCATGATTCATAATGTCCATAGTTGTGCCTGGAGATATTCCCCCCTTTTGGTTCCCCGTCTTGTCCTTAGAAGAAGTCTTTGCTAGATTTCTTCTTTCTCCCGTCTTGTCCTTAGGAGATATCAAATTCTTACCTTCAAAGAAAAGCAATCAGGTCTTTACCGTCCAAGTCTGTGACCGAACAGAGAAAGAAACGCCCATGGTTATTTCTCCTCATCTCCAGGCTGAATCTCCTGCCATTCTCGCACCATCCCAAGCCTTCTAAATTCCTATCTTCTGCTGTTCTCAACGATACCACGCTCTTCAGTAAAGTCCTTACTCCTTCTTCTCCAAATCGTATCCACGACATCCTTCCCGTCGCCTTTCTGTTATGAACACCTTCGCCTTACTGCCATCCCCCACCTCCTCAATCTCGAACGATTTCGAGTCGACGGAAAACCATCTCCGTCTTCTCAGCCTCCACGACATCTTCTTCTCTTCAGTGACTACAGATGCTCATGGCTTCATCCTTCTCCACCCATTGTGGGCATCTATTGGCAAAATGTCTACCTTTTTGCTTTAATTGATCCAACATCAAAAATTTTCCCCACCAAACTTCTCAAGCAAAAAAGCTCCATTTTGTAGGTAAACAGGAGTTCCATATCATTTTCCTAGGGAAAGGCCCTTCCCTCAGGGTACACACCATCCTATCATTCACTTCAGGTTACACCTTTTTAGAGAGTTTATACAATATAAATATCATTTCTCAAAAATATTGCACTTTGCGCTGGAGAAATTGTAAAACTTCATTATTATGTTTAATTTATGAAAGCATACATGTAGTTGTATTAACTAAATTCTTATTTATTCTCATTTAGTCTTTTGTCAGAATTTGATCAACAAACTTATCTTTTCCGGTCAGGGTTTAACATTGTCCCTATTCGATTCTGGGCAAGAATGAAGATGATATGTAGAACTTTGATCAAGTACCAAGAATACTAAATCGATCATTCTCTTCAAGAATCCACAGGATCGCTATTGATTTCACTAATGTCAATGCTCTTAATTTAGTAATGCACCGTCAAGTCGATAGACTAATCTTAAACTAGTTAGCCCGAGCCATTGTTTCATACCTGCGGGGTCGAAATGGGTTTTGGTATTATAAGTGCGCCTTATACTTCTATTAAGGTTGAGGTGGGGTTGGTTACCAGATTAAAGAAAAATAACTTGTGCATTATGTTATACGTGGACTTGAAATTAGCTGCCTTGTTGATTGCATTAATCATCTTTGATTTTTCAATGGGTGAGCATATTATTTATACATAGCATGCACTGAGGCGCAAAACCTTTACGTGGGCCTCGAGGAGCAAGGCGCATTTCGAGGTGCGGGGGCTTTTTATTTGAGGCGCACCCTGCCTAATACAAATAAAAATTATATATCTAACTAAATATTGTCTATAATTTTCATCTAATAATAAAATATAATAAAGTAAAGAACATTAAACATAAAAATCAAACATTAATAATAAAAATCAAACATTAATAGTGTTCCCATCATCCAAACATTCAAAGTTCCAAAACAAAATAACAAACATCATTAGGGCTTCCTATCATCACAAAAATTCAAAGTTTTAAAACAAAATAAACACTCATGTATCTGCATCTAAATCTAAATCAAGAAAATCATCATCACACATCCTCATTATCAACTTCCACCCCCTCTTCTTCATCTTCCCTCTCCCGATGAATTGATCCTCTTCATCTTCTTCAATCAAGAGTAGGAGTATGTTTGGGGAGCTAGATGGGTCTCGACTTTGGTTTCGTGTCGGGTAGCTTTGCTTGCTTTAGCCTTTGGTAACCCTGCTTTCTCGGCCCAATTAGCTCGCAACATCACCCTTGTTAAATCATCACCTCAAACATCAAATCATCTTCCGCAACACCTTCATCTTCCATTCTTCCCATCAACACCGTTGCTATCATCTATATCTTTCAAGGTACGGATCAACAAAGACGCTCGTTGTATCTTTTCTCATCGCTGTTCGGCCAGACTTATCGTACACCAAATCATTCAAGACAATGGTCAACTTATTCAGAATCAAAACAAATAGTTTTTATGATTATATCTCAATGTTTTAGTTTAAGAATCTAAGTTACATTAGTGATGTTGTAAAGAGTCTAAAGACACAAATTTAATTGCATGTAATTGCTCTTAGTAACTTACATTCTCAAAGATACTCCAATTCCTTTCACAAATTTGTCGTACCACAAGTAGTTGAGAACCTCAATGTAAAACTTCTTTAAACTTCTAGTACTGTTGATCCAAACATACCCCACCTTAAGCTACAATTAATATAAATAAATTATTAGTTGAATATTTCACCTATTTTAACTAAAACATATAATAATTTCAATGCACTAATTAACAAACAAAGGACTAACTCCGAGGTTTAGTCTTCCTCGTCTATAATGGCAAACTTATTACCAAAAGGTCTCCAGAGGCACGCATGTACAAGTCCAGTTGTGATATAATTTTATCTTGTTCATCTCTATTTTTCACCAATCTCGATAAGCAACTACATACACTTTCAAAGATTTTCTAATCAGTCCACTCCTTAATCCATTTGTATCATAATAGAACCTGGCCCCAAAAATACCCAAATTTAAATGCAAAGGCCGAATGGTTTAACTCCACCTCCTATCAATGATTTTTAGTACTTTCTTCATTCCCATTAAATCCTTTGACAATGATTCTCTCTTTGCCTTTCATGGCCGTACAAATGTAGCCCATAGAGGCCTCTCTTTCACCATCCACCAAATGGCTAATATGTACAAAAGAGCCTCCAACACCTTCAAAAGAACAAAACACTACAATGTTCCAAAAAAGAAGACATGAAAATTATACGCTACATTTTTCCCTTCGCCGCTTGCCCATTTACTTTATCCAATCGAACTAGTAAACATCTTCGTGTTGTTTCTTTCTGCTCATCGATACTGATAAGGTGATAAAGGCCGTTGCAAACCAAGTCTTAGCAGACCTTAATTAACTTTTCACAAATCGCCTATCATTTCTGGAAGAACCCCGCTTCTATTATAAAGTACATGTAGCGCGAGGATACGCCTCTCATTGGTCTTTCTCGATGTGGTAGTTTTCCAATATCTTCTAGTATCAAGTCAAGACTGAGCGCGGCCCATGGTGTTCAATACAAATGTGGTCTTATCTTTTCCAACAACCTCCCTACATAATTTAATGAAATTTTCAAATTAAATTATAAGTACCTGTCGCCACATAATTTGAAGCATTATCTATTATGACTTGAACAACATTGGCCTCACCAACTTCCTCCACCCAATTGTCAAGTAATTCAAACTATTTCTCTCCCGTCTTGACCATAGACGAAGCATCACTAGGATTTCATAAACACGGTCCTTCGGAAGAATCACCAAGAAATTCACCAATGACCTTCTTCCTATCAGTCCATCCATCTGACATAATTGAACATCGATTTTGCTTCCATTATGTGAAATGGATCTTCATTTAAACTTTGTAAGAGCAAATTCTTTCTTTGAGGTTAGTAACTTACATCATGAATACTGGGTCCCTGTAGCCTACATCATATTGCCCAATTGCTTCGCATCAGTTGGAACCAGCATAGTTCACCGCATTAAAATGGAATCGTAAAATGCTACATCCATCTCTGATGTGCCAGTATATCACTCTCCTCGGGCCTCTTTCAGAGGTATTGTTGATAGTAGTTCGGTGGTTTTCATTTCTCAATAACCCATTTTTGGACAGATAAGAAATGATCCATAGACCTTTTTGCCTTATTCTCTTTTATGCAACTACCACTACCACCACTTCCCCTCCATTGCTACCACCACCAGGAAACATCCTTTTCTTCCATTTTGCTAGTAACCCTCCTGTCCTCATCATTCATCTTGGAACCCAAACATATCCTCATTCACATTATGACTCCCTGTAAATTCATTTGATTTTTTCGAAGCTTTGCCAGTGCTATAATTCCTTTCTATTTCTTTCCCTAACATGTTCGGACATCTTCAGACACTTTTTCTAATTTCTAAACTCTCCAACAAGGTGTTGCTTTGTTTATAAATTTCTTTATACTTTATTACAAAAATACAAATGAGCATACTTGTATCTTTCTCATTTAATAACTACTATATTTCCATCTCTGATCTTTTCTTCCACTATAACTCTACTTTAATTTCAATTTCTTTTGTCCATTTTTGTATCTTTACAACAAATCAACAATAAAATAACAATTATATCGAGAAAAAGAAAAATATACATAATTATATTATATATTATAAATCTATAAATTATAAACATACTACGTCACAAACAACTAAAACTCAAGTGAATTTGTCGATTTGCTTTCATAATTCTTCATAATTTATTTTCTAATTTTTCGTTAATTTTCAGATTTTTCCTATTTTGTATGATAATTTTCTGAAAATTTCAGATTTTTTCAAAAGCTTTTGAAATTTTTTTCCCCTATTTTTAAGAATTTTATGAGAATGTTTCTCTACTTTTTAAAGAATTTTTTTCACAACAAAAATAGGAAAAAATGAAAAAAAAACCTCTTTGAGTATTCTTCTTCTTCTTTCCTCTTCAATCCAACTTTGAAAGTGTTTTTGAAGGGTTTTTTTTTAGGGTTTTAGGGTGTAATCCAAGAAAGATGGAGGTTTTTATAGGGTTGATATTGAGACGCACAAAAAACACATCGTTTTTGGAGGTGCTTCTGGCTTAATCAGGAAAATAAAAATCGTAAGAACTCCTAGTACGATGTCGTTTTAGGTGTTTTGATTTTTATGGCATGAACCCCATTTAGCCTGCTTTGGGTGTTTGATTTAAAAATAACCAACCCAAACACATTACTGGTTAGTCTCGGGAGCCCTCAGGGCTTCATCTTCCTTTCCCCATGGGGCTTTGCTCCTTCTCCACACCCCAAAGACTTCTACATCAAGCCCGCCTTAATATTTCTCCATTTTCGAAGGCCAAAAAAGCAAAAAAAAAAAAAAAGAGAGGAAAAGAAGGGAAAGAAGGAGAAGAAGGGCGTACCTGGTGAAATAGTAGTTGGAAGCTTGGACCAATTTCGGCGCCTCACACCCTTGCGCCTTACTTGAAGCGAGGCGTTTTCACCAGGAGTGGTGGCCTGAGGTGCGCCTTTCATAACTATCCAGAGACAACAAAAATTCATTATTAATGCTTTATGTGAAGCATGATATTCATATTAAACCCAAATCCACAGCCGAGCTAGAGAGTTGGTTGTTTGAACAGTGGTATTAGAGTTTGATTGCAAGAGTTCTAGGTTCAAACCCTCTCCTTGCAAATTTGAATATTTGATCCCCATTTGTTGAATTGAAAGTCCATAACGGACAGACTCTGACTCTCAACGTGTGTGGGTATAAATGCACAACGCGGAGGGAGTAGCAAGGCGTATTATATCAGAGATGAAACCAATCCATGGTGCTCTCAACCTTGAGAGTTGGTTTAACACTTTATAACTGATACGCTTTAGCAGTTCGAAGGACCTGGGGCATTTCTTTTGCATTTGATCATGGGTTGAAGTGAAATCCATGGTCATGTTTGTAAGTCTAAAATTATCTTAAGATCGTCTACTAGACACCTTGTATCCACATGTATTACATTGCCTACATTAGCATAGTGTATCATCATGTATGTAGTTAGATGACTCTAACATTCCTTTATGAGACTAATGAATTTATGTTTTTGCAGGAGTCAAGAGGTGCTGTTGATTTTGGATCTGATAATGGCTTGAAAAGGGTGAATATATCTGAGGTAAGTATCCCACTTGGTTTTGTTGCTAAGGGAAAACATTTAGGCATTTGATTATTGTTCTTTTTCGTTGCAAAATTCAATAATAATGTTTTCCTAGAAACATGCACATTTACTCACCGAATTAGTATAAGCTAAGCCACTAATTTTTTTCCCTTCCATGGTGACTTTGCATTGTTTTATGAAAATCCTTTCTACAATGCAGGTAATAGATATTGAGGAAATGGCATGGGCCCCAAAATATGGCTTGAAAGGGATGATTGATGCATCTCTTCGAGTAAAATTTGAATCAAACAACAAGGAAGTTAATGAGATAATCATGCCTTTAGAGTTTAAAATCAAAGGAACCACGGCCAGGCAAGTCTATCTTCTTATTGAAATTTTATAACAAGGGAATTTCAAATGGGATGTTAATTATGAAAGTTTCGTAATGTGCTATTCTTGTCATCTCCCCATGTCATTATTCTAATCATACATGCTTCTTATTATTTTTCAGTCAAATATGGAACACACTGCACAGGCTATCTTGTACACTCTCCTTATGTCTGAGAGGTGTATGCTCTAGCACTTCTTCCTGTGTAGTACTCCTTTTATTTAAAACTTGCTCTAAGAAGCATGCTTTTTCACCTTTTGCTTTTATGGTACTTTTAGGTATATGAAACCTATTGATTCTGGACTTGTATATCTCAACACAGACCTCATACACAGGTAGTAGAGGAATCAAGCACCTTTTTTTTCTTTTTTCATTCTATTCTCTTCACCTTATTCAGTATGGGCTCATTGTCTACCAATTTGTAAAGGGCATTGCAGTTAAAAGATCAGACTTGGTTGGTCTAATTATGCGTCGCAATGAACTTGCAAAAGATATTCTAAAGGCATCAATAACACAACATCTGCCTCCAATGTTACAGGTACACCCATTGCTGAAACTCCTGCATCCTATTTTTCTGGACAGCTTTTCACTGGATTGACATTTGAATTTGTTCTTTTTGTTTTTCTTCTGTAGAGTCCATAAGCATGTGCAAAGTCGCCGCTATCTTAATGCTTCGCATCTATCCACCATAAGGTAAATCTTTTATCACTCTATGGGTTGGGAGGTTTTTTGGTCTCAAAAGACAGTACTAATTAGTTTTGTTGTTAGATGATTCCTCTATTTTTCTTACTAACAATGACTAGTCAAATCAATGTGCAAATTAAGCAACTCTAATTGGTGCATTGTTTTGATAGTTCAAAGCTATTTTCAACTTTTACCAGTGCTTTATATGATGTTTGATTATGCATTATGACACTTTAAAGTAGAAAGCATTTGATGTAGGAAAGCTCTTATTAATAGAGTTTAGGAATGAGACGCTTTTATAGAAGAGCTTTTATCAAGATGTTACAGAATTTGGACTTTTCTATAAACATAATTGCAGGCACTATGTGAGAATAGTTATTTAAAGTGTCAGCAAAGACCCAAAAGGTGAGGATAGGTCGAAATCCATCCAAAAAAACGCTGAGGCTGCAACAAGTCTCGATGCTCTTTCTTATCAGAATGGAGACCATCGCTCGCTACAGAAAGGGAATGTAGAGGATATTTTTTGAAATCGGGTCTAGACTGTCAATGGATCGTCTTAAGGCTCATTGGCGCTCAAGCGGGTATACCATATATATGGCCTGAGCCACTATGACACTTTTCTCCTATTGCTGGTGATGGCTTATGTTCATCTCGCTCACCATGGCCGCGGCGAGATTCGGCTTCTATATCAATCGACATTAAGAATGCATTCACAATGGACTTCACCGAGGAGGTATATATGGAGCAACCACCTGGATTTGTTGCTCAAGGGGAGTGTGGTTTGGTATGTAGGCTACACCATTCCTTATATGGCCTAAAGCAGTCCCCTCGAGCCTGGTTTGATCGCTTTAGCTCAGTGATATAGGAGTTTGGTATGACTTGGAATACATCAAGCCACTTTGTCTTCTATCATCATACATCCTCAGGACAGTGCATCTATCTGATTGTTTATGTGGACAACATTGTTATTACAGGCAGTGATCAAGATGGTATTCGAAAACTTAAATAGCATCTCTTTAGCCACTTTCAGACAAAAGACTTAGGGAAACTCATGTACTTTCTTCGGATTGAGATAACTCCCTACTAACTCCTGGTTATTTCGTAGAAGTATTTCATGGATATACGAGGAAACCTAAGATGCCGCACTATAAACCTGCAGACTGGCCCTAAGGAAATTGAATGTCAAGTCTGCACTGGATGGGTAGCTCTTTACGAGATCCATGAGATATCAATGACTTTTGGGGAAAACCGACCATCTCACCATCACATGACCGCATTTCCTTTCCCGTGAGTGTCAAGAAGGTTCTGCAAGCCACCATGTGGATAGCCATCGATGTTGTGACTGTGATCCTCTATTATATTAAGGGAACACCAGGGCAAGGGGTGTTATATGAAAACAAAGGTCACACCTAGATTGTTGGATGTTATGATGTAGATTGGGCAGGCTCGCCCATAGACAGACGCTCCACTTCAGGATATTGTGTATTTATTGGAGGCAACTTAATATCCTGTAAGAGTAAGAAAGAGGTTATAGTGACCAGGTCTAGTGCTGAAGTTGAGTATCGAGCTATGACTTTGGTAACTTGTGAACTCATATGGCTCAAACAGCTTCTTCAAGAGTTAAGATTTGGTAAAGATGAACAAATGATGTCAGGTGTGATAACCGAAAGTGTTCTACTCATCGCTCAAATCCGCTCTTCATGACAGGACCAAACATATTGAAGTGGACTGTCACTTCATTCGAGAGAAGATTGGCTCATGATACATGACAACTAATTTCATCAACTTGAGTGACCAACTAGCGCATTTTCATACTGCGTCTTCCGAGGTCCCGAGGATTCAATGCATTTGTAAATGTGCTCTCTGTATTTAATCTATACGCTCCACTGGTGGGAGTGTTGAGAATCATAGGATATTCTTAGGATATTCTATGGTTTATCTCATTTCTTTCTTGTACATTATTTTCCTCATTGAACTTTATTTGTTTCATTTTTGTGTCTTCCTGATGTATATAAATAGGTAGGACCTATGCAGTATTTTAATCACTCATTTAATAAGAAGAGCATCTTTCTTCTATGGTAGAAGTTGTTTTATGATTTAGTAATTATTCAAGTCAATAAAGTATCCAACATATGACTCCATATGGAATTAGTGGGTCCTAGAATTGTGAGTTGTTAGTGGGATCATGTTTCTGTTAGTAGTGGGGGTCATGTTTGTTAGTGAGTCATGTTTGCTCGGGACTTAGTATTTTGTTTATTTAAACGTATTAAAAGATCAAATGGAAGAGAGATTTTCAGATCAAGCAAGTTTATGGTTTTCATTCTTTTTCCTAAAGAGAACACCTCTATTTGAGCTTTGACTGGGACCTAATGTTCTATCTTTCACACTCAACAAGGTGCTCTTGTGTAAGAGGAGGTGGTGGTTTGCAATGGAAAGAAAAGTGCTTAGGAGGCTTGTTATTTGTGGGATGTATGATAAGAACAGGTGTGGTATCTGTAGATGTGAGAAACATCAGGGGCTGAGTTTATGAAGCAATTAGAAGGTATTGAGATATGATAGGAGACAATTTAGCCTTCAAGGTCAGGGATGGGAGGAGGACTAGATTATGGAAGGACGGTGCGACAGGTGGTCGGACATTCTTCCATCTCTCTTAGCTCATTACTTTCAGAGGCTAAGCCGGAAGATGCTCAGAATCATTTTGGGAGGGGATGCTTGATATTTATTTTTCAGGTGTCCTAACATCAGAGAGGAGCTTGATGTGGAGCTGGTTTTTTTTTCCTTACAAATATTGTAAGAAAAAGGGTGTGTAGAGAGGTGGAGCATCAGGTGATTTGAACAAGGACAAACAAAGGAATTTTCATCAAATCTCTAGGTGAGTTTCTTGGTTGAGGCTACTGAAGGTCTTCACTTTGGATTGAATTTAGAGGAGAGGGTTATTTTTACTTATGTCTTTGTGAGGAAGAGTCTCTTGATTGTACTTTCCTTTATTTGCGGCTGCAAGAAGTCTGACATCTAGTATGCTCTTTGTTTTGGATAAATTAGGGTGCTTTGCCTCAAGGGTCGACATGTCTATTTTGTGGGCACAATAGGAAAAATATGACAAGTTGAATCCTATGCTTTTTTTGGACAGTGTTAAGAAGCATGATATTCCTATTAAACCCAAATCCCAAGCAAGCTTCAGCTTTTAGGGAGAGTTGGTCAGGTAACATGGTATCGTGAGCTTCGGGTTTGGACAAGAGTCTTGAAGGTTCGATCCATCTCTATGCAATTTGAATATTTATCCCCATTCAGTATTTGAAAAGTCCATGCAAGGGACTTTTTCTTTGTTTGACTCTCCACAAAGAAGTATGGGGTACAGACACACGGAGGGAGGGTAGCAGAATCGTGGATATCTATATTAAAACTAAAATCCTACAAGCTTGAGCTTTTAGGAGAGTTGGTTGTTTAATAGACAATATGGAAGGAAAGGATTAGTAGGGTGTTTGATAATGAGGTTCATTCGTACATGGGTGTAAACATTATTCATTTGTAACCTTTGGATGTGGACAAAGGGTTTCTAAAATTCATGTCTTGATTCCCTTGTGGCTTTTTTATATTGGTTAGGTTTAGCTTGAGGCATAGTTGTGAAAGGTGCAAAGGCCTCTTCATAATCAAAGGCGTGCTTAAAGCATAGGTGCTACCTACTCCTAAATGGATGTCTTCGCTCCTAGCATTTTTAGGTTTTTTTTTTCCCTTTTTCTTCTTCTTCTTCTCCATTTTCTTTGTCGCTGCTCAGAGAAGCCTAGTGGCTTTTCATGTAACAAAGACCAAAACAACGTTGTTTTTGTCTTTTATATATATATATATATAAAATTATTTTTTAAAAGTTATTTTAACTTATCCAAAGCAACGTCGTTTTGAGTTGTAACATAAGTTTAAAAAAAAAAACCTTTGGTGCACCAAAACGACATCGTTTTGTACCCATATTGCTTGATTTTCGAGATTTCAGCCTCTTCAGTCCTATATCTGCCTTGTTTCAACTCAAAAAAAAGCCATAACCCTCCCAACTACTATATAATCCCTATAGAAGAGGAGAAGAAGCAAAAAATAAATTAAAATAGCCAAGAAATTGTGAGAAAATCATGTAAAAATAGGAAACAAACTATCATAAAATCATAAAATATATATTTGACATATGGTACGCCTCCCACTTAAAAATGTCATGCTTCAAGTATGCCTTCATTTCAAGTGATGTCAATTTTTTTTTTTTTTTTTGTGATGTGCTCTTCTTCTCTCCTCATCTTTTTCTTCTCTTCTTCTTCTTTGGCATCTCGATGCCCTAATATTTACATTTCCAAACGACGTTGATGACTCTAAGAGTCCAAACCATGTCGCTTAGATCAATAAAAGAAATTAGGCTATCGAGATGGTCAGAATGCTGTTATGAAAATCACCTATCCAAAACTATAGTCAAGTTGATCCAGCCATCCATAACGATGTCGTTTTAGATTGTCAAAAAAGAAAAAAAGAAAAGAAAAAAAAAAGGGTATTGAGATGCCGCAACCAAAGAAGGTCCCGAATTCAAACTCGGAGGCATGAATGATCGAGGTGCGCTGAGAGAGCTTTCAGGCCCTCGGTGGTGCCTGACGAAGGGCCTCCGCCGGCCAGCGGCGCCAACATGTCAAGGCCACCTTCCGCCTTCACAACTGTGTGGCTCGAGGGGGTTCTTTTTTGGTGGTTTTTAAAAAAATATTTTTAGGGTCCTTTTTGTTGTCTTTCTACACTTTTTTTCTTTTTTTAAATATACTACTTTTTTACTTGTAAAAAACAATAATCATTTATTGATTTGAGGAAAAACTGTACATCTTATAGATAGCTATTGAATGAAAAGAGGAAACATGTTAACTCCTAGATATCATGGGAATTTTAATCCTAACTTCCTGATCTAAATTGTTTTATGCATTTACTTTCCTATATAATCCACTCATTATATGGCTTGAAGAAGTCTCCTCGAGCTTGGTTTGGTCGGTTTAATTCCGTGGTTTAAGAGTTCGTATTACTAGAGTACATCGATCACCTTGGGCTTTCTATCATCATATGAGTTATGATACATTTATTCGATCGCTATGCTAATGACGCTTGTTATCACGTGCAAATTATTAGGATGGTATTTGGGAGGCTAAACAACATATCTTCACCACTTTCGTACTCAAGGACTCGGGGAAACCCAAGTATTTTCTCGAGGATCGAGATAACGAATCTAAATTGAGGGTTAAGGAATTTGTAGAAAGTATGCCTTGGAAATATTAGAAGAGAGAGGTATGCTAGATTTCAAACCTGTAGACACTCATATGTAACCGAATGTTAAGCTCGTATTAGGACAGGGGGGAGCCTCTACGTGATCCAAGGAGATATCAACGACTTGTGGGAGAACTAAACTATCTCACCATCACTCGACCAGACATTTCCTTTTCGGTGAGTGTTGTTAGCCAGTTTTTGCAATCACCATGTGATAGCCATTAGGATGCTGTGATTTGTATCCTCCGTTATATTAAGGGAACACCATGCCGTTGGTGTTAATGAAATGGCGTCACACCCGCATCGGCTCTGACATCGCGATGCATCGTAGGTTCAATTGCAGAGCAGACGCTCTACTTCGGGCATTGTGGCCACATGGAAACCTAGTATCCTAGAATAGTAAGAAACAAGATGTCAGAGCCGCATCAAGTGTCACAAAATATCAAGGCGACTTTGGCGACATGAGCTCATATACAGACATTTTCTTAGAGCAGATTTGGGTTGATGGAATAAATGAAGTATTTATGTGGATAACTGCTGCCTCCGCCACTGTGTCCAACCCAAGCCTTCATGAGAGGACGAAACATACTGCGGAATCATGTCATTTTTACTTTAGAGAAGATCGTGACGATAATACGACTACCAATGGTCAACTGAGCGACCAACTAGTAGACGTGTTCACCAAATCTCTCAAAGGTCCTAGAATTAAGTACATTTGTAATAAGCTTGGTGCATTTGACCTATATGCTCAAGCTTGAGGGGGAGTGTTGAGAATCAAAGAATATTCCATAGATATTCTTTTGTTCATCTCCTATCTTTTTTGTACATTATCCTTCTTCCTTTTACACTTTATTTTGTTTACTTCTTTGTTCCATTATTTTGTATATATGTAGGTGTCTTTATACTATGTAACTCACTAATTCAATAAAGAAAAATATTCTTTTCTTCTCTCATTTCACAATAGTAAAAATAAGTTAACCTTAAATTAAGGCAAGCATTTCTGTGCCATATGGGGAAACATTTTATGATTATTTTATCTTGTATATTTTGTATGTATCACAGTAATACGTGGAGTAGTATAGAGCAAGGGTCTCGGATATGTTTGATTCAAGCACCGCCACTGACAACTTCTCATTTCGCTTCCTCTCGCCAATGACTGGTTAATCAAATTTCAGAAGCCAAAGTGACGGAGGTAACATTTGAAATCATATGTGTGGTAGCATAGTCAGATCCAACAATTCTAATACATGATTAATTGAGATTTTATGTTATCTAATTGTCAGTAACTAAGATAGATTTACGCTCCTAAGGTTTAAAAAAAGATACATCTACCTGGTCATATCTTCTATTGTCCTCGAGTAATGTCAAATAATCCACCCACGAAAGAACCCTTTAAGGAGAACAAATTCACTTTACCGGGATGCAGCGCCAAAATGTACCTAGTCTTCATATGTGAAAAATGCATAATGAAGATTCTTTACCTTCGTCTCTTCGCGAATGATCTGGATTGAGCTAGAAATGGAGATTATGTGGTAAAATTTTCATTTAATTTGGCTTGTTTCATTTATATGCTTAGTTTTTCTTTTTTGAATCTAAGGCATGAGGATCTAGTTAATACATGTTGACTATGCTCATATTTATCTTCTAGTACTTGTTAAATCCATGTTAATATGTTCTGGATGCATTCCATTTAGATTCCCCTTAATATTTCTCGGTGTACCGTTCAGGGAATTTCATACAGTGTCTGTGCATTGTTGCACCTTTTGCTTAAGCTTCCTTAATATGTATTCTCTTTTTGCTTATCAAAGAAAGAAAAAAGAAAAAGCATCTTTGGCATGGTTTTTGCTAAAAATCTATGTCGCTGTAGTCATGAGGTTGTTATTTGTATAGATCTTAGGTTTGTTGTTTCTTTACTATCTTGAATACTTATGTGTATGTGCATGCATCTTTTCCATGCATTCTAATTCTATTTAATCAGTACCCTCCTTATAGTGATTGTTGAATAACAAAGGAACTTTTAATAAAAAATTTTATGCTGGTATTGATTTGGCTTCTTTTATTCATGAAGGTCAATAATTCAGAGCATTACTTACTTTTGTCATAATATGAAAAAAGTGATTCTTTATTGCATTTCAATGTAGAAAATTTGCAATATTTTGTAGAATGATGATTATTACATTGAGTTTGTCAAGCTTGTGATACATTCTATCCTATTTCATTGGGTTTCATTCATATCTCACCAATCAGTCTCAAAGTGTGAAACCCCAGAAAATCCGAATTTTCGAAAAAAGGTAAAACAGTAATTTCGATTGAAAACCGGAAATTTTCAAGATCTCGGATGACTAAACTGATCACAATAAGTAAATTCAAGCTACGAAATCTAGTGACCTAAAAGTCATCGACTCGAGACAAGTAGAATATTTTTACGATTTTCTCATGCTGATGTCACAATGATCTTTAGGGATGAGATTTTAAATCCTGAAAGTCGAGAAATGACTTGAGCTAAGTTTATTTAAAATAAATTGATATTTGAAAATAAATAGAATTGTTTGAGCGAGAAACGGACCCGAATGAGGCAATATGAGCCATGTATTCAAATAATAATATAAAAATAATAATAATAATAATAAGAATAAAAAAAAAGAATAAAAAAAAAATGAAAAAGGAAAAGTCAAATAAATAGAAAGGAAGGGAGACGGGAGGGCGTGAGAATGGAGAGAGATTTTTTTTATTTATTATTTTTTTCGCTTCTCTCTAAGATCTACGAAAATCGGATCGTAGGTTTTCGTCGGAGTAGAAGGCAAAGTCGATCCATGCAACGAGAGCTATGCGTGGGTACCAAAATCTTGTAGTTTCGTCAAACTCCACGAGGTATGAAATTTTCCTACTTGTTATTTATAGCCTAAAAGCCATTTAATGGCTTGTGGTTTTCTTAGAGGCCATGAGAGGTCGTAAATTTCAATTCAAAATTTTTAGACTAAGTGTAGAAATTTTTAGGAATTTTCGGGACTCTTTTCGGACAGTCCGGGTTGAATTTTGAGACCGTTTTTGGACAGTTCGGGTTGGAGTTTTAGGACTATTTTCAGGCGACCAGACCTTGGGATTTTGGACTCTTTAAGGCGATCTCGAGGGTATGTTGGGGTTTGGTTTGATCTTGGGGCCCGATGTCTTCGGGTTTGTGTTATGTTTTGGTATCGCGATGGTCGGTAAATAGGCAGGTAAGAGAGGCCAGATGTGTTATTTTATGGGTCAGGATTTGGGTCATTTTGTGTGTTATTGTTGGAAAAAATAAATAACTTATCTTTGTTATTAATATAAAAATCATGTTTATATATACTTGCGTGATGTATTAACATGAAAGTGTGATAAATAGAAATTATAAGTAGGAAATATAATTATCGGAACTTATAAATGTTAATGTAGTTCTTATTGTGCATGTGATGTATGAAATGATATGATTGCATTTCGCCCATGCACGGTCACGTGCGTCGGAGTCGGGTGTGGGTGCGTCTTGTTATTCACAATTCTTGGTGAATGTATGGTGAGCTCGGAAATGGGACAACGTTCAAAATTGAGACTCACGGCATTGTAAAATGATAATAAGGGTAAATCACGTGTGTTTGGGTGAAGCAAGTTGGGGCAGATTCCCCCCCAGGGTGAAAGACCCAAATTTTATTCACGGTTAGACATGATTTCCCGGCAATGTAAGTTCGCGAAAATGTTGGAAAGGCGTGCGGCGTCTTGCTGTGAGAACCCAAAAATCTGTGGCCCTCAAATGTAAAACACATAGGATTTAATAAATTAAAATTGGAGGGTTGTCTAATGATTTAAGTCATTGGGTGTATTACCAATTACTGGTTTTCACACTTGGCATGCAGGTGTGAGGGAGTAGGTTGGGACTCGGGGAGTGGGCATGAGTAGTTTCATTTCATGTATTACATGAAATATTTCATATATTGTTGCATGAATTATATGAAATATGGTTGATGTTTTATGTACGCCATTGAATGTGTATTTTAAGTGGGGAGTAGCCCTTGTAGGAGAATTTTACATTGGGGACGGCACCAAAATAAAGGTCGTCAGGACCACCCTTCCAGTGAAAGAGCGAAGCTCTTCCCGAGGCGTATGAAGTCTGAAGGTCGGGTTGTGGCCTTGAGAAATAATTTTTGTAAAATATTAGAACAATATAGTCTTAATATATTTTGGCATGTAAAAGTGTAAAGGAGTTGTACATCAAACTCTTGTAAAATATTATAAGCATTTGTATATTTGTAAGAAAAATATACATAAAGGCGACCACGAATATTTTTTGGGTTGACGAGTTGTCAGCCGGACTCCTTGTTTTGGGGCGTCACAACTTAGTATATGGGCATATGGACCCCCGGGTTTTGGGGTGTCACAGCATGGTATCAGAGCTTAGGTTTGCGATTACTCAGGGCCTGATGGACATAACTCTAATTAGTAATAAAGCATAAGGTTTGCGATTATCAAGGCCTGAAGGGGCATAGTCCACGATACCGACATCACGGCATGAGTATGGGTATGGAAACCATCGACTACTTAGGGCTTGAGAGATATGGGGCTTAGAGGCCTGGCTGACTATTGTAAGTGAGGGAAATTGATACCGGCGTCACGGCAGTATCGAGGTTTGATACCGCAGATACTTAGGGGTTCATGGGACGGGCTTAGACCATTGCATGCATGGTGTGTTTCATGTTGTGTTCGGATATGTGTTCCATGTTTGTGATTGTGTGATTGTGTGTTACACATTGCGTGGAAAACATATACACGGTATGATGTATAAGGGAAATGTAATTGCGTGGTTATTACGCAGGAAATTATATGCATGACATAATGAATATAGGAAAAACAAGTGGAATGCTATGGTTAGGAACTATAATCTTAGGGGTTCGGAAAAGAAAATGAACGTGAAAATTCGAAAATTTAATTGAAAATTTCACTAGTGGTTGGCAATTAGCACCACTAAGGAAAAGGTGATGAACAGGTCAGTTCATGGTTGTCAAGTCTATTAGTAATTGATATGTGCGTTACTAGTTAGACTGGAAAGGAAATTAAATAACGTTTGTTGTCATTTAACATGTGTAGATGACAAGTTGAGGACGGGGACATAGAGGTCGATCCGGTCTGAAGTCGAAGCACCACATGTTTTTCTGTGAGGCCTTTCTTGAAATTGTTGGGGTTGCGGTCTTGTCATTACCACACGTTTGTACGGAGTTAGTATTCGAGGAAGTCCGAGTAACCTCTAGAGGTTCAAATCACATCATCCTCCGACGTTCACAGGGGGATGGGATCCGATGGTGGCAGACCATTGGTTCCGACAGATTGAGAAGGTATTGGAGGCTTTGGATATTACCTCCCGTACGGCGAGATCGAGTGAGCTGCGTTCGAGGTAGAGGTGAGTCAGTGTGGTGGGGCCGGGTTAAGACCTCGGGGACTTGAAATGACTTGGGTTTAGTTCCATGGGCTCTTTATGGCCAGTATTTTGACCCAGCGCTAGACAAAGACCAGGGGTTCAAGAGTGAGCGAGGGGAAACGATGTGATGATGGAGTACATGTTTAGATTCAGGGATTGGCGCGTTTTTGTGATGACTATGTGGCCACGAACATGGTTAAGGTCGGAGATTTGAGAATGAATTTGAAGTTGTCCATTCGAAGGGCAAGATAATGGGCCTCAGCCTCTGAGCGTGGACTCGATGGTCGGGACATCTCTGGCCATAGAGAGAGAGATGGAGGACGCACGGGGCATTTGGGATGCGAGTGCCGGTGGGAAGAGTAAGGAGGATCAACCTTCGAGTTTGGGAAAGAGACGGAGGACTTTTGCCCCCTGAGCGCCACAGATGCAAGGCCGGCCCGAGGCGGAGTGACATGTATTGCCTTGGCTGGACATATGAAGCCCGGGATTGCCAGCGGAGAGCATGGATCCCGGGGTTTTGGTGTGCGTCGATTATCAGTCTCGACGGTCCCATACACGAGTTTGTTCCTTCTCACCTAGTGCGGGCGGAGGCCCAGTATCGATCTCGGGGTGCTCTACTGGGCCGCCAGCTACCACCAGTCTGAAGAGTAGGGGTATGTGGGTCGGTCGGAACTTCAGGCCCGATACTTGCGGGAGTTCGAGCGTGTCTGTTGTTGTACCACGGTGAGTGTGCGAGATCGACGGATATGTAGAGATGCGTTTCATACCTACATTTGTTATGCGATGCATCATGTTCGTGTGCATCTTGTGATAGGTTTGGACTTGGAGGTTGAGGCATTTGGAAAAGCCATTGTATGAGAAAATTCTCCCCTAGGATCTTGGGTGAGAGTTGGTCAGATATGTCGGGATTGTGAGTCAGAGATCTCAAGGATTCTGCTCATGGTGGACCTTCAGGTGGTAGACATATCGGGTTTTGATGTCCTTGACATGGAGGAGTTGATAGCCCATCGGGTTGTCAGTGATTGTGATCTTAGGCGGGTTATCATACCCGACACGGTCTTAGAGTTGTGTAAGATTGCATATGCATGTGAGTGATGCGTATGTATGTGGAATTTCGGGACGAAATTTATTTAAGGGGGGGAGAGTGTGAAACCCCAGAAAATCCGAATTTTCGAAAAAGGGTAAAACGATAATTTATTTTGAAAATCGGAAATTTTCTAGATATCGGATGGCAAGCAGATCTGCTGCGATTAAATTCTTCACCGAAATCTAGTGACCTAACAAAGTTTCGTCAGATTAAGAACTGGCCGGAATATTTTATGATTTTTAGGGTGATAGCGCAGTGACTTGAGCAGAGATTTTCTGAAAATTTAGTCGAGGAAATAGCTTGGTAAGTTCATTTAAAATAAATTGAAATGAAAAGAAATAAATTGTTTCGGGACAAAAACGGACCGAATGAGGCAATATGAGCCATGTATTCAAATAATAATATAAAAATAAAAATAATAATAATAAGAATAAAAAAATTAAAAAAAGCGAAAAGGAAAGAGTCGAATAAAAGGAAGGAAGGGAGACGGGAGGACGAGAATGGAGAGAATTTTTTTATTTTTCGCTTCTCTCTAAAATGCGAATCGGATCGTAGGGAACTTTCATCGGAGGCGAGAGCGAAAGTCGATTCGCGGCAGGAGCTATGTGTGGGTACGAAATCTTGGAGTTTATTGGAAGACTCACGAGGTAGGGAATTTTCCTACTTGTGTTATTTCTAGCCTAAAGACCATTTAATGGCTTGGGGTTTTCTTAGAGGTCATGAGAGGTCATAAATTTAAGTCCCAAAGTTTTTGGACCGAGTGTAGGAATTTTTAGGAATTTTCGAGACTAACTCAAGCTTGATCGGGGTGAATTTCGAGAGTTGTTTTAGACCGATTCGGGTTGAGTTTTGGGACTATTTTGGATAAACGAGACCAAAATTTTCGGACTATTTTCGAGCTGATCTCGGGTATGTTGAGTTTAGTTTTGATCCGGGATTGATGTCTTAGGGGTTTTGTGGTGTGTTTGGTATCATAGTAATTCGGTGATGGAGCAGCGAAGGGACGAGGTGCCACATTTTTATGAGTCCGAGATTTGGGCCATTTTGTGTGTTATTGTTGGAAAAAAAAAAAATAACATGTTGTTGTGTATAAAAATCATGTTTATATATACTTGCATAATGTATTAACATGAAATTGTGATAATGGAAATTATATGTAGGAAATATAATTATCCAGAACTTATAAATGTTGCATGTAGCTCTTATTGTGCATGTAGCATGATATCGCATGAAATGACATAATTGCATTTCATATGCACGGTCACATCGCGTCGAGTCGGGTGTGGGTGCATGGTATTGTTATTCACCATTCTTGGTGAATGTATGGTGAGCTCGGAAATGGGACAATGTCTAAAATTGAGACTCACGGTAGTGTAAAATGATAATAAGGGTAAATCACTTGTGTTTGGGTGAAGCAAGTTGGGGCAGATTCCCCCCCAGGGTGAAAGACCCCAATTTTATTCACGGTTAGACATGATTTCCCGACAATGTAAGTTCGCGAAAATGTTGGAAAGACGTGCGGCGTCTTGCTGTGAGAACCGAAAAATCCGTGGCCCTCAAATGTAAAACACATAGGATTTAATAAATTAAAATTGGAGGGTTGTCCAATGGTTTAAATCATTGGAGTGTAATACGATAGTTGATTTTCACTTGGCATGCGGTGTGAGAGTCGGTTGGGACTCGGGAGTGGGCATGGTAGTTTCATTTCATATTACATGATATTTCATATATTGTTGCATGAATTATATGAAATGGTTGATGTTTATGCCATTGAATGTGTATTTAAGTGGGAGTAGCCTTGTAGGAGGGTACTACATTGAACACTGCTCGCTCCAGTCGTGGGACCACCCTTTGGTCTGAGAAGGCAATGTTCTTCGGCGATGTCGAGAAGGTCAGGTTGTGGTCTTGAGAAATATTTTTGTAAAATATATTAGAACAATCCAGTCTTAGAACAAGAGTTGTACATCAAACTCTTGTAAAATATTATAAGAATTTGTATATTTGTAAGAAAAATATACATAAAGGCGACCACGAATATTCTGCGGGTTGACGAGTTGTCAATAGGACCCCACGATTTGAAGTCGACTTAGTATATGAGGATGCGGGTTTTAGGGTGTCACCACGTAAAGCAGCTTTTCAATGCAGTCATCTTTGGCCACATGGGGATATGAATGGGAAGACAAATGGTTATAAGAGCAAAATGAAGAAATCAGTGGACACACGCTGTTTACCTTTATGAAGTGCGATAGGAAGATCATCATTGTTGATTGGATCTGATGACGAAGTAGGCGGTGTTGAACTCGAGATTGGAGGGTTTTGGTGCCAAAAGTAGACTTGAGTGATAGGAGGCTGTACTAGAGCTGGGACATGAACAGGTTCTGGTGAGACAATGGGTGAGGCAATAGTATAAATTAGTAGGTCCTCCTCCTCATAGTTGTGAAAGGCGTAAGACGCAAATGAGGCCTCTTGGAACCTTAAGGCGTAAAGCATGCCTTAGGTGTATTTTTAAAAAAGCGTGGCTTTTTTTATTTCAGGTGCATCCTATATATATTTTTTATATATATATTTAATATAATCATTTTTATGCTTGTTTCCTATTTTTATGTTTATTTTTTGCAAATATTTTTGCAATATTTTGGCTCCTTCTTGGGTTTTTTCTTCTTCTCTTCTTGTACAAGGGGGCGGGACGATTTTCTTTTTTGCAAGCCTCCAAGTATGTTTTCAAGACCCTTCTTCTTTTGTGGCATCTCTCGATGCCCTTTTTTGTGATAGTCTTGATCTTCTTCTTCTTTTCTTTTCTCTATTTTGTTTACTGACATCTCCACGATGCCTATTTTTTTTTTTGTAAGTAAGTCCAAAATGACATCGTTTTGGCCTCTTTGGACGATAGTCCAAAATCACTTATCTAAAACAATGTCGTTTTGGACCTAGAGAGGATTGTCTAAAAAAAAAAAAAGGGCATTGGGAAATATTGGAAGCCGAAGCGATGCTGAAGGAGCTTTGCCTTGGCAGATGGTTCTTGATGAAAATCGAAGCCTGAAGGATCAGTGATGCGAGCATTTACAACATACATTGGAATTCAATCTTAATTTGGAAAATTAGGATTTGGGAGGTAATGAAACCTTGGAAACACCTAATATATTTCTATTTCCAAGTGTTTAAGTTTTATTACTATTTTTGATTTGGAGTTGGTTTATTTTAGAAAGAGATTTGTTCTCGAGTCAAAGTAGGAGTTCTTTATTTAATTTAGAGTCTGTTTTCTAGTTAAATAGGGTTGCTATTTCTTTTTTAGAAAGGGTTTGCTTGGTTGGTGATGATTTACGTAGTTCTTTGCTATTTTGGAAACTGATTCTTTGTAGATTTGGAGATGATTTATTACAGATTTCTTCTTGATTTGTTCGAGATTCTTTAGCTAATTCTAATGCAAGCCTTGTCCTAAAATTATATAGTTTCCTTTTTTCTCCTTCATGGATATTTTAGTGTGTAGTAGTTTAGGAAAAGTATGTTAGTTTCCTTTCTTATTTTTGGCCAAATATTTACTTTCCTTGTGGCCAGAATATTTAGTTTATATTCTTACCGTATTTTTTGGCTATTTAAAGGCTTGTTATCCTGTATTCTTCAAGTTTAAGCATTAATAAAATTGAGAGTTTCAATTTCTCTTTGGTTCTTGCTCTTGAACTTATCGGTTATTAGTGGCGTTCATCCGAGGAAACTATCGATCGGATCTCCATCATGGAGTTGTGGCGTCCTCACATATACGAGGTTCTTGCTTCCATATAAGCAGCGGGTCGAGGTCGTCCATCCAGTAGGCGCTAGAGCGGTTCTTAGAGCTAATTCGATCACGGGTCTCCTCTGAGTTGACGGGGTTCGTATCATTTGGTATCGAGCAACGAGTTACATTTTTTACGGTTTCTTTCTATCTTTTATTAATATTATTTATTTCACTTTGTCCAAACCATCTTAGTACCACTTTCATCCATACCTTCTAAATTCCGTTCAATCCCCCAGTTTCATTCATAATCTATTACTCTACTCCGTCCAAGTAGATTTTCTTCATTCTTGATCGGATATATTTTTATTGTTTCTTTTTTATTCAATGTTTGATCCATCTCAAAGTTACAAAAAAAAAAGCAGAAAAAGAAAAAAAAAAAAAGAAAAGGAAAGTAAAGGGAAAAGGATCAGGTCGAAAAAAAAAAAACTGAAAAAAATCTATAAGTTTATCATCATTCTAGTTTCTATAAATCCAATCCCCGCCATAGTATAAAAAAATAAATAAGTAAAGCTTGGATCTTGGTTAATGCCACCAACCTGTCCTTTTCTTCTTTGATAGTTTTTTTTATTGAATTTTGCGGAAAAATTTGATTTGTTTGATTAGTTCCAAAAGAACTATAAGAGAAATTCTGAGTGGAAAAAGGCAAGAGTGGTCGGATTATTAAAGTGATAAAGCGAATATGTTGTGTGTGAAAATACGAGCGAAGCTGATGAATAATTCTTGAGTGGTGGCAGTGGCAGTGGTTGTGAGTCCTGCTTTTTCCAACCTTGTTTTGCGACCTTATGTCGGGCAAACCAGCATCACGAAGGTGTGGCGGGGCGTTGACATAGGGTTCATTATACGGGCACTTAACTAGCGAAGTACGAGAAAATGTTTAGGGTGGGTGGAACAATTCCATGAGAGGTGGAGCCAAGCTTCGAGGCACCCACGAAACCCTCACGGGCGTGAAAGGAGGCGCGAAGCGGGCGCGGGTAGACGAAGAAGAGTATGTGAGGAGAAGACTTTGAAGACGAGAATGGTTATGATTCGGGTGTTAGTAGCAGAGGAGGTATGGGAGACATAGAGAAGATAGGAATCGGGAAGATAATAATTTGGGAAACATTAAGATGAAGATTCCATCTTTCCGGAAAGAATGATCCGAGGCATATCTTGAGTGGGAGAGGAAAGGTAGAGTTAGTTTTGATTGTACCGTTATTACGAAAATAAGAAGGTGAAGCTTCTTTGTTATAGAGTTCTCGATTATGCCGTAGTGTGAAATTGGGACCTGACTAGTGTTAAGATAAAGAAGGAATAGAGCCATCGGTGGAAACATGGGAAGAGATGAAGAGGGTGATGCGGAAAAGATTTGTCGGAGCTTACTACCTCTTAGGAATTATATGATAAGTTGCAAAACTTGGGCAAGGTCATCGAGGTGTGGAGAATTATTATAAGGAGATGGAGGTTTTAATGGCTAGAGCAAATATTGAAGAGATCGAGAGGCTGATGTGAGGTTTACGGTAGGTTTAAAACGGGTAGATTCAAAGGTGGTGGAATTGCAACATTACGTGAGTTGGAGAATATGGTGGATATGGTATGGTCGAGAATCAAGTCGAGAGGAGGGACAGTACCAACACACGTTCTGAACCTAGTCCATTTTCATCCCCTTGGAAGTTGAATCAATGGGGGAAGAGAGGAAGATAAGCCACCCGATGCCAAGCCCCGAAATAGAATAAGAACAAAAAGAGGTGACAGACAATCAAGACCATGATTGAGAATGAGAAAGAAAAAGAAAGAAAGAAATAGTGACTCTATTTAGCTAGAAAAAGCGGACTTTCTAAATTAAATAAAGCAACTCACACTTTGACTTGGAGACAAATCTTTCTAAAATAAACGACTCGAATCAAAATAGTAATAAAACTTCGAAAACACTTGGGAAATAGAAATATATTAGGTGTTCCCGAGTTTCACAGTACTCGAAATGCGAATTTTCCAAAAGTCGTTAATTCCCAAATGTATGTTGTAAATGCTTTGGCATCACGGATCCTTTGTGCTTTGATTTTCATCAGTTGCCATCTTGCTGAATGAGTGTTGCCTCGGCTCAAGCGAGGCATCAGCGTGTTGCGTTGCGTCTCGTTGCCTTGTGCCTAAGCGTGCCTCAAGCGCGCCTTTCACAACAAGGCTCCTCCTTCCCCTGACTAGTGTGGATCGAAGATGGAGAGAAATGTACAATCTCAAGAAATGTGACATCAACATAAACTAAGTTCCTGCGAAGATGATAGGCGTAAACGTGATATCTAAATAAATTATGTCATAAAGTGCTTATTATGCGCAAGTATACGCTTGTCAAGTAATAAAGTATCTGAAGATATTTTTATCATATAGATCCACAGAAAGGAAAATGGAGATTTCTAAATATAAAATTAAAATATATATCACACAATATCGAGTAATTAGAAAATGAGATTATAAAATAATTTAAATTAAATTTGCCACAATCTCGTCTAATTAATGGAGATATTGCCTTCTCTGAGATATATAGAGATGATAAAATCTAGAGCATTTGGTACTTGTTGATGGACACATTCCCTGTCTATCTTGATCTCCAGGAATTTCCCATTCTATTATCACGAGGGGAAATCTCGAAAACGACTCTAACCTAATGTTAATTAAAGCCTCTTTTGAGGTCGGGCAACCTTACCAAGCCAACACCTTCAGGTCTTTTGCTTCCTAGCCTCAGTAATACCCAAGCGTGCATTTAGAGATGCTTTTCAAGATCCCAAAAATCTATACTCTTAATTTAGATAATTTCTACCCTCTTGGGCTAATTAAGGTTGGTTAATCTATGTCTAGTTCTTCTCTATACGGATCTGCAAAAGAATCACTCACTTTGTGAGATTAGCTAGAATTAATATATAAATTGAGCCGAGGAAAGTATGAATGTTAGGAGTGCATTCATGGCGGAAACATGAAAAGCAGGAAGAGTGGCACAAATAGATATAAAACTCTGTGTTCAATATACATAAACCCTGAATTAAAAATTAAACATAATGAGGGTTTTGTGGTACATATTCTGATATGAGGACATGACATGAGAGGAAAGAAAGAAGAAACACCTGTGTAGCCACAACTAGTGTTGATCTTAACATCTCTCCGTCTCCAATCCTGCTCCCCAGACTTTAGAACTTTGCAGGCCTCACCTCTGCGGTCTGAGTGTGTTGTCATTAAAGAACAAGAGGGAGGAAACTCTAGGAGGGTTTCTCCTCGAGATCTCATCCATGCCCAAGTGCGATTTGGTCCTCTCTCTATCCCATCCCAAGAACCTTTAGGCAGCGTGTCTCCCCTCTTATATGGTCTTGAAAATATCATTTTGACGTGGGTTATCACGCGTGTTGCTGATTACATGGGAAGACCGTCGTGGCAAATCGATTGGTAGATTTTGGTTTACATTGTTCTTCCCACTCTGGATTCTGTATTTGCGACACTCTTATTCTGTGTGAGAACACCTTTGTCGTCTACGTTTACGACTTGCACTTGGCTTCCTTAGTTAGGACTGTTGGTGTTCTTGTTGCCATTGCAAAGCCCTTGAGGAGGTGCAAATCGAAGATATGGCGCGGGAAGAACACTTTAGAAATAATGATAAAATGAATTCTGAAATACCAGCTGGTTCTGAGCTCTCTTCCTTCTTCTAGCTAACCTAAGAGTCCACGATTTGATCGTTTTGAGTCGAATTTAGTGAATAAGGTGCTCCTTGGAAAGCTTGAAGTCTACAAATCAAAGATTGTAGCCATTGGGGATCATCTTGTAGTTGAAAACATCAAAACATAGTAGCTGTTGTTGCATTTGTAATTTGCTTATTTTTTGGGCTTTTTTGCTCATTTTGTCTGGTCCAAATGGATTGACCCTAATTGTAAGATTAATATTTAGAGCATTATGACATATTGTATATAAATACTAAATATCTTGATAAAATATGGGATAAAATGAGTATTTAAGATGCTCATCGGAAGACTAAATGGATTACATCGATACCTTTTGAACAGAATATAAAGAAAAGATGCTACGAGACTTGGGATTGGGTTTAAGGGTACACCCCGAATATTTTGAGGCTCGATAGGAAATAGAGGTTTATTTGGGAGAAAGGGATGTGATACGAGGTGTCTAATTGTAAAGGAATGAGGGAAGCGTCAGTTCTGTCAAAAGCAGGCGTACAGAAACAACACCTCGAGCCTCGAAATGTTTGATCGTGCATTTGAAATAATATGACTCGACATTTTTCAAAGGTGTCTATTTCTTCCTCTCGACAACCCAATTCTAAAAAGTGTACTCAACATAAGAAGGTGATGAAGGATGCCTAATTTTGAAACATGAATAGTGTTGCCTGATGATGAAAGATATTCTTTACCAAGCATTATCTTCTCAAACATTCGGAATAGAAAACATGAAATTAGTGTGAATCTCGTATTACAAAAAATACGAAGAAAGTGAAAACACCTCGAGCAGTTTTCATTGAATACTATGCCACGCCTTTATTACGTGTGAATAATCATTGTAAAAGGTTACCAGTGTCAGATCTCAGTGGGGACACAATTGGACACATACCCCACATATCTTAATGGACTAACTCAAATGGAGCACTAGCTCGTTTATTGACTTTAGGACTAGAACTAAGGCGATGATGCTTTGCAAATTGACAGGACTCACAATCCAACAACGACAAACTCGAAAACCGGGGGCCGGTTTTGCGCGAACAGGGGAAGAGAGGGATGACCGCGACCAACTTGATGGGTCTCAGGCAGTGCTCCAGAACAAGAGACAAGTCTTGGTAGCTCAGGATCGGGGAATGTGAGACCTTTAGACTCCCACGTCTCTACATAATCTGCTTCGTCTCCATATCATGGGAGACGAGAATCAAAGAAAAATGGAACCACCAGTGGGGTGCTTCAAGTCGATTTATACATGAGGGAATCAATTAAAGGGAAATTTGGTGGCTTCCAGAAACGGATTAAGAAGATAGATGGAGTAAAAAATTGTTTTGACTTTAAAACCTTTAGCGAATCATGCCTTCTCCCACTTGAAAGTGGTGGAAGATAGTAGTAGGTTGGATTGAAGAGTGAGAATGGTGTCTCATCTGTGTGGCTCCCGAAAATCAATGACCTATTTGGAGGATGAAGATATAGGCATGTATTCGGTTTACCCTAACTTGGCGATAGTGTCGGAGTAGATGAGAACTGTGGTTTCTATATAAATGATTTAGCGTTTCTGGCCGAGATTCCTCACTGGCGAAGCCTGGATGATTTGATGCCTGGGTGTATTGGAGGCCATCAGTAACGGATCGATTCTCTTAGCGCCTGCCTGAGTCTGACATCTCGCATGTCGGGTTTATGTTAGCTAGTAATAGCAAACAACTCCTCTAAACATGATCTCACCAGTTTTACCTCTGTGGGCTGTTGGCCTTTCATATAATGTAGCTTCTGTGTAACTCTTTAGTTGACACTAAACAAAATATAGCTGTTCATTTTAGCAGCGAGATGAAGGAGCCTTGTATACCTGTGAAGTTTAAATCTGTAGATGTATCCTTCTGAGTTTTGTGGAATGATATCTCGGAGCTTATGAAGGGTTGGGACTTGTGAATCATTCACTGGGGAAGCTTGCCTAGGAATCCTTTTTCTACGCTCTGTTCTCGTTGGCTTAATGATTTTTATTATTACTTCCTAAGAGGAGTATGCTTATGTTAAGTTGCTCATATATTTTTACTAGTCGATAATAAATATACTATGCCAAAGAGATGGTGTGTTCTTTGATGTTGAGTATAAAAGGCTTTACACCATCAAAATGGAAATATTCCCTTTCTAGAAAACACCAGTTTGATAATCAATTGGCTCCTTAAAAGTTCTGATGATTAATCAAGCCTAAGCACCTCACTTTACTTCGATAATTATGAATCCCATGGAAGAAGGCGGGCATCATCCTCCATCCTTTGTTTTTGAATTATTAGTTAGAGATACATGTATTGATAGTGGGTAAGGCGAATGCTCATCATTAGATTCGTCGTTGCTCTCTAATCAAGTTATTGGTACGATTCGATTTGTGTTTGTGATGATTTTGGACAATCATCGAGGACCGCCGAGCGCCCTGGCGAGCTTTTTATTTGCTTTAAAACTACTCATTGGGAAGTCAAATGAGAGATCATGATAATAATACCTGAAGAAATCAAAATGCAAAAAATGTCTTAAAACCACAGATCATCATGCCAAAATCTTCGAAACCCAAGCGGTCTGTTCTTTATAAACTAGATGAAGATATCACGAGGTCGAGGACTGCCACCTGCGATTAAGGAGTTCTCATGTCTCATGCGTCCCCCTTGTGCGTTATGGATGAAGCGACAACATTGGTCGGCTGCGTGAGCTACACTCTATGGTTTTAGCAGACTTAATTGTGGATGTATACAATTTGCCCTACCTCTTCTGTGAGACATTTATTGTCTCTTTTACGTATACCACCACAAAGTCAAAAATCTTCCCAAAAACTCTTTATTTGCATACCCTTGGCTGTATCGAATTCTTAAAATTCTTCCCCGTAAACTCCTCAAATTTTAATGACCTTTAGGCTACAATACATATCCAGCGAACAACTTTGCTATCCATGTACCTTTCCATATTTAATAACGAGAGTAAGTAATGGTCTAATCATATTGAGTAACAAATCATGCCAGAGCCTCGGCAGGAACATGGAAGGCAGAAGATTCTATATACAAGAAATGCATTACCTACATCTGAGAAGGTGTAATTTTTGCTATCTACTTCATTTTGTTGGAGTAAAGACATGAGTGTTGATGGGATATCTCTATCTAAGCGAATGCTTGAAACTCGATAGACAATTATTCACCGTCGGAATCGGCCATAACAGTCTGTCTATTCTTAAGTGTTTCAACATGTTAAACTTGGTAAATCACGAAAAACCTTATATTTAAATGGCAAAGAAAAGAAATAAAGCTAAGTGAATGCCTTTATGATCATTAATGAAAATCACCATTATTTAAATTGTTTCATATGAATTCTGCTGAAGGTCCCCAAATATCATTATATGATATAGATCTGACGTGAGAGAACTCTACTATGCGCATGTCTGAAAAATGGAAGGAAAATTTTGCTTTTACTGATTAGAATCCACTCGAAAATTAAAGAAAGAATATTTCTTTTCTATGACGAAAGCGAGTTCAACACCGCGGGGATAAATCGTATTAGGATGGTAGCTTTAGCAGCTGATGCCCACCGGTCCAGGAACATAACGAAATAAAAAACTTAATATGAAGAAACTGAGGAAAGAGTGGAACATCGCAAAAATAGTGGAAACGAGCGCCCCTTTAGGTTCCTTTGTGGTGGCTCCACATTACGGTAAGTATACATGACCATCAAAGTTAACAACATAATTTTCATGAACTAATTGACCAATAGAAGCCGAGTCGAGTATATGGAAGAGTGAGAATGAAGAAACATCGATAAATGTGAAGAGCATTTTCAATAACAATGGCGATCGGCCGAAGAGCTGCTATTAAGCGACTGTGAATAAGCAGTTAGCTGACATAGGGCGACATGAACATAGTTATGGGAGTGTATTAGTCATGTGATTAGAGCCCTCGAGTCACGCCACTAAGTCTGAATTGTTTACCTTAGCTTAGTCACTATGAATAATCTTGAAATTGGCGTATGTTGCACCATTTCAAGGGAATTAAGATGGATATTGCGGGAGTGTAAGATCAGAGGAAGCACTTGAGGAAGAGCCATGTGCTACAGAAGTTGTTGTTGGAGGAACAACATAAGTATGAAATGCGGCTATGACCGGTGATTTTGTTGAATGCGACATTCTTTGATAATATGACATTTTCTTTGTCCAGAACAATATTTTTTTAGGACAATTATGGTATCATGCTGTCTATATTCTACCGATGAAACATGATTTTTGAAATTAGCCGGGTGATCGAACTTTTGATAAGCATAAGCCATAGTTGTTGTCTCGAAGCGCTATGAAGGTTATACAGAATAACAAGTACTAAGGCGTTGTTCTTTGTGAAGTAAATCACCCAAAGCAAATATTCTGGAGAGGAATAGAATAATTTATTGAGAGGAGTGAATTGATTCATATTCCGGGCATAGTTTCATAAGAAAATAATCACGTTGGCTAGTCTTATGAAGATTACGAATAATTCGAAGCGTATTCGGGCATCTATTGTAGCCGTCAGGTATATTTCATGCGAAAAGTAAAAATGATGATGAAAGTAGTCTTGGTCATGACGCCGCCCCGAGAAGCTGTCGCGATCGCGTGATGTTCGATCTCAGCGTGAGCATCATTATCTGATGATAAACCTTTGTCAAATAGTTTCGCATGGATTGAAATGATGATGATATGGATTAATGATGACGATATATATGTGGCTGCATTGTATCGAAGCGAAGACATGATTTGAGCATCAAGCACTGACCGAAAAGGCGCACATCTGGCTCTTGCTACTTCCGATGATTGGCCATTACATGTAGATGTGATAATATAATACTCGCTTCCACAGGATCTTAAAGTGTATTACATGAAACCATCTGTAGGATTGTTTCCTCTCTTTGATATAAATGTGTGTTGTAGAAAAGAAAAAACAAAAGAATTAGAGAATCAATTCCTTATTGCATTTTCATTGATCCATTGTGAATACTATATATCTAAGCCAATCTAACATTTCCTAATAGATTACAACTCTATAAGACAGTTTGCCACACAATTACAATAACTCTATGTGTAAAGTAGATATATCTTGTAACACTTTCGCTATTGCACGAGAAGTTGGGCGTAGATATTAATCATGCCCAATTTGTTACATAGATAACTAACTTGGTCCCCATTTAGAGCCTTTGTGAAGATATCACCCAATTGTTCTCCAGTCTTCACATATCTTGTAGAAATCAAGCCGAGTTGTATTTTCTCACAAACGAAATGAGAGTCTATCTCAATATGCTTAATTCATTCATGGAATATTGAATTAGAAGCAATATGAAGGGCAGTCTGGTTGTCACACCAGAGTTTTGTTGGGGCCCGGTGTGCTAATCTGACTTCATGAAGTTGTCTCAATGATCTCACCTCACGGACTATGTCATGGCTCTATATTTAGACTTTGCCTAGATCGAGAGATATACTCTGTTTCTTACTCTCCCTAATGAAATTAGATTCTATTCCAATGAAAACAGATGTCTGTAATTGGACCTCCACGTCCTCTCGGATCTGCTAATGATATCCTTAAAACACTTTCAGTGTTATATACGATAGTACTATACTACAAAATACCATCTCTCGGGGCTCTTTTAAATGGCCTCCTACAGTCTGTTTCTGACGTTGCCTGTAATCCCGATTATTGGAGAAGACATGCTGGCTCCTGACGAATGAGTGAGGCTGATATCAAAGCAGTGAGCGCCGCAGGTAGTGCGCAGCACCGACTGATGCTTTCTTATCTCAGGTCCTCGAATGTTTGCCTTCTCTAGTAAGGTGAACACGGAACCATGCAGAGAGCTTCATTGGTTTTTACTCCCGATTTTCCGGTCTCGAATATCTAGTCACGAAGACTTATTTTCCTTTGAAATAAGAAGATTCCTGTTTCTTCCCATAACTTCAATGCTAGAAGTATCATCAGCATTACTGATCACTTTGTATGAAATTATGACTTTTGAAGGTTAAGAGATGAAGTCATTTTTAGTGTCTCAAGGTGATGTGATATCAAATCTGCAACCTTTCTCCAATGAAAATGATACACGGAGGCGGGTTCCTATATGAAGACGGGTGTGGTCGGTTTGCCTCTTGACGTAAGATTCTTCATGACTTGCTGGATTTACTAAACCATAACAGTTGAACTATATTTCGGACCATCTGAGACTTTTGAGAGACAATGAAGACCTCATTTATACACACAGGCAACCAAATGCTGAGGAGTTTATCCTGCCTCTAGTCGTAATGAAGAAAGACATTCTTGATATCAAGATGGTGGAGATCCTAATTATAAATGTATTAGGAAATAAATCAGACAAATATCTGTCTCAACGATAAAGGAAAGATTATACTATGTGTTCAAATGCAGCGGGTGCGGCATCTACTAGCAACCAAGGCGGGCTTTAGTGTGAGTAATGGATCCGTGGATTAATCTTCAGCAGCGAACACCCGGCTTGTCAGCCTATTTAAATAGCTACCGACAAATGGCGTGCTGCGTCTCGTGGCTGTTGATTAAATCCATCTCCTCATCGTTTGAACTCATAGCGACTAGGGTGACGGGGGCGAGAAACCTTGATAAGCAACGAAATAGAGTCCAAGGATGCAATAAAAGAAGAACATGATGACAAGTGGTCATAACAGAAAAATGAGGAAATAGGATGAACACATTGACGTTTACCTTTATGGAGAGCAATAGGAAGATCATCACTGAGAACTGGATCTAATGTCGAAGCAACTGGTGGAGGGCTCGAGATTGGGAGGTGTTGGCGCCGAGTGTAGACCTGCATGATAGGAGGTTTTACGGTAAGGGATATGACGGGTTCGGGAGACGATGGGTGATGAAGTATAACAAACGAAGTCTTCTTCAGCTACTAATCATAAGTAATAGTAGGCGGGAGGGAAAATAGGCGGTTGGCCGAGGATGCGACATATCGGTAGACCGCAATGCTGCGATCGAAGAGGAATGATAACACTATGCTACATTCTTGAATCTGAGAATATCTCATAGATGCTTTGGGACAGGATCAAGCTTAGAGACTTGAGGACGAACATCCCGAACAAAGCATGCGCGTGAAATACCTTGGATCAATAGGAGTAAAGGATTATTTGAAGCTCTTAGATGTTAGGAGTAGCCCCAATTTAAGGGCCGATGAGGGCGTCTCTGTTAATGAAAACAAGCCGTCATTGCATCTATTTCAAAATATTTAAAAATTCATGTGGAACAAGGGCGGACATTCTCAGATTAAACTTCTTTCTCGACTGCAATTGCTAGAAAGAGTGTAACACACGAGGTTTGATGGAAAATCTATGTTGTATTTAAAACGATTAAAAAAGGATAAACAAATATTCCTTGTAGCATTATCCTTCAATGTTTACCTGAGATCTTAAATTAACTGTCTTTTGAATTCAGCCTGTAAAAGCACTAAAATGAGAAAAAGCTGAGACGACTTTTTTCATGAGATGGCTTAGTAATGTGCGAGAGAAATCATCTACAAAGGTAACGAACTATTTAAAATAATGTTGATGGCGGATAAGGTTTGAACATCATAATGAACTAACTCGAGGGAGGGTTCTGGCGACCCGGCGACAGTGGAATAGTTTAACAGTGGCGGTGAAACCATCTTGCCCTCGTGTTGGCGCGTGAGGCTGCGGCGAGGGCGCGCCCGGACTCACTGCCTCCTTTTATTGTTAAACTTTACTGGGGACGTCTCTTGTCCCCAGGCGAGTGCTCCTCCCGTCTTGGTCTTTGACTCACGGACCACCCACCCCAACGTGGTGTTTGAAACACCCCCACGACCCTCTAGGGTTCTTTGGAAAACTCTAAAAAATTTGCCTTTCTAGGGGCAAACTCAAGCCCTAGGCTTTGATACCATGTAGAAAGAAATACAAAAGAATTGGAGGAATGAATTCCTTGTGTATTTTTTTCATTGATCCATTGTGAATATATATATATACAAAAAGCAGAATCTAACCTTCCCTAGAGGTACAACTACGCATATAAAGTTGATATATCTTTATAACATTTGTAAGCTAGCCGATCGCTCTTTTATGGTCTGCCGACGAAGCTGCGGGCTGGCGTTTTGATAAATTTAGGGAACCACTTTATTGCTATTTTTAGCGAAGCGAGCAAGTATGACGCTATTTATTTTCTAACCTTGAAAATCAACTGCTAATTATTGTTGTCCTTTTGGTTTATGTTGATGATATTGTGAGCATTGGTTCTGATCATGCTTTACTTCTCCAACTCAAGACCCATCTCTCAAAATCATTTCATATGAAAGATCTTGGGTGTCTCATGTATTTTCTTAGTCTTGAGGTGCATCGTAGTTCTTCTGGTATTTCACTAAATCAACGTAAGTATGCTAGTGATTTGGTGGCTTTAGTTGGATTGCAGGAAGCTACCTCTATCGATACCCCCATGGAATAAAATGCCAGCTTTTACCAGCAGTGACTTATTAACTTAGGTTATACCAGATATGTGTTGACCTTGTCTATCACCGCCATCCTTTCAGACAAATATTTCTTTTTATTTGTATAGTATTATTAACGACCAACTCTCCTAAAATCCCGAACTTGTAGGATTTAGGTTTATCTGAATATCATGCCTTTAGCACCTTCCCTCACGTCTTTGACCCCATAAGCCTACGTGAAGAGTCAACAAATAAATAAAGTCCTCCTTGCTGGACTTTCAAAATCAATAAATGGGAATAAATCACAAGAGGTGGTTGAACCTAGGACGTCTACCATGTTATAAGCGACCCGACTTTCCATGCGCTTAGCTTGGGAGGATTTGAGATTTAGCCTGAATATCATGCCTTTGGCATATGGCTAGTTAGCTGCATTTTTTGAGACTCCTCGTCATCTATTGCATTTGTTTGTATCTCTGTGCCAGGATCATACGCTATGTTCAGGGGCATACGCCCGGCTTATTCTCTTTCAGCTGCAGAAATGATTCTCCTTGTCTTGTTGCTCATAGCGATGTTGATTAAGGCAGATTGTGTGCGATACCGTCAGCTCCGTGTATTGGTTGGTGTTCTTAACGATGGGCCCATTGATCTCTACGAAGGTAAGAAGCGAATGATTTCTAAGTCTATCTGAATTTAGTCTTGGCAGATATCTCGACATTTGAAATTATTTGGCCGAGGTTTTACTTGCCTAAGTTAGACTTCTGAGGCTGATTCTACACCTTTACGCTAATCTATGCAAGTATATTCGGATCATTGCAATCTTATATATCATGGCGCCTGAAAGCATATTGAAGTTGTACAGCCGCTCTATCTTGTGAAGCTTTTGAAAGCTTTGCCGTGTTATCACTCTTCACACCACGATTTCATTAGGCGCAAATTGTTGATATCTTCACCAAGAAATAAGCTCATGCTCTGACATTGTATACCCTAAAATAGAAAATTGATGCTTGTTGATCAGCTTTGCATCAATTTAAGAGGTTAATCAATGTATTCATTTGTTTTCCATATTTGTTCCTTGATTTGGTTATTTTAATATTAGCTTAATATTTGACAGGATGTAGCATAGGGATCATATTATGATTTGCTTTATTCCGATGTGTAGAAATTCTTTATACATAAAATAGATAAAAATCACAAGGTTGTGTCCTATTCATACATTATTTTTTTACTTATTTATGACAATACCATTTAGAGACAAGGAGAGAAGAATTAGAGGAATGAATTCCTTACATTTTTCATTGATTCATCATGTGTATATATACAAGATGGTTAGTCTATACAATAAGTAAACCAATCTAACCTTCCTAATTGGTTACAACCCTACAAGTCAAGCTTCCTAATTGGTTACAACCCTACAAGTCAAGATTCCTAATTAGTGGCAATCCTATTTGTAAAGTATGATACATACTATAACATTATGCTTCAATATTAACAAGGGCAAGAAAACGTTACTAGAAGGCGAGGGTGTCTACATTGTGCGATGGCGAGATCTCACGGGATCGAAGCTAACTATTTAGAATCCTCGACCTTGGGTTGTCAGCATTAACACAAAAATGGGACCCGGATGTAATTGACGTTGAAATTTTGCAATGCTCATGTGGTTTTTTAAAGGGAACATATGGATTGTACTTATGGGCGGCACCATATTTTTATTATTTATTTTCAATGATCTATTAGTAACATGGTTCAATTTGTTACCATTGTTTACATGTTGAAACACTAGACAATTCGCGAGAACATAGAGATTTTTAACGTGTTATGACATGAAGTGGTGCTGTAGAGAAGAAATTCAAAGGCGGCCTTTGGTGCAAATTCATATACTAAGATCTTTCTTTTTCTTTTTGTGTATATTATTGCTTCTTCAGTATTAAAGTCTTTGTTGCGGGAATGGACATATGTAGCATTAGAAGACATTAAACCGAGGTGTATTAATCCCAGAAATCATTGGGTTCTTATTTGGGGATAACTAATCCCTTGCAAGCAGAGGTTTGACATATGCATCATGGATGAAGGCGGGCGGACTACCTACTCCCGATGTCTTTCTTGTTAATTTATGCTCCATGCCATCGTGATTGCAACTAAAAATGCTTTTATTGGTGTTACTTGTTGCGATGCCAGTAGATAAAAATGGATTTGAATATGTTCCTAGGATTTCTATGTAGGAAATGAGAGAAAAAAGGAAGGAATGCGAAGATAAAACAAAATGACTTAATCTTGTGACCGTAAAGTAACAGCGGCATGGGGGGAAAAAACTACTAATATACATGTCATGCTTACCTACTTTGTATACACCTACCTCAAAATATGTTTTCAATTGGAAAATTAGTGCGATCTTGAGTCGGGATGTTGACAACAATCTGTTTTACTCAATGCGGAAGGTCTGCGAAATTATTCATTATACCATTTCTTCTAAGCTCAAACTTGTAAGGTTTGGGTTTTAATATGAATATCATGCTTCACCTCCTCACCGAACAATTTTATACGTTCTATGGAAGTGTTGAACAAACGAATCTGAGTTCACTATGGTTTCAAATACTGAAATAAGGATGGAAGAGTATTCAGGATTTGTATGAAAGGTGAAACAGGCCAGGGACCTCACCTTCATCGAGCTTTAGTACCATCTAAAACTAAGCTCTCTTAAAAAAATTTCGAAACTTGTAGATTTGGATTTAATATAGATACTCGTCTTGCAATCAAGCCGGCGTTGATGTAAACAACGACTTTAATATGTTTATTTTGCGTAAAGCGGGTTTTCTTACCTTTAGGGTTAAAGTTCCCTTGAAATGTTTGTAATGATAGAAAGACACACATCATTAGCCAGCTTTGCAGGTTTTTGTTTTTATACAGTTCAGGTCAAAATGCCCATGATTATGAGGAAGAAATACGCCTCTTAGAAAAAAAGGGTATCAAGGCTAAATCATTGAAGCCATTAACCATGCTTGATAATTTGAGTTCCCTTTGGTTGTCTGTTATGACTTCACTTTTTGTGTCTAAGAATTACAATGCGTGAGAGAATCAAGAGGAATTGGAGGAAAAATTCTCTATAATTTCCATTCCATTGTGAATATATATATATATATATATCTGAAAACCCTATCTAACCTTCTTAATAGATTACAGATTCTATATATAAATAGGTTTCCTAATGAGTTACCACTCTGTAATATATACAGTAGATAGATCTCACTCTTGCTCCGTGAGGATTGGAGCATAGATATTAATCCATACCCAGCTTATTACATTGAAGTATCTTGGATCTTATTTAAAGCCTTTGTGAAGATATGCTCTTTGATTGTCTCCTAGTCTTAACCTCACCTTCAAAAATCAAGCACACGAACAAAATGATAATTTATTTGATATGTTTAGATTAGATTCGTGGAATGGGATTAAAAGCAATAAAAGCGATCTTATTGTCATACCAGTTCTTGGGATTAATTGTTTAATGTTGACTTCCATCAAGAGTTGATAAAGGCACATAATCTCACATACGGACTGTGCCATCGCTTTACACTCTACACTGTTTCTTACTCTTCCATGAGACTAGATTCCCTCACAAGGCTTTGATTACCCCAAGTGGACTTTCTTGTCTCCTCCTTAGATCCTGCTTGATCGGCCTCTAGTGAAACCTCAAATCTATTATGCTCATGTTCTTATCTCTAAACAGTCCAGGAACTCCTTTGAGAGTAATATAGAATATGTTCCTACAATTGTCCCAATGATCAGTGTTGGAGAAGACATGTCTTTGAAAACCATATTAACGAGAATATGCAATATCAAGGCGTTTTATTGCTGCAAAGTGGTGGTTTCCCAACTTCTGATGCTTTATATCTCTGGGATCTTTCAAATATTTCACCTTCTCTAATAAGTTAACACCGCTTGAGCCATAGGGGAGCTGCATGGTTTACCTAAATATCTCAATCAGGACAATAGATCTTCGGCTTTATATTTATTTCAGGATAAGAAGATTAGATTTGTAGCGCAACTTTAATACTTGAGAAGTATCTTGATTCAGGATTATATGGAATTGGCTATGAATAAGGACTTAAGAGATGGGAATCTGGCTAGAGGAAGTCGCTTTCCGGTGATAACGATATCGTCACGTATCTTCTGACCAGAATGATACATTTGAGTTCTGCTGTGATGGTAGTCGAACCCCTCTTTGCCCAAATTCTCGATTGCTTGGTTGAATTTGCAAACCACGTCTGGGGACTGTACCAAACCATACAAAAGACTTTTAGATGACACCTTCCTATCGAACAACAAACCTCGAAGGTTGGCGCCTGTGTAAACCCTCTTCTTACAGAAGATCGAAAGGCATGTGATATCAAGTGATGCATGATCCCGAATCATAATAAGTATAGCAAAGAGAAATATGACAGACATATATCGACAACGCTATAGGAGAAAAGAAATGTCGAATAATCGCGCCATGATCGAAGAGCACAGCCTTATAATAGGGGTAGCTAATCTAGCAATAGATCATCAACAGTTAAACTTTACAACAAATACCCATGATAATAGCCTTTTTCCTGGTAGGTAAGGCACGAGTCATATATATTTAATGTCTAAAACTGCATTTCATTCACCATAACCTCTTTACGACAGCTAGGTGAGATAAAGCCTCCATGACAGTGTTAGGAAGATAGAATCCGAGGGATGTAATAAAGCTTAGGGAGGAGAAGATGACAAATGGTTATAAAAACAAGCGAAGAGATTAGGTAGAGCACACTAACGATTTACCCTTTGAAACAATCGGAAGATCATCACTCTGGGTTGGATCGATGTCCTTGATCGGTCATTGGACTAAAGGTGGAAGGTTTGGCATTGAAGTGCTCTTGAGTAATGGGGTTTAATGAAATAGAGCTAGAGTAGGAGCGATTGAAGCTGGTGAAACAATGTCGGAAATAAATCATCAATCACCTCCGCCAGCTATAATATGCAAAGAAAGGAAAGAACGGGGGTAGTCTCCAAAGATGTATTAATGGGTAATTTTCAAAGTAACATTGAAGAATTAGGACAATACTTACCTATGTCCTTTTGAATCCCGAGAAGTATCCCACAAAACCACTAAGAAGACCGGATCGAGTTTAGAGACTTGAGGACAGACATCTCGAACAAAGCATGTGCATCCAAATACCTTAGGAGTAATAGGGAATAATGAGTTATTTGGAAACAATTAGTTCAGAGAAAAATGTGATGCAGAAGCGTGAGGAGGGCATCATTAATAAAAAAACAAATTTGTGGATTTCATCGGCCCAAAAGTGTTTAGGGACATTCATTTGGAACATAAGGGCTTGGACAATCTCAAGAAGATGTCTATTCTTTCTCTCAACTACCCCATTATGAGAGTGTGTATCAACATACAAGGTTTGATGGAGAATCTCGTATTTATAACATGGCCCGAAAAAGGTTGATAAATATTCATAGCATTATCACTTCTGATATTTTAAGCGGCATGAAATTGTGTTTGAATTTAGCACAAAAGGCACTAAAATGAGAAAAAAGCTCAACACGACTTTTCATTAAAATAGCTAAGTGACGCGGAGAAATCATCTAATAAGTAACAAAATATTTAAACCCTTTATGGAAACCGCAATTAGACCAGGACGGAGCTTAAACATCATAATGAACTAACTTCGAAGGAAGCGAAGCTCGTTTATTGACTCTAGAACTCAAATGCTGCGATGAAGCAGCATGACGCGACTCATGATTGATGAGGATGGCTGAAAATTGATATGGCTTAGCGACCGACCAGAAGAATAATTTAGTGACAATATAATTCGAATGGGTAACAACTCTAGAACTAACGAGACTTTATTAACCTCTGACTTTCCAAGGATGTAAAGATCCTTAGACTCGCATCTTCTATCAATAATCCGCTTCGTCAAAAGATCTTGAATCAAACAATAATCAGGAAAGAATGAAGATCACGCAATTAAATTAATACAAAGTGAGTTTGCCACAGGAAATTAAATTAAAGAGATTGGTAACTCATAGCAGGTCAAAAAAATAATTAGAGGAGTTGGATGGATGTCTCTAACCTAGGACTAGATAATGACCACTGTACAAGGTTAACAATAGGTAGAAGGTGTGGCCCGAAATATTAATAATAAACTAGAATTGCAGATCATGGCAATTCCGGTGACTCGGGGTAATGACCCAGTGGAGGAAGAGGGAAATAAAACATGTGACTGGTTTTACTTATTTCAGCAGTGTAGTGATAAATGAAATCTGATGAAGTGATTTATGATAGTGAAACGATTGAAATCTTTGATTTTTATTCTCTGACTTCCTCTGAATCGGTGTTACGCTTAATGTTGGATTATGCTTAATGCGAGCACCTGACTCCTCTTGAGGGTGTCTTGTTAGTCATAGAAGCAGATTTAACTCGATCAAGCCTTTGAAAATTTGAAAAATACTAGAAAAATATGATCTTCAAATGAAATGACCTTTGTTCACAAAAAACGCCACAGAATGGAATGCATTTGAAACCATAAATCATCTCTCTTTAAGTCCTAAATCTTAAAAGTAAGGAAAGGAAACCTAGAAAACTGAGGCTGCAGAGGGAGAGACAAAAATGGGGCCACTTTGAAATGTGACAAAGGGATGGATTAGATCCAGGAGAAGCTGTCAGGCGTGTGGCGAGTCAGGGGTGGAGCGATGTTTGAAACGATTGATCATGGCTGAGGAAAGAAAAGCGTGCATGATGGTAGTGAATCTTTGCGGGTGGGCGTGGTTGACCTTGTGAAAGGGACCTCCGACCTTGTCTGTTGGGTTGTTGTCGGTCGAATGGATGGCCGCTTTGGAAAAATCGCGGATGAGAGAATGCGACGGCAGGCTAGGGATCCCAAGCGTTAGCGGTTGCCACAAGAACTCAAGTAAAGTGAATCAGATCGAGAAATAGACCCTCAACCACCTAATGGGTTGCCAAAATTGATTAGACGGCTAAACCCTAATCTTAATATGTCTATGCTTTGATACCATTTAGAGAGGAATTGGAGGAAAGAATTCCTTATAAATTTCATTGATCCATTATGAATATATATACAAAAGCCTATCTCAACAATACAATCGATTTACAACTCTATATAAGTTCAGTTCTAATAAATTACAACTCATATATAAGTAGATATAATACTACAACACAATCTATTCTTAACATGTTTTCAATGCATCTACTTTGTTTCTTACATGTCATTTAAAGGCATGATGTGAGGGATTAATTCAGGCCTTGATAATGTCTTATTAAAGTTTCTAATTATTGAAACTTTATAGTTTTCATGTACCACCAACAATGTATATCAAGTTTATTTAGGTCGATCATATACTTTTACAAGCAACCTTCTTTAGTACTTGCATATATTTATCTAATCTTTATTTACTTTTATTTACCACACGGTCTTACTTTGTCTTAAGTGGGGTTCAATAATATGTACGATATTGTTCTTGAATGAATTAATAAAAGCAGTTAGTCCTATTAAGCGTCATGGTTGTCTATTAGTGATGTCACTATCTCTTCAGGTATCCTTACTGGACCTTGATGTTTGCTTAAGCATTGTCCTTAATTTGGAGATGTTATCCTTCTATCACTAGTTCGAGTGCAATAATATATGTGTGTGTCTATATATATATATGTGTGTGTCTATATATATATGTGTGTGTGTGTGGGGTAACTGTAGGAGTGTGTGTGTGTGTGTCAAATGTCTTTTGTTCTAATTGCTCAAACTTTCTCTGCCATAACTTATGACTCAGCAGTTTCTATATTCCTATTTAATTTCACAGAGTGTTGAAGCACAAGGGGAAAATGGAATAGAATAAGCTTGTTACTCAGGCTCTGGAAGCACATCCTCAAGCAATTTTAGCATTGCAAAGCCAGGTTAATCAAATTGAATTTTATGGCTTGCCTCTTATCACTTTGATGTGTCTTTCCCTACTTATGAATTTGCCTGCTATTATAAGCAATTATGCATGTGTCAAGGCATTATAGGCACTATCAAATGCCTTAATATATATGGTAACAGACTGCATTGTGGTTCTTCAAAAAATAGCAAATGCAAGACTCAAGTTTTTCAAGTTCAAGTTTGCTTTATCTTGGCTAAAGGAGGTCAGCAAAGTTCAGTAATTTTAATGTTAGTCTGTTCAGTGTTCTTTTGACTTGGCTGTAGATTAATGTTTTTCCTTTTCTACTTTTTCTATTAAATTTCCATTTCTATTCATGTTGAATGACTATAGTTATTTACTTTCATCTTATTTAGTGTTGTGTTTATACATTGATCTGGTACCACCTTGTGTTGACAATAATATGGTCAAATCTTAAGATGGAATATGAGGTTGCCTACATATGTAGGGGACGCTGTTGATTTTATGTTCTAAATTGAGAATATGAGACTTATTTTAGTGAGTGATTTGGAAGGTTAGATTATTATGGAAAAATATTCTCTGATATTTTTGGTGAAATGTTTGTGTTCGATTGCAATAAAAAATGGAACAAAGTGGGAGAAGAATTGTCCCTATGTTTTAGTTATGCAAAATTAGGTGTTCTTCAAAGAATGTGACTAAACTGAGCTGTACTGATTGATTTCAGTTTTATAAATTAAAACCTGAGTAGAGTTGGTTACTGTTTATGTTTTCCATTTCAAATTAGTAGTGAACTGAAATACTACTTATTTTTAATAATTTTTTTCTATTAGTTAAAATGTTTGTATAATAACACAAAACACAAAAATGAGATAAAACATTACATGTACCAACTACCAAGTAACCTAAAGTATTGCAAATACTTTCTGTGGAAATACTAAGACCTCTTAACATCCCATTATGGATTAAATTTTATATTTATGAGTTTGTTATTGAAATACTGAAAAAGACAGCTTCGGGATTTTATCAGGGATTCTGATCATAAACTTCTATAACAGTTAAGTATAACCAAATAATTAAAGAAAAGATGTCATAGGATGTAAATAAATAAATAAAGATTGATTGGACTAGTGCCTTTTTAGAGGTTAGTTCCTATAACCTTGCTCTTGGAGTGTGCAAAACCTAATATGATTTAAGCTTAACTTTTTAAATCCCTCCAACTGTTTTGTATTGTTTACTTAAGCCTCCTAGTAAAAAATATTAAATATGATGAATAAAGGGAGTGACTGACTAACAAATTATTTAGACATGAACTGATCAGAAGAATAAATTAATATAATTTTTTAGACATATTGGAAAAAAGCCTATCTTCACAAAATTCTAACTGATTCTGAAAATGGTTCAGAGTTCTTAGATCGACTGAATCTTATTTTCCTGTTGCTAAAACCCTTAATTGGAACTATACAACTTCTCATGTCTCTTATTATTGATAAAGTTAGCAATTATATTTTTTTTGTGTAGTAGCAAAAGTTATAGGGAGGTATCAAAATATCAAATTTGGAATCCGCCCAGAGCGACAAATTGTAGCCAACTCAGGTTTAAACCTAACGGTGTTTAACTGATGCAGGCTTTGGATCCTGAAAGACCAGTAATATTTATTGATACAGGTTTGATACCAAATGTTCTTTTTTTTTTTTTTTTTTTTTTTTTTTTTTTGTGTCATTGAAAGCAGTTCCAGTGGCTTGGTATTTTTGACCGTTATGTATTCCAACCCAGATATGCTGCTGTCAGCTGACTTTTTGAGGCAAGGGTCACAAAACTGTTAACCAGCAGTGAAGCTTGCATCATTTCTGATTACAGGTATCTTACATATATGTTTCATCAATAGTTCTGTTTATAAGTAACATAACTTTCCCTTTGAATAGCTAGGAGCATTTCTGGTTGCCCTTCTGTTCTATCTGTTGCTATCATTATTATATAGGTGGCGAAGAATTGATCAACAATGGCATTGAAGAGAGTTATTGGAATCATTACGCTAACTCACAGGCAAATCTCATCAGGCACTGTTTCCCGCGACCTCTGTGGAGATAAATACCATTGACAAATACTAGGTCGCGCTGCTGTTAGTACTTTTTTGAAATTGATGTAATGTCCCAGAAACTGTATGGAATAACTGGTAGCCGGTGGTGAAATATCAAATCCACGATATAAGCTTTAATTGCTGCTCATTCGCTTTGCTTGTGTTGCTTTCACGCGAAGAGCGTTAAGATTTCAACTGTGATTGCTTAGATTGTACACATAGTTTAGAGAGTAAGATTTCATGACATAGCTTTTCTAAAATTTGAACAGATTTTAAATGTTCTTAGCCTACGATGTTTAAACTTCTCTGTCCATTTATGATTCTTACAATCACATATTTGTCTCTGAATTATAAATCTTAAATTTTCTTCTACGAATAATTTCAAGATCATGACTGCATCATGGTTTTTGTGAACCTAAATTTTCTTTTAAGCTCCTCCCAGGAAAGGATAAGACTGCATTCTGGTATCATTTGTAGGTTCAGCAATGAAAGCCCAGGAATTGTACTTCATCATTGCTTGGTATTGGCATAGGACATTAAACTTGCATTGCAAGGTATCCATCAGTAGAGCCATAATGCTTTTTTAATTTATTTGCAACAAATTGACTTGGAAACTGAAAATTTACACCATGATTTCATTTCTGTCCATGACCATATAACTCTGACATCAAAAGAAAGAAAGAAAGAAGAATCTAATATATGTAAATTATTTCTACACTCAAATGCTTATCTCTGTATAGTGAAAATATTTGCAATTAGACATCCTCAAAGTCAAATCAGTTTGATCATCGGCTTGAATTTTGTTTTCTGCGGAAAGAGTTAATCATGGTAGGTTCAATTACAGGCCCTTTCACAAAGAAGTACCACTGTTAAAACTGTTGTTGAGGAAGGTTTGAGGAGCAGTCTGTGATTAAATGTTTCTAATCTAAGGATATCAACCTTTACCAAGAGGCTATGAAAAAGATGTTCTCCAGTTTGCGAGATGAGTGTAAATTTTCCTTTTTGTCACTTTCTACTTCTTTTTCAGTTTTTATGGAAATTTTGTAGTGAATCTTGTTATATCTAAGCCAAAATTGCTCATAAATAAAATGTATTTATCTTCTGTAGAAAAATTCTGCTCATCTTTCTTCATTATGGAACAATGTTAAGGTTTCTTGAAATATTGCATAAACCTGTGAAGTGAAAAAGATGAAGTGCCAAATTGCTTGATAAAGGACTTCATTTTTGTTTGCTTGGTGTATATGGCGAGTCCATATCCAAATAGATAATATTTTACGTGATTGGTTTTTCTTTGACAACTATTCACTTTGCATTATAACGTTGTAGTATACTGTTCTCATATTGACTCGAACTTGATCCTTTTCTTGAGGAAACTAGTTGAATATGGTACTAGAGGTGTTAGTTTGAGGTCTCTTGTGGGCTGTTTTGGTTTTGTTGTTTTAAATGTTTTATAGAAACGATTTTGAAAACATAGATAATAACATTTAATTGTTCTTTAAAAACTAAGGGTTTTGGCTTTTAATTGTTTCTCGCTAGCACAAAATGGGGCATGAGCAAATTTTAGTGTTCTCAGTGCTTTTAAAATAAAAATGTTATGAAAATAAGACGAACATCTCATTGATTTCTTCTCTTTCTTTTTCTTTCTTTCTTTTGTGACGTTATAAATGAATTGGTTTATTGTTTATTTATTTTTATTTTTATGAAATTATTCTGTATTTGGAAGAATAACTATCTTTTTGCCTATGAGGCACTATAGTGGTGGCCATTTCCCTCGAACCTTACACTTTGAGTTTCCATTCTTTACCCTTGAATAAGTTTTATTTATCTCTAAAAAAGAAATCAAGATAATTGGATGCTGACAAGGGAGACGATGTGTGACTTAGTGAAAATAATGCAGCAGATAAACAGAATGAAAAAGGAAAGGAACACCCAAGGTTTACCACATGAAATAATAATGGAAAAAACCATGGGCGGAGGAGGAATCAATCCACTATATTAAAGATGGTACAAGGTGAAGAAGGAGAACAAGAGATTACAATGACCTCGACTTCTAAAATCTCACATTACTATGGAGCACACACACACACACACACACACACACACACACATATATATATATATATATATATATATATATATATATATATACTCTTTCATATATATATAAGCCTTAGATACAAACACAAGCCATGCAAGAGTAGCAAACTATTAAGCCCCATCGTAGCAATAAAATTAGACAGTGAAGAGGTGATTGCTTTTCGCGACAGTTGAAGAAATGGCGTGACTTGTATGTTTTATTGGTTTGCAGTGACCAAGTCCCTTGTTTTTAGATTGCCTTTTTCTTCTTTAACTTTTTAGCTCAAGAATTTGGGTTACTAGAACTAACAATCTCCACCTTGACGTGAATTCCACAAAGGGAACTAAAATGCCAAAACCAATCTCCGATAAGAAACAACCAACCTGTACCAAAAGCCTTAAAGAGTGACTCATTATGACATGTAATTCAGGCAATGCTCCAAACATGTGTGGAAGTGTCTCAGTTTATCATATATCCCAATTATGGTCACTAACGCCTTCGCAACAACAAATGTCACCATGAGGCGTGACCTCACGAATAAAGTGGTAACGAACATCCTTATGTGCTTTATTAAATCATAGAACATTTGATCTTTAGTGTGAAAGATGTCAAAACTCTAACTATCAAAAAGATTGTGGTGGTTTACCAAATCACACAAATTTCCACCAAACAACCTCTCTCGACGAGCTAATACTTTGCATTGAGCTTCTATCACCCAGCCATATATTCCTACCTTAATAGTTGACAACGCAGCGTAATTTTGCCAAATGTCTCGAATGATACTTTAGCCTATATTAGTAACAACATTGATTACTACCCAAATAATTCATTGATTCACACATAACTCTCCATATTTTGTGACCTTTTTGTGAGCTTGTGCTAATAAGCTGGTCTGACCAGTTGACATGTTAAAAGGACCTAAAAACGAGGATGTTTAATCGATTGACCTTGCAATTTTTGTTGTTTCTAAGGCTATATATCTCAAGGTGGAATTAACGGTTCAAAGCATGAAGAGCAGGTGGTAGCTCAGCTTTAGAAACGAGAAGAACGATGAAATGACCTTGCGAATTAACATATCATTATGAATTTGCAACCCCCATGAGAATTTAAGCCGCCCCTGTTGTTGCGTATGAAAAAATTCTTGCCACATTTGACTTTTTGAGTTCTTTTTATTTCTTCCCAATTTCCCCCGTATGTTGGTGTTTTGATTTGTATATTTTGAGAGTAAATTGTATTGGTTGTGATGGCTCTAATACCCCAAAGAAGACTTTGTAATCAGTTTTTCATTTTATAAAAGAAGTTTTCGGGAAGCTTGATAGGCCAATTTGTGCTATGTAAAATGTGTACGCCTATGTGTGCAAATTGCACCGTCGCAAATAATACTCAATGATAATTGAATATCGTTCCCACGGATATGTTAGGTTACTAATGCAGGCTCTAAATCTAGCCCGTGCTTTATTTGGATGGTGGAAAATCGCTAAGAAAGCATCAAAAGAAAGAAAGCTAATACAGGCGTACGAGAATGATGTATAAATTACAAAAGCGCTGAACTAGATTTATACTGTAATATTGATGTGAACACCTCCTACCTTGATTAATCGATGATCGACTATCGCGTCATAGAAGATGGTGATTTCACTGTGTATGTTGAATCTCTACGAGATCCACACCTTGCCCATACGAAAAGGTTATCTTGCATCTGCGTCTCAAACCATCATAACTAAGGATGCATTGAATCATAACGACCGTACTGCGATAATACTGCAGTTTTTTAACCACGTTTATTAAGTTTGGCTTCTGGTTTGACTATAGTTTGTTAACCAATAAGATGGTAACTCATGGGTTCAAGTTAGGCTTTTCAAGGATGAATAATTTTGGGTTGACTAAGACACCATCACGTAGGAACTACGATCAAATAGAATTCATGACGGGTTGAGCGTCCTAATCCGACTTACGGATAAAAAAGTTGCCTTGGCCACGAGAAGTTGTGTGATGTATTTTATCGATGTCAAGTCGTGGGTTTACGAAATGACCTGACTCTATATAAACCCTGGTTTGGAGTGCCAAATAGAACCCTGGCCCCAAAACGCAATTTTCTGCTCAAAACCTAGGAAAAGTTGAGACGCGAGGACTCCCAGAACGTTAGTTTCTTGGATTTCATGACCGGGGTTTAGCGCGGGGAGACAATTACGTACCATCCTTTACGCGTGTCGGCGGAGGAAGAGCAGGTGAGGCGACCTTGCCCGGCAAAATTCACGGCGAACCTGATCGGAGGACCACCGTCGGGTTCAAGCGACGTAAGCGCGACCGCCTTAAGATGCGTGGTTTATCTTTAAAATATTCGAGCCGACCATCCCTCCCTCCCCATTTTTGGACCCTCTGAACTCATTCCGTGGTCCTTTTATGGTCCTCGTTGATTTGAAGAATCACGACAAAAAACCATTGTGGCGGTTGGATCGAGTTTAGGCCACCCGCAACTGACTTTTGGACCCGAGGTAAGAATTGCCACGTATTTCTTAGTCTCCTCTATAAAGTTCCGTTGATATAAGTTTGTAAATTTTGAATGTCGTTTAGTTAGTTTTCCATTTTGGTCATTAATTATTATTAGAAAGAGTTTGGTGAGTGGACTGATTGGTCCAAATAGGCAAAATTGAAGTTGACAGTTATTGAAATTGGACACCTTTTATATGAATTTATTTGGAAGGTTCAATTTTGAAAAATTTGCTTCCGAGTAAAAAGCCCCAATTTTGGATCTTAGATGCATGAAACACCTTTATAAATTGGACTACCAGATCGCGTGATTATGAATGAGTTCATAGTTAAAAATTGTTCTAAGCATTTGGGGGCATCCCCGATGTCTTTGGTTTTAGATATTAGGCCTAAATGGTATTTTGTTATATTACAGGCACTCACGCGTTGAGCTTGGAGAAGCGATCTGAGGCGGGCCCAGCATCATGGTGATGAGTAGTTTTATATCATTTTAAATGCTTTGGGGTATTATTATGATATATAATTGTGGTTAATTATTATATATATATATATATATTATTTGATCGAATAGTTGGTTTATGCATAAATATAGTGTCTGTTTTTATATAAACAAGTTATTATTCTATGTGAATTTTGTGTAACATTTTAAATATTTGGGAATTTTCTTTGAGTTCATGGATAAATTTGTGGTATTTAAATATATTTAAAATTTTTATCGATTGAGTTTTTAAACCACCTTTGAAAATTTGATTTAAGAAATGAATTTTAGAGATTTTTATGATTTTCTCTTTATGTTAAATATTGTACAAAATTTTATGTGTTTAAAATTGGTTTATGATGAATATTTTCATTGGCTGGTATTTACCGATTTGGCATGAATTGATGAATTGAAATTCATCAATATATTTGATTGAGTTGTTAGAAATTAAATTTATAAGTCTCATTTAAATATCTAATATCGTTGGAAGGGGAAAAGTATAGTAATGATGGAGATACGTGGTAGTTTGTTATAAATTGATGTACCATATAGTACGAGGAGTTCGATTCGATATTTTTATATTGTGCCCCAGGTTTCCACAGTGTGTGAGGTTGGTTTCATCCAACGGTTATATATTATTTCCTGGCGTGATCTGACTGCAGACGAGATTCCTCATCATTATTATTATTACCGACACCTTTCGGGAGTTTAGCAGGGGATGAAATGAGGTGGGTACCTGGTTTATAGAAGGATATATGTGTATGGTACATTGTTGGTTTGAGTAAGCTACCTGTATTTAAATATTTATAGTTTATTAATACCATTTTCATCAAATTATTCTTCAAAGCATGATGTTTTATACATTTAATGCCGATATTTATGTCGTGAATAATTAGATTATAATTTTCTTAATAATAATTTCGGTTAAAATTTTAGGCATGAATTTCATTTTGTTGACTTGTATACAGATTTGAGTTTTGGCTTGAAATGATTTTTAAGCAGGAACCTTGCAAAAAGAAGAGTGAGCGTGAGGCCTTGAAATAAGATTTTACCGAAAATAAAAAGCATTGTACCACACCTGTGCACCAGAATTATGCCGCTCCGAGATTTATTTATCTCACGTTTTATTGTTTTCTGAAATCGTTTCTTAAATTAAAGTGGTCATTGGGAGCCTATGCCTCACTTGCCCTGACTACATCTGCTCTTTTACTGTGACATTTGCAGTTATTCCTATCTTATCTATCTGTCTTTGTTGGACTTATTTGCTTTTTCATTTTGTCCCTAAATTCACTTAAAACCTCTTAGAATGCTCGATCGTAGTGATGGCTTTCGTATGAGTCTTTATTGTATGTGTATTTGTGGTTATGACCTCTGATAAGATAGGTGGTTGTGTGGACTTGAGCTATGCCCAGTGGATCTTTGCTTATATATATTTGAGGTATTATATTAATGTCATGTTTTTCTTTCTTAAAGTGGGGTTCCATCGGATATTCCCTAAGAGGATTATCTGAGTGGGACTTCACCTAGCGGGACCACGGGAATCACAGGAGGGTATCCGGAGTCGAGATCTTTGTCATTGGAACCCTACGAACCTTAATACTACCCCTAATTTCATATATCTCTATCTCATGATAATTAGATGGTAAATCATCCATGGTCTAATTTTAACTCTCTAACCTCAGTTTTGAATCAAACCACAAATCATGCAAATATTCTGTGAAATACCCACACAAACATTAAGATCGATGAAATACTCAACATAAATGAAATAAAACGCCAATCAATATCAATTAGAGAGATTCATACAAACATGTCTTTGACTACATCTAAATAAGAAAACTAACACTTCAAAACTAGGGAGAAGAAAGTAATCTATTGTGCAAAGAAGCCTGAAAAGGAAAGAAAACAAATTTGGCATTGAAGTTCCCTTCTTCTCCTCCATTATCTTCTTCTTCCTCAAGTGTTCTTCTCTTCCAAGAAACGAACCCTAAGTCTCTTAAGAACAAGCCTAGGGTGTTTCCACCCCAAAGGGAGCTTGCTCCCTCGCAGCCTAAAATCCGTTCCCGAATGTGATCCTTCTCTTTGTTTCTAGGGTTTGAGCTTTAAAACCCACAATTATGGGCTCAAAATGGGCTAAAAATCGACCAAAAATCAACCCCGAACATCGCGTCGGCGATAGCGTTGCGACATCGGAATCTTTGCGTTCAGCCAGCTCTCTTATAGCGTCGCTGACGTTCTTTGCCAATCCTGTTTTGCTCCAACCAATGTTGCGACGTTCTTTGCGGTCCCTTGTTTTGCTCAGCTTTGTGGTATAACTTTATGTCACGACTCTGGATTTCAGGTCGTTCTTGAGTGATCTTCCCAGTTAGGCGCTCTTGGTTTTAGAAGATCTGATATGTCAGGAAAAACACTTTGGAAATCGTTATGACTGAATATGTAATATATTTCAAATTCTCTAATTGGTCACTTTTCAACTCTCTTCTCTTCTTCCTTCTTCATGAAGTCATAACTTTGTCATTTGAAGTCAAATGGAGTGAATAAGATCTCTTTGGAAAGCGAGAAGTTTCCTATTTATCCATATCCTAATAATATATTGTAACAAGGCGGGGATGTTGTGGCAGCTGAAAACATCAAAAACTTTACAGTAGGCTTCTGCATTTCTGACGTGTTACTGATTTTGTGACTTTATCTCTCCTTTGTTTTTGCTCGTATTTAATGACTCATGGATGACCTAATCTATAAGTCTAACGATGATTATAGACATTAGATCACTTTATTCTGTAATGAAACTGCCTAAAAATATATAAGTAAAAACATGGAGAGATACAAATAAAGATACGCTTCAAAGTATTATCATTACATGCCCCAAACTTAAATTCTTGCTTGTCACCCCATAAGCAGGGGCCATTTCAAACAAGGCAAGAATATGAAATGACCCAGAACTAAAAAAACGATGAGATGAGTATGATGTACTTATGATCTGCAAGTGTTGGAAGAATCACTATGAGACATAAGTTAGCAATGTCTGTAGCAATTTCCTTAAGTTTAGGATCAACATGCAATTTTTAAACTCTCTAAGAGACTTGGCAAGAAAAGCAAAAGCATAGTGAGCAAGAAAATCAACCCCCAGTCCTCAATGACTTTTCCTAAACTAAGTGTAGGTGATACTTATGATCTTAATGTATAGCAGGTCCTAGTACCCCAAGATTAGCTCAACTCACCTATTTGGAAGAAGCCTGCCTAGAGAAAGGATAAGAACGCACCACACCACTTTATTCTGCCAAAATGCCTAAAAATTACCTAAATACCTAGATAGAAAACCGGTGCCAGAAGTTTTAGATAGAGTGTTCTTGTACTAGTGAGGATCCATTGATGACTCTACCAGTTAGTTATATTTTCGGCATTAAAATTCCTTCAAACTTTACCCGAACCTCAGCAAACTTTGAGGCCTTAAGATTGTGGGGAAAGATCCATCTTCTGTATCCATATGGGTAGGCAAGTCAATGACTCCCAGCCGGTTGGCGACTAGGGCATTAGGCTTTGAAGAAGGCCGCCGGTATGCTGGATTTTGATTGATGATCAAAAGCTTATTCGCTATTTACATACTTATTTTGACAATTTTTCTTTTCTTTGCTTTTTATCTTTCTTTTTCACTTTTTACTTTGTTTTTTTATTTTTCTCTTTTTGCAGTGGGGCTCGATGGCAATCCTCTTTTGATTAGGTGTCCACGTCGCCCAGGTGGCTAGAATCCTGAGTTAGTTGATTCCAAATAAGATCAAGGTTAGTGTATCTCATAGGGAGACAAATGTGTGTGTGATAGATTCCTTGAAATAGCTTCTTGTAGCACAACAATGGGAGGTGACTATAGCTAAGTCACCCATACCGAGGAAGTACACAGTTCGGATCATTTAAAACCTGAGATTGATCCACTTTGCACTTGCCACTGTAAGTATTTGTTACTCAAATGATACTTCTAGCCAACAAGGCAATCAAACTCACTCATATGAGGACATGAACAAACAAAGAAAGAAGAAAAACTCCTTACAAACAACCTAAACAAATAAGCGATAAAATAGGTAAGGAGATACAAAAGTTAGATTTAAAAAAAAAATTGAATTTATCCCCCCAAACTTGAATTAAACATTGTCCTCAATGTGAAACAAAAGAAAGAATGGATAATGAGTACTCCTTGTTCAATTCTCCAGAAGTTGCTTCAATGAATATGGCTTGCTTTGGAGGCAAAGATGTTAAGAAGGATTAGACTTTAGTTCCAAATGATAGGAGGCTTGAAAATAGGAAGCATATATGGAATGAAATGAGAGGGATCTTTGGGCCCGATTTTCATGTTCCAATTTTGTTCACGAACCTCAATATACTATAAACCCACTTTTCAGATTATATCCCACTTCCATAGCCAACTTTGAACTCCAAAAACTTGAAAAACAACACTAAGAAACACAAGATCAAGAAAAGAAAATTTGATTACTAAGACAATAAAATGTATAAAAAAAAACTTTTTGAACTTGGGTTGCCTCCCAGGTACCTTTCACGTTTTCGAGTCATTCACCTCTAAGTATGGATGTGTTGGTGATTCTTACCTCGACTCCAGCTATCTAAGGCGTGTTGTGCTCCGATCGACAACGGGCACATAGTTTTCCAAGATTGTTATTTTTTTCTATTTCTATTTTTTTCATTTTTTCTTTATTTTCTCTCAATTCATTGTTCAGAAAGTGGATAAGTACTCATCTACCTGAAGTTGGGGTTTGTTCTCATTTTTCACTTCCTCATGCATTGGAACCCCAGTCATATCAGAATAGTCTTCACAACTTGATCATTTGTCTTTTTCATGTGATTTCTGGAGAAGTTGGCTCTAATACTTCCTTCACACTGGGTTTCCAAATTTGTGTACATCATTCTCCTTTACATTTTGAAACACCTCAAGTTCTTATTGTCTCCCTTGAGTGAATTTCTTCCATTCTTGTCTCGATTTTTCTTCTTCAATATTCACCCCCAGAGTAGATGGCAAACTCTCATGTTGTCCTTCAAGGACATTGTAGCCATATTCTCTTGTTCTTTCCATAGATTTTCCACATTAAGTTCTACATACTCATACTCTCCTATCTTTACTTTAGGTTGTTCTTTCTTGAAATCCCAGTTACGAGTATAAAAGTGGCCTTTGATCATCTCTTTTTCAGCTCACGGAATGAATTAATTTCTGGGCTGAACATTGGCACCTTAATAATTCCATGAATTGAACTTGAGATGTTGCGCATTCAGCATGAACTCTTTTCAGATTGACTACCATTTGCCTTTCCTTGTATATTATCTCATGTGGGGTTGACTTATCTCGATTTGTATCGAAACCTAGAGCAACCCCTACTGAGTAGTCCATTCTAACCATGATGATCTTGAAAATTCAGGTTTACATTGCCATGGTAGATTAAGCAGGTTCTTCTTAAAATTACTCCACTAACTACTTCTAGTCTTTATCTTTGGACTTATAGAGATTCAAAGTGTTATAGCTTGTATTCCATGAGTGCTAGAGCGATCTATTTTAGTCGAGGTTATAATTGTTTTCCAATACAAATTTTCTCCTTGCCCGAACTTGAGTCATCAATATATCTTTGGAGTTTCCTCTTGATTTGTCACTCTTTGATGATATTCATTGTGTATTTCCTCTATTCTTAGTTGTTGATTAACAGGAGGCAATGCATTTGTCAACGATGATAGGATCCATTGTGATTGAAACCTATAGAACAAAAAAAATAAATTCTAGAAAAAGAAAGAAAGTAAAATAGATAGAAGGAAAATATAAAAAAACAAGACTAACTATATCAGAGTAGAGTAAGCTATTTCTAAATCAATATTAATACAAACACAAATTCTCGCGAAAGCCAAGAGACTTGATGAGCGATTTGTGCTGTGTAAAATAATGCGCCTGTAATGTGCGCAAGTGCCTTAGCGTGGCTTCCAAGTAATATAATGATAAGTGAGTATCGATCCACGAGATAATTGGGACCACTAAGTATAGACTCTAATCTAGCCTATGCTCTATTTGGATGGTGGAAAATCTGCCAGAAACTCAAAGACAATCTAGGCGTACAAGAATGATGTACTCTAAGGAATAAGCCTTACAATGTTATCATGATTTCACCTAAACAATGATATGAACCTCCTAACTGATGTTGATGATCAATAACCTGTCATGAAGATGGTGATTTCTAACTAATAATATGTTCGAATCTCTAGAGCATCCTTTTCGCAGAAAAGGTTATATCTGCCTCAAACCATCATAACTAAGGATGCATTTGAACCTCTATAAATCTTAATACCACACCTAATCTCACTTATATCTATCTCTATTGTTAGATGGTAAATCATCCATGGTCTAATTTTAACTCTCACTTCTCGATTTTTATGAATCAATACAAATCTATGCAAATATTGGCCCAAATACACAGACATTCAAGATCAAATGAAATACTCGACATAATATATGAAATAAAACATCAATCAATATCCAATTAGAAGAGAGATTCATATAGACATAATATTTGGCTACATCTAAACCCTAAGAAAACTATGCTTCTAAAACAACAGGGAAGAAGTAAATACGACCATCGAAAAAGCTTGGGAAAAGGAAGAGAGAGATTTCTAGGGTTCAAGCGAACCACCCCAAAATCTCTCAAGAAAACTAAGCACAGGGTGTTTCCACCCAAGGAGCCGTTCTCCCTCAAGCTGCCAAAAATCCGTTCAAATCCGTCCTCCCTCTGTTTCTGGGTTGAGCTTTAAACCCTGAGTATATGGGCATCCAAAATGGGCTAAAAATCGACCCCAATCAACCACGAATCGGCGGTATTGACTTTGGATCACTACGATATTCTGTAGGCTTGATTCGGTACCCACGATGGGTGTTCGGAATCTTCTAGGCGCCATCCTAAATTTACTCCCATTTCCGTAACAGTAAAGCTATTGCGGTATGCAGTTCTAGGAGTCGGGCTGGGATGAGTTTTCTTCGTTTCAAATGACTTATAAGTGAATTGAAATGGTAAATAACTCTTTTTGATTTGAGTTTTGCAAGAAAACAGTGGGGAGTTTGATAGTGGCGGGAAATAGCAAATGTGAAAAATAATAAAAGATCTCTTGAAATGTCGGGATGTGGGATTAGGATCATCTGCCCAAAGAGACAGCGAGGTTTCAGGGTCATTTCTCGCGTTGAGGAGAGATGACTGTCGTCATCTCCCGAACGGATCTTCATGTAGTTATAAAAACTAACCACTATTAAATTTCTTTGAAAATGGCATTCTGCCCGGCCGTTAATGTTCCTCAGTCAGTTCTGCAGTCCTTGACTCGCATTACAATGCGGTAATAAATGATAACTAATGAGCGCTCATGAGATCACAGTAATAAGCATCTGTAGTACAGGCACTAGATTACCAATCTTGACCATTCAACATGAATTGAAGGATCTAAACCTGGCGATTAAAGGAGAACACAGACGACATTTGGTGAGTACTTACTGTAACAGGACTCCTCATCACGCCTCGAGGATCCAACACCCGGTAGCCTTCGTCTTCAGGAGAAAGGGTTTTAAGCGCTCATCCTCGGTTGTCATCTCGGAGGTGTTTGCATTTGCCAGAAAAATACGATAATGAAAGAAAGGCGACGAAGAAGAAAGCGGGGAAAAGTGAAGCTTCATCAATTTATTGATTGATGGATTGATCCTACAGGACCTTGACTCCCCAACATATCTTTTGCTGAGGCGAGAAATTAAAAAAAAAATACAAACCCAATGCCTTCTTCTGGGGGACTGCAAATAGGAAAGCAAATTGTAACATAAAGTATGCAAAAGGTGCGGGAAGTCGACGGTGCGGGATGGATGAGCAGGTGCACAACGGGATGGACAGTACCCAGGCACTTAAGCAATTTACGCAACAGTCTGAAAACTTTGTATGCTCCTTTTACTTTAGAACACGCTCTTCTTTTCCTTATGGTCACGGATCACGCAATGTTGGAGTTTGACTCAAATTCTTCGTCACTTGGATCGACTTCGACAATTTTGACATAAATAAAGCTTTGCAAAAACCTCTAAATTAGCCACAAAATGATCGATGAGGCCTGTGAGGACCTTAATAATGCAGGTGGTTGATACGATTAGTACACAAAAAAAGTGCTCAAAACCTGAAATAAACATAGTTCAAAATAGCACTTTGAGCACCTATCAATCTAACGTGCGACGTTCTTTGTAAGTCTGTTTTTGCTCAAACCGTAAAGGCCCGCTAACTTTGTCCTCAGAACTCGTTGGTGTTCTTGGTACGTTGGAAACTCTTGAAGGGTTGGAAATCAAAATATCCAGGAAAAACACTTTGGAAATCATTACATAAAAGACTGAATGTACAAAATACTCAACTGGTCCTTTTGACTCTCTTACTCTTCTTCTACTTCCAACTACCAAGAGTCATAAGCATGTCATTTGAAGTCAAATAGATGAATAAAGTCTCTTTAAACTTGCCAAAGAAAGTATCTGTTTATCCACCTTGTCAATATTGTAGCAATTGGGGATCATTGTGCAGCTTAAAATATCAAAACACAGTTTTACGCTACTTTTATGTGTTGTTTCTTTGATTTTTGCGGGCTTTATCTCTTTGTTTTGCTCCATGACAGCTTATGGATGATGACCCTAATCACAAATTAGTTATTATTAAGGCATTAGATCCTTATTCACTTATATAATAAACCTCCTAAATGCAGTAAAACATAGGGATAAAATGAGTATAAAGTATACTCATCAAAGCTTGTTCAAGAAGCTCCCATTTCTTTCATTTTCTCTCATTTTTCTTTCTCTTTTCTCATACCAATAGCCCTCAGGGATGATTTCTCTGAAAATGAGTAAGCTAAAAACCCTCCTTCCTAACTGCAGTAAAATGTCAAACCAAGGAACTTATGGCAAGCCAAGGGGTTTTTCTAATATTTTCGCAATTATTCACTTGTCATTAATGTTTCTTTCCCTTCAACTTTAGGTTTCGATCCCTTGATTCACCTTGAATGGTGATATTAGAGTAAGCTTTCACAAAGGGCTCATTGGATGTAATGCTAGATCTAGTGATGTTAGATTTAGTTGTCACTTTATGGAGCTGTGGAAGTTTGAGTCAAGGGAGACATGTTTCTTGTTGAACTATTAATGAGAAGTGAATGATATTTCAAGTTGAAATTAGGTTTTTATAGCTAAATAAAAACCGGATTCGAACAACTACCTATATTTATCCTCCCAGTGCTTGTAGGAAAAGGCACAAGAAAAACCCTCATTTGCCTAATGAACTGCCTAGTGACTGACTCTTCAGACTTTATTTATAGGCTGTAATCCACATTTTATTTTCTAATTTTAGCAACTCAAACCAACTCTTTTTATCACAACCCCAATATCAAAATGAAATCACCGATTTAAGCTCCTTCGATCATTTCCACAAGAAAACCCATCTATGTGAACTGATCCTAGAACACTATACTATAGTAGCTGTCTTTGCGCTAGTATAATTATTAGGTTATAAATTTTCCTATTGAGTTAACATACCCCACCTAATGATGTGAATCAAATGACGTCATTATTAGGATGGTGCCTTAGTGCAAATGACAGCCATGTACTAAGCACTTGTGATCTTCATCACAAGCTCTGGTGGAAGTACTACTTTATCATTTTGCTTTTCTTTGTTGGTTTTAATTTCATTTCTTTTTGTATTTTTTTAGCTAACGCGTTAATCCTTTTTGGTAGAATTTTTTCTCTTTGGGCTTTGTCTGTTTTCCTACCTAAGGCGTGCTGTGTTTCAGTGATTAAAAATTGTGAGCGAGATTAATTAAAAGTTAGTATTCGAGAATCGATTAAGATTGAGCACTGAATTTGTAAGCTCGATGGAACCCTTCACCACGAAAAACATGCTGTGATCTGGCCAGAGGGGCGAGAACCTAATGCATATAGATCCATGAGGGACCATATACACTCTCCTCGAATGAGCGCACCCTCCTGCATAGTGCCTCGGCGACGGATGGTCGTAGGCCTCACCTTGTCACGACTTCTTCCCACCTTTCTTTAATGGAAGTGAACCCCCTATTCTAAGGGATTTTGAAAGGTTTTTAACACCATTTCAAAGAGGCGCATGTGAATTTGTAGTAAGGTTCAAACTTTTTTCTTTTCACAGAAGATCTAATAAAAAATATGGCTAAACTCCTTGAGGCGAAGCATTGGCTTGGACTAAGATGTGGTTGGTGCAGAGAAATTCTCGCCTCCACTGAGGAATAAACAGCTTGAAGGCGATTTCCAACTTCTCGATAGTAATGAAAAATTCTATGCATCTTCGGGAGAAATATGGAAGCACTCAATACTTGTCATATAGTTTGACACATGGTTGTTGGTTAGCTATTTTATGATGGAATTTCTCTGCCGTGGAAGCATTGCTAGAGCCTATGTGGTGAAGGAGACTTGTGTGAAGGAGACTTCGCAGGCAAAAATCGAGGAAGCTTTGGATTTCCTAGAGTTATGTAACTTAAGCCCAAGGTTGGGATGAGCCTAAGCGAGGAAGATGGAAAGATGAGACACCAGTCAATGCAGGGTGGCATGTACTCTCTTCTTGAAGACGCCTGGACATTTAAAGCCAAAGTTTCAACCTTAGCTAGAAGGTTAGGCGGAAATGGCTTGCATGAAGTGCGGTGGCTTGAGATTATATATAAATAAGCCATGTTTTGACACTTTTGATCCTTGACCTCCCAAGTAATATCCAACTATTCCCGGCACAATAGGAGATGTTATTGGAACAAGAAAATGTTGTTAGTCTTCAAACCATCTGTGACTAGCATGCACCACATATGTAACACTTACAGCCTGAGGTGGAAGGAAATCACCCAAATCTCCTTAAGGAAGCCAAAACCTCTAATATACCTGCTGACCATAGTATGTTCAACTTCTCGACCACCTCAACACAATCCACCTCTCAGTTGTTTAAACCATTCTAGCTTTGGCAGTGGTGGGTACAATGAAGCGAAGAGCAAATGAATGTGCGGGTTAAATCAAAGAATTGTGTACATTATATGGAAGCACTTTAGCTGAGCGAGAGAATGGATAGGTTGAGTGAAGTAAAAAAATTGACAACCTGCGGTATTCATCTCAGGCTCACCAATCAACTCTTATCAAGTGCAAGAAAAGGAAATCCCTCTCTGGCTTCGATGAAATACCCAAAGGGAGTTCACATGAAATAGATGACTTTGGTGGCGCTCTAAAATGGATGAAACAGCGATTTATGCCTTGAGAGTGGTAAAGTTGAGCAACCAATGCCCAAAACCATGATGAGCTAAAGAAAGACCAAATAAAGGGCGGAAAGGATAGTGATCAAAGAAGATGTAGTGAAGAAGAAGCGTACACTCTACCATTCCTCAGCTTAGAAACCCAAAGGGAATTGAACAACCAGCAGGAATTTTAAGTCTTGACGGTGAAAAGTCAACATTCCTATTAGGCAGTTAAGCAGAAGTTTCAGCGTGCTAAGTTTTTAAAAGACTTCAGTGCACGGTAGAAAAAGGGTTGATATGAATGAAAAGGCTTTCTTGACACTGCTTGAGTGAATACCGTCATCCGGTCTGAGAACCCCGATGAAGTACCATGAGCCCGAGGTGTCCCTGCTATTCTGAATATTAGGAACTTTGTGTGGCGACATTAGTTTGCGACGGTGTCAACTTGTGGCCTACTATTTACAAGTAGTGGAGACTGCGGGAGGTGAAACCCACCGCATCACCTTCTTTAGCGACGGTGAAAATTCATCAGGGCAGCACATTGAAAGATGTCTTTTAGTCATGGTGGATAAAATTCTACTGATAGACTGTTGACGTTCTCGATACTAGCCAGCGGTTGGGAATAATTATATTGCCCGTTATGCTCGGGAAGCCATTCTTGGCTACCTGTAATGCAATCATCATTGTTGAAATGGTGGAGTTATGCAACTCTTTTGGCAATATGACACTTTGGGCATCTTGTCTTTCATCTCTAAACCAGCATGTTCACCTGAAGAAAAGGCTAAAGGAATGTATTTTGATTAACACCATTATGGAGGAACAATGTGGGCAACAATAGCTCTGAAGCGAGAATTGATGATTGAGAATTAGCGAAATATGCAAGAAAATTGAATGAGCCCTCAATTTATGTCTTTGCTTTTGTCCTTGAAAAAAAAAGGAAGAAATTCTCCTTGTGAGTTGAAAGGCAGGGGAAAGGAAGAAAATGAGCCCAAAAGCGATCTCAAGCCCTCCCCACACTGTAATTTAAATATACATACTTGGAGGGTGTGATGCTAACTGGTTATTTCTTCTATCTCAAATATCATGGGAGGAATAATTTGCATGGAATTCTCAAGTGCAAACAAGCCATTGGATGGAAAATCTGATTTAAAAATTAGCCCTTTGGTTTGCACTCATCACACACATTATGGAGGAGGAAGCCAGGCTTGGTCTTGATGACCACAGAGCGATTGAATCCCCACATACGAGGTAGTGCGTCTTGAGAAGTTCTAAATTATTATGGTAGGCATTATCTGCCCCATTTCGGATAGTCTGTAGTGTGGTCCTACTCAAGATTTACTGCCCTAAAGCAGGAGGTAGATGACTATTGCAAATGAGAAAGGAGAAGATATACCTACATGCCTTACAACGGGTTGGAGGGTATGTATAGACTACAGGAGGCTAAATGCAGTGACAAGGAAGGACCATTTTCCTTTGCCCTTCATTGATAAACCCAGAGAGAATTTCGGGCACCCACATTTTATTGTTTTTTCTAGATGGCTGTTGTCCAGGGATATTTTCAAATAAGAAATTATTGTGGAGGATGCGAGGGAGACCACCTTCACTGCCTTGCCCCAGGCTTATACTGGAAGACTGCCTTTGTTTGCCTCTTACCATTTTTGCCACATTCCAAAGATTGTATGCTGATATTTTCAATGATATGATGGAACACATTACATGGGTAACACATGGATGACATCCGCATATATGGGGTACTTTTGAGGAGTGCCGACCAACAGACGTGTAGCCAGATGCATTGAAAAAACTGTGGTGTAGTGGAGAAAAAATGCCATTTATGGTAAATCAAGGGAATTGTCCTTTGACATGTCATCTCCAACAAAGACACTGAAGTCTTAAGAAAGCTAAGGTTGAGGCTTATTTTCTACTTCTGCATCTCCCCTGAAATGTCGAGCTGAGTGAAAGAGCGGTTCCTACGACCGCTCTACCCCAGGTTTCTACAGGAGGTTTATTAAAGATTTTTCAAAAATTGCAAAACCCCTATGTGAGCTGTTGGTGAATGATGCTAAGTTTATTTGGGATGAAAGGTTTCAAAAGAGCTTCGAAGAGGTCAAATTACACCTGACTACTACACCTATAGTGAAAGCACCCATGAAGCAATTACCTTTGAAGTGATGTGTGTGATGCCGATGATTTTGATATGGGGCGGAGTTCTTGGTAGATAGAAGATGAAGCCCTCGGTTTTATTATAAACAAGACTCTGCTTGAATGAAGCGCAAAATTACATATGAAAAGGAGCCCTTCTGTATGATACATGCGCTGGAGCAGTCAAGAGCATACTGGTGGGGTCATTCGGTATTGTTATTTCTGAGACCACTCTACTTTAAAAGTACTGCTGTGTACTAGAAAGATGCTAAGACTTATTAGGTGGGTACTCTTGCTCCAGGAATTTAATCTCCAAATCAAAGACAAGAAAGGGGTAGAGAATGTAGTGGCAGATCACCCCTCCAGACTGACCATTGCCCATGACTCCTATAGTCCTCCCATTAATGATGAATTTCCTGAGGAGTCTCTGCTTCTTATAGAGAATGCTCCCTAGTGACATGCTCATATATTGATTTAGGAGGTCGATTGAATGGAAAGCACGAGATGAAATACTTATTAAGTGAAAATTCGTTTCCTGTATTGGGAGAAGCCATTTTTGTTCAAGTACTATGCGGATCAAATGTTAGAAAGGTGTGTGCCTTAGAGGTAATAGAAGTTCTGATCATTGCCATAGAAAATGTCTCTGAGAGGTCATTTTGCTTCTGAACAGCTATGAGAAGGTCACGCAATTCGGTTTCTACTATATCTCTATTTCAAAGATGCTCATGCTATGTGTGCCAAAGTTGAGATCGTGCAAAGACTTGAAACTTACTTGCTATAATACTGATGCCTTTAGACCCAATTCTCTGTGATGATATAGATTTATTCGATGTTTGGGGCGAAGTGACTTCAACCTGGAACATTCCTACGTCACAGGTTATTCGTATACGATGGGGGTTGATTATGTGTCCAGTGGGTTTAGGCAATTCCTTGTAAAAACAAATGATCACAAGGTGTGCTTAAATTTTAAGGAGAATGTATTTCTCCCGGTGCTGGAGTGCTGAAAGCTATAATCGGTGATGGAGAGTACCATTTTCAACAAACCACACTCCTTACCTGTCCCGGACTAGTGGACAAGTTGAGCTAGCTAACGGAGATCAAAGATCATCTGAGTGAGTGTTGAATTCAGCCGAGGAAGCGGGCCCTCAAGCTACTAGACTCATCGTGGTTCGAAACTGACTTTGAAGATTCAGGCGTGCTCAGAATGTCTATGTTTAGTGTTTGGCATTGGTAAGAATGTCACCTCACATGGAAATTACGAATACAAGGCATGGTGGGCCAAATTAAAAGCTCAACATGGATTTGGGAAGAAAGCCGGCCTAAAGAGGTTTCTTGACCTCAATAGTTAGAAAGGAACTAGGAATGATCTCTTACTGAACTCAGGTACGAGAGATGCAGAAATGGCATGAATTAGTTGCAGCTGAAAAAATTTCAAAGGAGATAAAGTGTTGCTTTATGATTCTAAGCTTTGCCATCTTTCAGGGAAAACTCAAATCAGAGTGGATTGGTCCTTCACCATTCATCAAGTATATCCAAATGGAGCAATGGAACTCCTCGGTTCAAATGAAAACAAAATTTCTGAAGAGTGAATGGACACTATAGCCTCGAAGCCATATCTGGAGTCCCTTTGCGTCGATTAAGAGGAGGTCCGCCTCCTTGGGCATAATGCTTGAAAAATTAGGTTGGGTGAACTCAGTCCTCCCTGGCATTGTGAGTCCATCTCTTTATTTGTATTTTTATATTATATTCACATTATTTAATTTTCCTTAAATTTTCTCTCTCTTAATTTTAGCTCTATTTCCTCTTCCTATTCTTATTTGGAATTTTGTGTTCTACTACATTTTTATAGGGTTTTGCTATTTTTTTGAAGCGAGGAAAGATTTAATGCGGGTCCATAATCTTCTTACATTAGCAAAAATTCGAGGCCACTGTCATTTTATGAGGTTGTAAGAATTCGCAACCTCTAGAACTTCGTGGGATTTTATGAGGTTGTGAAAATTCGCAACCCTCACTATAATTAAAATTTCTTCACCTTTGGCAATTACAACGTTTCGATACACCCACCCCTGCTAACTTGTGCCGGCCTTCATTACACCTCCTTGTTCCCCAAAGCTTCTGACCCTCGAATCCATGCCGTTTTATCCTCCTTGTGCTGCATTCCATCGTCCATAAATAGAAGACCTTGCTCCTCGTCTGCTTGCGTCCCACAATTCTCCCTTGGTTACCCTGCGTAACCCTCATCCTCTTCTAAGACATCCTCCCCCATCAATTTGGAACCACGGTCAAAACTAAAGGAGGGCACAACTCCTCATCTCAGCCTCGTCGGAGACCCTCGTCCCATACCTAGACCACATGGCCACCATAAGCCCTCTGGAGCTGTGAAACCACCCAGATTATTTGCCACTCATCTCATATTGCTGATGCCACGGCATGGCTAGACATTGGAACCTCCATCTCACCTGGCCTGTGAGAGGCCTTCCTTGACGGGCCGGGTCATACGGCTGGTGGATCTTCAAGCCCTGGCCTCGGGGTGCACCAGTAGTATTTATCTCACTCCCGAGCCTGGCTTCTAGGAATTCACGAGACGAGTCTCGGCACACTATCGGGGAGGCCACTATTGCCCTATGCCCAATAGTAGGAAACATTGATTGTAGCAGCAAGGAGTTCCATATTGAGAACTTCTATGACATATCGGCCATTGCTAATCAGCTTGAGCTCCGGTATTCTATGGGGCTCATCCATCGCTACTCTTTCGAGCCGTTCATGACTTTGCGAAGATTTTTCTCCCGGGAGTAGTGATAGATTTCTATCAGACCATGACTTCCCAAGGTGAGCCCCACCTTACTGCTCTTCATTTCACCATTGATGGCCTTGAAGGGGCGTGTTCGCGAAAGCGGCCAGATGTCGGCTGCTGACTTTTGACTCCGGTGGCTGCCAATTTAGCGGACTTTAGGCGGTGGATTGCCATACCGAAGAAATGGTCAGTTCTCTCTGAAACACATCCCTTCAGTATTATGCTTTAGGAGCGACTTCCATCAGGAATGCTCTTTGTGGACCACGTGCTGTGTTCCAATCTGTTTCCATTGCACCATGTAGTATAGAGGCAAGGCGCCATCCTTGAGGCCTTATTCGCATCTCTGAGGGCTTCTAGTTTGGCCCCCAAGATCTGATCATGTCATATTTGTTTCACTTCGAGGAGAAGATCCATAAAAAGAATCTTAGTAGGGCTGAGGCCATTCCACTGTTGTTCCCGCGCCTGCTCTCCTATGTTTTGGAGCACCTAAGTTTTCCCGCTGAGCCTCATCGAGAATGCCGTCATGTATGCGAGGCCACATTTACAGTCGAGAAGTGGTAGTTTGTGCCTGAAGCTTCTCCTTTTCCCGCCTTTCTACTTGCTGGGGAAGCTCAGCAGGTAGACCCTCGAGTCTGACAACATCCCTCCTACCCTGCCAGGGAACCCACCTCGCGCTTGTTCTGTCGACCTGCTCTGTACTTGTGCATGTACAACTGCATCTGTGAGACCCTACCCCTGAGCTCCTCTTTGCTCGAGAGTGAGTGTGTGCATTTACCACATGTAGTTTGTCCACATTACTACACAGGAATTTCTTGTGATAATGGCCTCTATCCTCAATTTCGCCTCTACTTCACAAGCCTTTGTTCTTTGCTCATCAACATCGTAGCACGGCCGGATGTTCGTCACGAAGCCATCCTTGCTAAGATTGAGGGCTTTGAGCTTGCCACTGTAATGCGACACTCTCAGCGGCGCGGCTCGGCATCTTCAGTCTCGGTAAGCGGCGACGACTCCAACAGCGAGCGAATGACTCGCCCAACTATGATCCATTCCAATGGAGTCCCGCGAACCCGGCTCTACTAGGCTGATTATCGCCCGGTTCTACCACGGTCATAGGATGAGGATGAGATTCCACCCCCTACAGCTACTTGAGGAGGTATCACTTTCTCCTTTAAGTTTCCCTCCTGAGCCACATTAAGGACAATGCAAAATTTGGTTGGGGGGAGAGTTAAAGAAGGAAGTGCTAGTTATGTTTTGAGCCAGTTGTTTTTTAATAGTCAGTTTGCTTTGAATAGTGAATGGCTTATAGTTTTTTTTTTTTACAATTTAGTACATGTTTTTTTTAATTTATAGTACATGCTTTTAGCTCATGTTTTTAGTTTCTCAGTTTCTTATTTTCCCATCGGATTTCTCAAAATTTTTTTTTGTAATTCTCAACTTGCAATGGGAGAAATTGACACCTCGTCTCAATATTCTTGATTTTAGAGTGGTGTTATACTTATAAGAGTTGATGAATTGTTGAAACTCTTCTTGTCTTCAACCTTACTTCTTCCACTTTGAACTAACCACACACTATGCACATTAGTTTTCAATTATAAGCTGAAAAACTACCTTGCCTCCTGAGCCTTGAAAAAATCTGGCCTGGTACTTTTGACCACCTTTAATAGGCTTGGATCCCTAAAAAGACCAATGAGTCTAAAAAAAAAGAAAAAGAAAAGAAAAATTTTTTTGACACTTACCTGGAAACCCGAGCACGATCCGAGGGGTATATGGCGAAAGTCTTTAAAGCTCGATTTATCTAAGCCAGCGGTTGGGAGTCAGAACTTTGTTATTCGTTACATGGGTGTGGGTGGTTTAGCAATTTGTAGGTGCTGAAGTATCGAACTTAAAGTGCAAGGGTGAAATCTAAAGAGTTAGTGGTTGTAGAAATATCTTTATGACGATGCCTAAGCCTTGATTGGTTGGGAGTCATCGGTGGACCCCGGATTACATGGACAATTGTGGTCGATACCCTCGGCATTGTTGCACTCCTGTGAAAAAAAAAGTTGTGAAATAAATGAGGCTCACAGTGCATTGAGGTTGGTTCTTTACTAGGTGTAGAAATGAAGGGAGCTAGGTTGGGGGAAAACAGGTTTGACTGTATGCATGCTTTTGAAAGCTAATCAAGTTAACACTTAGGTTTTTGTGGAAGGTTTCAGGTTGGTTCTCTAGGAGTTGAAATTCTTTTGATACTTGAATTTGCATAGCACATACTCCTCTTGAGATAGTCATTAGGCAGGATTTTGATGAGTTTTGTTTAAGGTTGGGTTTTATCACCTCATTACCTTTGGAAAACCAATTTTGTGGATATATATATGGTTCATCTTGCTTTTGATTGCTTTATTCTTCCTTCATTGCTAAGGGACTAGCAATGTGTCGGTTGGAGGGAGTGATTACTACTGACCGTCTTTGATTCACACCTTAACACTCCATGTTTTGAGCACTTTTTTGTGTAGCCAATAAACTAATGATCAAATTGACATGTTAAGGACCTAGCAAGGATACTAATCAATTTTTGTGCAAGTTTTGTTGTTTTCCAAGGCTATATATCTCAAAGGTGGGAATTGAGTTCAAAGCATGAAGAGCACAGTGGTAGCTCATAGCTTAGAAGCAGAAGAATAGCAGAAGCAACCTTGCCAAATTCTCAGGGGTTGCGAAATTTCACAACCCCTGGGAAAATTCTTGCCACATTTGACTCTTTAAGTTCTTTTTTATTTCTTCCCAATTTCTCCCCATGTAATAGTGTTTGATTTTTATATTTTGGTAAATTGTATTGAATTTGGTGGTATATAATACCCCAAAGAAGACTTTGTAATCAGTTTTTCATTTTATAAAAGAAGTTTTCGGGAAGCTTGTTTAAGAAGCTCATGTTTCTTTCATTTTCTCTCATTTTCCTTTCTCTTTTCTCGCTGTAAACAGCTCTGGGGATGATTTCTCAGGAGGATAGTGGCTTAAAACCTCATGTGAGTAAAGTGCCCAGGCGAAGGAACTGTGGCAAGCAGGGTTTCATTTTAAAGTAGGCATTCTTTGTCATTAATGTTCTTTCCTTCAACTTTAGGTTTCGATCCGCCGATTCACACCCAGATGGTTAGTGTTTGGTAAGCTTTCAGGGCTCATTGGATACTAAATGCTAGATCCAGTGATGTTCGATTAGTTATCGCCTTATGAACTATTGGAAGTTAGTCGGAGACATGCTTTCTTGTGGGGCCGTGTGAGAAGTGAATGCTATTTTCAGAGGATGCTTATTGAGGGTCGGTTATAGCTGGATGAGCCGATTCGAGGAAATAAACTATATGTTATCCTCCCGATCGAGAAAGAAAAATCCCTCACATTTGCACAGGAACCTAAGCTGGTGACTGATACCAGGGACTTCTTTCCATAATTTAATCCATTTTATTTTCAGTTTTGACCATCAAAACCAACTCTTTTTATCACAACCCCAATATCCAAAAATGGAAATGCTAGTTTAAGCTCAGCATCAATCGTTTATGAAGAAAGAAAGCCCATCTCTGTGGACGATCCACAGAACCCTTTATGCTATAGTAGCTATGCTACGCTAGTATGAGGTATTAGGTTATCAATTTGTTAATACCCCAGCGGGTGTGATTCACACCTGCAACAAAGATCTATTAACAAGATATCCAACAAAATCAAAATCAATGTACCTAATAACACCATCTTTTATTCTCCCAAAACACAAACAAACATTAGAAGAACCACACAAGTACTTGAATATTCACTAAACTACCTTATAATGTTTTACCATGGTTCTCCATATACCTGCTAACAACACTAACATCGTACAATAAATTTGGATGAGAACAAATCATAACATACATGAGAGACCCCACTACACTAGAATATGGAACTCAAGACATGGAATCAGCATCATCTTCTGACTGTGGAGATAAAGTGAATGAAAGCCTGAAATGAGCTGCTAATGGTGTACTAACGAGCTTGGCATTTTGCATGTTGAATATATGAAGAACTTTCTCAATGCACCCTTTCTAACTTAGGTACAACTTGCTTGCCTGTCTATCTTTGAGAATCTCCACCCTAAGAATCTTCTTTGTTGTTCCTAAATCTTTCATCTCAAACTCTTTGTTAAGTTGGGCTTTGACTCTTTGAGTCTCTTCTTTATCCTTGGCTGCAATCAACATGTCATCCACCTACAAGAGTAGATATACGAATGACTCATCATCACATCTTCTAAAGTAGACACAATTATCATAAGTGCATCTCCTAAAATTGTAGGAAATCATAAATGAGTCAAATATCATGTACCATTGTCTAGGGGATTGTTTTAGGCCATAAATGGACTTTTCAACAAATACACATAGTCATCTTTACTTGAAACCAAAAAACCCTCAGGTAGTAGCATGTAGATGTCCTCCTTAAGCTCTCCATGTAAGAAAGTAGTTTTCACATCCAACAGCTTGAGCTCAAAATCATGCATTGCCACAATACTAAGCAAAGTTCGAATAGAACTATGCTTTACAATTGGAGAGAACACTTATGTGAAATCAACACCTAGAATCTAAATGTAACCCTTTGTAACTAGCCTTACTTTGTATCTAGCTTCTTCAACTCCTAGTATCCCTTCCTTTCTTTTGAAGACCCATTTACAACAAACTGCTTTCTTCTCCTTGGGAAGTTTCACCAAGTCCCAAGTACCATTCTTATGTAGATACTCCATCTCTTCCTACATAACAATCATCCACCTAGTAGAATCCTAAGAACTCACTACTTCCTCATAAGTAGAGGGTTCTTCGCAAGTATCAATACTCTCTACCACATTTAGAGCATAAGCAACCAAATTAGCCTCAACATACCTCTTTGGTGGACTAACTTGTCTTCTCTCCCTATCTCTAGCAATACCGTACTATGGAGCAGGTGGTGGTGATGGCTGGGAAGAACCAACACCATCCTACTCATTTAATAAAGACTATAGAGTAGACTTTGATGCATGCTCTATTCTAATATGTAGGTTGTTGAATTACCAAAATATGATTAGTGTGTGTGTGTTAAATTTCTGTCACTGCTACCAAGAACTTATTCAGTCCCAGGCAACGACGCCAAAAACTTGTTTTATAGATCAAAAGATATAAAGGCTATGTATAATAAAATCGTTTTCTGCTGTGTATGTAATAATTTTCAATTAAAATTGGTTTTGGTCTAAATCACTGCAAGTGCATAGGTTATACAAGTAATAAAGTGGATTTTTATGTCCAGATACCATTCCCATAGGGATTGATTGTAAAATCTAAAGATCAACTACCCCCACTACCCACTACTCAAGATCCTAACTATTTGAACCTTTATTTTCCAGGATATATTTAATCTATGAAATAAATTGGATGAAAGAAGTAAAGAAATTCTAAAATACATGGATTAGAGAGTTCACTGGACTGAAAAGGCACTGGAATGAAATTAGTGTTGTGATTATCAATCTGCAAAGTTTCTAAAGAAAAATAAAGTTATGGACATAAACTCTGGAATTGCCCAATAGCAGGGTAGTGTAACCTTGGAATGCCTCCTGACACTACACATTTCACTCTTCAGATGACCATATTTTAAACCAGGTCAATGGGTCTAAAAAACTACTTGTAGGACTTGATCCTCTTTAAGATATGACTGTTTTTCTTTCTCAATACTTCACAACGATTTCTTAGGACTGGAAACTACTTGCTCCCATAGACAGGAAAATGCAAGCCTTTTCCAATACAATTGGTACCTCAACCATCAATTCGACTAAAATGCTCTCTCTCATTGATTAGAATCTTAGCTAACACAAAATTGAGATTATTTTATTTAATTAAGGTGAAGCCTCTAAAGATTAAATTGATAGATCAGTAGGCAGATCTTATTCCTCGGGAACACACTCCTATTGTCACCAAAGAGGGAACCTTGAAATCAGAGGTTAAATCTTCCTTGAGCGACTGCTCTTTGATCTCAGGTTGTCCATCCTTGTGTCACTCAGGGGGTGATGAGTGCCTGAAACACTCATAGTATACCCGCGTCTTTCTTAGGTTTTTAGCGTTATTTTTATGATTAAATATGTATTTTTCCAGTTTGTTATCTGAGTATGACTGAGTCGGTGAATGCAAGTGCAGATGATGTGAAAAGAGCACACTGTGGAAGCAAATTGGAGTAATGGAGAGCAATGCAGGAAAGTGGTATCCGCGTCAGCGGCGTCTCCGCGTCGTGACGTTCAATGTCGCGGCGTTAGGTCAGTGATACATAAGTCGACCAATCGAAGCGCGTCGCGGCGTCACGGCCAGCGGCGTCTTAGCGTCCGGCGTTTGCGTCAGCGGCGTGAGCGCGGTCACGCACCTCGGCATTTAAAGCACGAGTTGCGAGAGTGGGACATCGGGAGGCGGCGTACGAGCGAGGGCACGGAGTCGAAGCGTGATGACACGGACTTGAAGAAGTGCGTGATTTGTAATGTTTCTGGATTTTTGGATATTAGAATGATGTTTTTAAGATTAAACACTTTCATTTTCTTGTCGTATGTTCTAGATCTATATCTAGGGTTGTGTTAAACCCTGTCATATGTTGATGGATTAAAAGTTCGGTACTTTATAATGTCGGTTGTTTTATCGTGGTTTATATTTGCTCTATATCTATGATTTCATTGTATAGTAATGTCGGCCCACGTTGGCATAATCCTACTTTGGAAGTCCAGAGATTAGAGATGAGGTTATCCGAGGATGCGGGTAGAGTAACCGGTTGATTCGGGTAAATAGAGATATTCAGATCACGGGAAGGTGGAATTTGGGGTTAGAACATTTAAACATTTGAATGCGAGTTGGGATAGAGATATACTCGACTACATTCATGAGATAGGCGGATATACCTCGAGAAAGGATATCTCGTAAGGAAGATCACCCAGCCATCGACAAATTATAAATATATTGAATAATAATATCTTTGAAACTAATCCATTACCCCAGACGTGAGGAGACCTTAACCAGTCTCAACTCTGGGTAATTCATTAGAGTGATAGCTTAGTAAATTAACATATAATTCCTTCTTTAAAATAAGTTTATTAGGATATTATCTAGAAGCGAAAACCTTTGTAGTCAACACACACATCCTGTGGATCGATATCCCGTCTTAGTTGGTACTAATATTACTTTGAAACATGTACACTTGCGCACATAGGCGTACATTTTTTGCAGTGTTTTTCGTAACGGCGGTAGCGTGGTGTGTAAATGCGCTGCTATTACCAATGCCCGAAGCAATATAGTCTTTGCTTGACTGCGGTGCTCGTCCATAGGGCAGTGTGTTGACCCCCAAAATTTGCTAGCCAAATAATATACGAACAAACACGGCTAAGAAGTAGTATGTGTTACCAGTCTGTGTGAAGACAGGTATGTGCCCACATGCGTTTAATGAATTGACTGTAAATATGTATTCAATATGTTATAAGTTGTCGATGTATCTTACGAGATCCTCTCTCATTTCTAGAGTCGTATCTTATCGGCTTCGATATTCGAAAATAAATGTTCACAACCCCGAATGCGCAACCGGGGATCGGAATACCTAGGGTATGAAGCTGCTTTGAATCGCAGATAACCTCTCTCGAATCTCAGTCTCAGATGGCTGATTGATGAGACGATACCATATCAATCATAGATATGAAAGGGAGTAGTGATGGCTGTAGAATAATCGAACACCGGCTCGCTAACATCATGACGAGGACTCTAGCTGTTCCTGGATGATCAAACTGCGTGAAAATGAAGTGTTTAATCTTAAGCATCATTCTAATAACCAAAAAATGACTTGATACGAAGCGGGCACTTGCTTCGAGGAGTGCGCTGTCGCTGTTTAGCTTTCTCATTAAATGCCGTGACCTCAAGCCTCACATCATCTGATTAACTAAATGGCAGAATTCACCAAATCATGGCGACATCTAGCGACGTTGCAGCGTGACGTTGAGCGATAAGCGTTCGGCACGATGACATGTGCCTGACGACGTCGGGCGGTTGATTCTGCAGTCAGAAGCGTGGCGTGGTCAGACTGTCGCGTTCTTGGCGGTCACTGCGCGCGCTTTGCCATTGCTCAATTGCTCACGGTGTGCTCACCACATCATGCACACACATTCGCCGTCTCGCCTCGATAACAAGTGGAAAAATACATATTTAATCATAAAAATAGCGTAAAGCACAGAAACGTAGTACTCTACTGGTGTTCGAGCACTCGTATTAACGGACAGATCATACAAGTTTGCTGACATCATCACCTAAGGACTATTATCTAATCCGGCAGGCGCCATAAAACTTGTTAGCAGGACCCAAAAAGATGATACAATTTGTATGACATCATCACCTAAGGACTATTATCTAATCCCCGGCAACGGCGCCATAAAACTTGTTAACCGGACCAAAAGATGTATACAAATTTATGACATCATCACCTAAGGACTATTATCTAATCCTCGGCAACGGCGCCATAAAACTTGTTAAGACTACATCAATAAATTGTTATGGATCAAAACACCTATTCAAATTTAAGACTTATTACCCAAGGACTATTGTCTAATCCTCAGTAAATAAACCATTAAACTTGAGTGTGAGTTTCTTTAAGTATCACTTGATTAAAAGATATTTTTGTAAGAGTAAACCATTTTCGGTGATTTGTGATCATTATCACGCAAGTGCACGGTCGACGAGAGTAATAAAATGGATTTAAGTCAGACTCGATCACGAGATCTGAGATTTTGTCCAGCTACCCCAACTACTTAAGCTCCATACTATTTGAATGAAATATCGATAGTGAATTTTGCTTTGAAAGCTTGAAATGAATGATGTAAGAAAAATTAATGAAGCAAATAAATGAGTGAATATTGAAATATCGAAAATAACAAATTTAGATTTAACGATTATCTCCAAAGAAAACATTGAATAATCATTATTGTGAAGAATCCAATTCCTCTGATGCATCTTGCATCTTTGGTTTTGAACTACGGATCTTTACTTTGTTTCTCTCGGGTACGGGGGTGAAATAACTACTTTAAACTAGTTGCCTTGTTAAGGTATTTTTCTTTCGATACTTCATACCATGACATGAACTGCGAGACTGAGCTCAGCCTTCAAGATTTAGTCATTCTTTGAGGTTGCACTATCTTTGGTTCCTCACCCTCAAAATTAGAATAACACTCTTTCCTTGATTAGATCCTTGCTAACACGGGATCGAATTCACTATTCGATTGAGGTGAACTCTGTCTACTTAAATTTATGTTTCGCTCAACTCGTTCTCGGTTCTGGGCGAGAAGAGGATGTATTGATTTAAATATACGGGCGCATTAGATCAGCAATATCGGGTTCAAATACCTTCCATTGTTTCTTACTCTCGGGGAATGCCTTCTGTGTCACCAGGAGGGCCTCACGGGAAATCGGAAGCTGAAAAAACCTGGAATTATGGGTGCGAGGCGAAATTAGGATCAATTCCAAGAACACATAAAACGAGAGAAAGTCGATTTAACATCGAAGTTCAGCTATTATGAATGAAATCTTTGCGGGAAAGATTATTTCGACAATAGCATCAATTCAATGGAAAATGGGTTTCTAAATTACGATTATACCATACATTGGCTTCTTGTCAGAAAACCACGCCATCGAGCGGGTGTCGAAATCCCAAATTTTTTCTGGAATTCAAACAACCAGACAGTAATTTTAAGAAATAAACATATGCATTCAGCTCAATCCTTCTACGTAACGTTCAAATCAGAATTAGACGAAATACAAACTAATCTAATCTAAAATAAAAATGAAAAAAAACGAGCAAAAGAAAAGAAAAGAAAATAAAAAAATCAGGGAGCCTTGTGCTCAGTTTCTCTTTCAAAATTAAGCCCGAAGTTTGTTTCTTCAATAAATGATTGTGTATTTATAGGGTTAGAAGTTGGGCCCCCAATTTCGATGCTCATTGTGGATTTGAGTTAGCGGCGGTTGTTGATCTTGTCGCGACATCGAGTCCTTGCGACCTGCATTTGTCTCGGTCTTTAGTCGCGAGAAAGCCTTTGTTTGGTTGCGACATGTCTTTGGTGGAGCTGATGTCGCGACAGCTTAAGGACGTCGCGACCTTAACTGTGTGCATTTGATGTCACGACAAGTGGATGTTGTCGCGACCTCTTTCTCTCTGTAGTGGTTGTCGCGACCTCTGAATGTTGTCGCGACTTCCCTTCTGTGTAGTTGATGTCGCGACAGCTTGATGTTGTCGTGACCTTCTGGTCTTTGCAATTGATGTCGCGACATCCAGGTGTTGTCGCGACCTTCTCTTCTTACAACTGTTGTCGCGACCGCTTACTATTGTCTCGACCGCTACTGGCAAAATTGTTGTCGCGGCGGCGGTGTTGTCGCTACCTCTTCTTCCTTTATTGTTATGCGCGACCTACGAATGATATCGCGACCTTCTTCTTGAGCTGATGTTGTCGCGACTTCTTTTTCTCGCTGTAAGGCGATGCTTCGCGTACGCATCGATTCGGTGTTGATGTCGTTTGCATCAGATGTTGCGACATCATGTCTGCTCTTTCTTGATTCTGATTGCTTGACCTTGAGTTTCTTTCGCTCGACTCATTTGTTTTTCAATTAAGCTTCATTTGCGGAGTTTACCATTTGTTACCTTTGAATATGCATTTTGATTGCTGTCAAGGCTTCACAACATCGGAGTCCTTTTCCATCCTTGTATTGCCTTTCTGTTTATGACCTGCTGACGTTATATCATTACTTATTAATCACCTTCTGCTCATTTTTAAAAATTCTTCTTTTTCTTGAATTTCTGCTATATAACAGGTTTGGTTAGTTATTCCATGTTTTACGCACATCTGTCCCAGGTCTTTTAGATAAAAATAGATCGAAATGGACTAAAATAGACTTTTAAGCTCATCGCTCGTAACGCCCAAACTTAACTTCTTGCTTGTCCACTAGCGAGAATAGCAGCATCAGGCGGGACACACACCCGAGAAAATCTGAGACTAACACTAAGGCCAGGTGTTACACATCTTTGAGAAATAGGGGATCAAATTGGACCGACTCACCTTTATTTGCTGTTTTGCTCGAAGTGCCTGAGATGCATACGAGATGTTTGACTTCGGAAAACTCGGTTGGAAATAGGTGGGAAGTGACTAGTGCCTCAAATTCCATGGTGATAACCTTTCCCAAGGACCATGTGCGTATAAGATGACCTCCGAGTGTATGCAGGTTCCGACACCCCCGAGCAAGCTCCAACTCACCTGGCCCAGAAAGAAGCTAACTAGGAAAGGATAAAGAACACACCCTTTTTATTCGTAATACAAATACTACAAAAGCTTCTTAAGTACCTAAAATAAGAATTGAAGAAGACCTAGTGCCAAGGAGTTTTAGATGAGTGTTCTTGTAGCGGGGATCCATTGGTGACCTCCCCACCCGATTCAGTTAGGGCACGGGCATTAAGTTCCCTTCAAGCTGGAACGACAGGCTTCAGTAGAACCTAGTTGTGGAAAAATCCATCTTCCGTCTGTAGCGGGCAGTGAAGTCAATGACTCCCAGCCAGTTGGCTTAGGGCATTAGGCTTTGAAAGGCCCCTCGGACTGTGCCCGGGATTCCGATTGGATGATCCACTTATTCTAATTCACAAGACTCTTTTTGACTTTTTCTTCCTTTTCTCTTCTTTTTTTTTTATTTTATTTATTTATTTATTATTTTTTTATTTGGGGCTCGATGGCAATCCTCTTTTGACTGGGTGTCCCATCACTTAGGTGGTTAGAATATCCCAAGGTTTGTCGAACTTTAGTAGTTGGTCTCGGCACCTATGCATACCTTGAAGGTCATTAGTGTGTGAGTGTGATAGGGTTCTTAAGAAATGGTTTCTTGACTACCGGGAATTGGTTCACTAAGCCTCCGCCTATTAAACCTAATTCACAGAGTATCAAACATTAATGTATCTAATCTTCCATGTCAATGAGTGAATTTAGTCAAAAGTGATCTCGACTTTCAACATGTACATACACAGTGCCTACACATCACGACTACTACATATAAAGATAATAGAACACACACTCACGCAAACTAACACATAAACTGAAGTAACCGAAAGCTCCTGACTAATATCTTTGAATGACACAAAAATACTACCATCTGAATCAAAACAACTAAACAAAAACTTGATCACCACCCCTCCCGAACAAAAATCCGGTGTCCCATTGTGATAAATGCGAGTAGAGGTAAGAACTCCCACGACGATAAGCTGCGGTGGTGAGTGGTGGTGGTGTTCTTCAGGCTAGGAGGTGTGCGATCTGGGCTGCAGGGCTACTTCTTTGCTGAAGAATGATGCTTTGATTGCCATCTGATGCAGCATCATCGACGGAGAGCCTCCATATCCACGTGACGGACCTTCGGGCTCCTGGGTCTCGTCGAGAATGCATCGAGAAGCGCCGATGAGGAGAGCACCGGGTCCGCAGGTCGGGAAGGGCGGGGTACGCCTCCGGGCGGCTGTGTGATGGTGGTGGGGGTGGGTGGGATGAGGAGGCGCGATGTCTCTGCGGGGATCGCCCCGGGAAAGGCCTCTGGGCTTGATAGTCATGAAGCTCGTCCTCGTCTGAGGGCTCATGGCCGGAATCATATACCCCCTCAGGTCGCGGGACACCGGTGTGTCGCAATGATGGCTTTGATGGGGTGGGCCGAGGCCTCATTGTAGTCGGGGAGGCGCAGGCTCGTTTGCCTGAAGCGAAGATGGAAGGGGTGCCCCAATTCATCTTAGCATCCGGTTATGGAGGATGGCATCCTATAACACACTTGACATCAAAGGGTATATCTGTAGATAGCATAGTTGGCCGGGGCACGCTTGCGGAGTCCGCCCTACGTTCGTCATCGAATAAAGGCGGCGTGATGAAATGCGCCGTATGAAGGCGGAAATGCTTGGCCTTGAAGTGGAGCTTGCATGGCTCGCGCACTATTGATGCCCAGCTCGCCCACGGCCGTTTGGTGATACTCGTATAACCTCGGGGTGTGTCGGGGTGCTTTCGTGGAGCGCGTCGAGCGGCTCAGAAGGTTATGCTCTAGACTATAATAACTATTGATCGACTCGCGAAGTCGACATTACACCACACCGGACTTTCGGGGCGTGGGAGAGGCGAGGTTGGCGATAGAACTCTCATGTATGCACACTCATATTTCTTTGGATGAGGTGGTTGGCCTGAGCTCGCCAGCCATCCCATAGCCGCAATGGTCTTAACGGAAAAAGTCATCGGGGTGAGTGAAACCCCCCTTCTCCTTCGATGAACAATCGGTTCTTGCGGTGGTCTGCAGAGCGGAGTTGGCTTCCCTCATTCTGGCTAGCATTGACATCGGCGTAAGTGGAAATTCGGGTCCTCATTTGGACCGACTACGCAGTAAGCGATTTCTACGCTTTACCGGACATTGGGCCACAAAATTCACGTGGTGGTGGCACAGGTTGGTCACCTTGACACAGACAAAAAACAAACACCTAGTGTGCACTAAAATTACTAAGTGTACAGAGCGACCACAGGTGACTCAAAACCACTAAAATAGACCTACTAATGCCTAAACTTGAACTCAAAGACTCCTGAATAGCTGTGAATGCAATGGTAACCCTAGAGGACGACACTAGGGCCAGAACCGAGCACAATGTGGTGGGAATGTGTCACGGTGAGCCAAAAACTGAGTCGTGATGAGTTGCACGGGAGAGAGTCGGAGGGACGTGTAGGAGCCTCAGGCCCAGGGCGTGAGGGGCTGGGCGAGGAGCCGCGGGAAGGGCCGATGGGTGCTAGGGTTCGGGCGGGTGGTGTGTGGGAGGTGAAGAGCAAATGAGACTAGCGGCCTTAAAGCGAGGGACCCAGCGTCGCGGCGTTCGGGACAGCGTCGGCGTTGCAGAATTTGAAGCGATGTCGGCGACGTTAGGCGGCGTCGTTATAGTGTGGTACTAAACTTCGCGTCGCGACGTTGGATATCAACGTCAGCGGCGTTACGGCGACTTTCGCAAATTCCGCGTCAGCGATGTTGATTACTCACGTCGCGGCGTTCGGAAGAAAAAGTATAAAAATTGGCGTATGACGTTGGAAATCCGTCGGCGGCGGTACGGAGCACTCAAAATCGGCGTCGCGGCGTTGGAAATCCGCGTCGCGGCGTTACGAAGCTGAATGGGCGTAGCGGCGTTTCGCGTCGCGGCGTTGTGATGCTTGTCGCGACGTGGCCAGAGAAGGCTGGATCGTGTGCACATTAATGATCTCTTGGCCAAGAAACCCTCCCCACTTGTAAATGTGACTTTCTGGACTTGTAATGCACAGCGGATCCTCCCCAATCCCTGCGTACGCGAGCCCTGACAGTAAATATCCAAAAAGAGACATCAAGTATGGAGAAAACCAGCAAACCAATAGGACTAAAAATAAACAATAAAAATTGGTACTCAGAAAAAGGAAAAGTTTAGAAACGGAGTTTGCCTCCCGAAGCCATGTTTAATGTCGTTAGCGCTCGGCGACCACGAATCTCAATGTACCGAGGATCCGAACTCTCATATGATCGCTTACTACGCCTCGTCTGCTTCTTTGTCGAGGAATGATTTGCTTATGCGCAGAAACTCGCTTACTCCATAATACGACTTCAATCGTTGGTGGTGGCGTGAATGTGCCTTTCTCGGGGATGTATAACTTCTGCTTACCGTGTGAAAAGACGCTGTTCTTGTGAAAGGCCCCGGACCATCTGAACTTGATTTCGGAAAGAGCTTAAGGCGAGAATTGAATAAAAGAACTTGTTGTCCTGCTGTGAACTCTTTTCTGGTAATGTGTTTATCGTGCCAGGCTTTTGTCTTTTCCTTGTAAATGCGGGCGTTTTCATAAGCTTCGTTTATGAATTCGTCTAGTTCAACGGTACGCTGTGATCAAGCTTTCAGGCCAATGCCTTATCCATGTTAACTTCACATCGAGTTGCCCAATAGGCTCGATGCTCCAATTCCACTGGAAGATGGCATGCTTTACCATACACAAGTCTGAATGGTGACATACCTAACGGAGTTTTGAATCTTTGTGCGTGCGCCCGAGTGCATCTTCCGTCACCCAGACCAATCCTTCACGGAGTTGTTAAGCTGTCTTCGAGAATGGACTTGATTTCTCGATTTGATACCTCACCTTTCCGTTTGCGGGGGTGGTATGCAAGAGATGCGATGGCGTGCCCCATACTTTTGCAAAACCTTGTCAGTGCAGCAATGAAATGGGTACCATTATCGTGATCAATCTTTCGAGGGTTCCAAAACGTGAGAATATGTGGCTCTTGTGGCGAGCCACGACCAGCATCGTTGGTGCGTGTAGGATTACTTCCACCGGCTTTGAGACATAGTCGCACTGACAAAATATATAAGTTCTTTATGCGATGCGGAAATGGTCCCATGAAATCTATCCCCCATAATCAAACAATTCGACCTCACGAAAATGGGATGCATGGGTGGCTCGTCCTTTCTAGTGTTCCCGTTCGTTGACATTTGTCACAAGTGAAACAAATTGATGAGCATCTTTAAATAAGGTAGGCGGTAAGAAACTAATTGAAGCACCTTGATTTTGTTGTTCTCGACCACGAAGTGTCCACATGGTAGAGTGTGACAATGATTGATCTTTGTGCATTTCATGTCGGGCACACATCTCCTTATCACACGATCGGTACGGTGTGCAGCAAAGGATGGGCTCCTCCAGTAGTAGTGTTTCAAGCGTCACGAAAAATCTCTTTTGGCGATAGTGAAATTAGGAGGACTACTTTAGCACGAATAATTTACATAATCGGCCGAATCATGGAGCGCCCTCTTGTCCTCCAATAGAAAAGAGTTTTCATGGGGTCGTCATTCACTGGAACATCATCTCTAGCCCCTTCTAATCGTGAAAGATGATCGGCCACTAGGTTTTCAGTGCCTTTCTTGTCTTTAATCTCAACATCAAATTCTTGCAGCAGAAGAACCCATCGGATTAATCGAGGTTTGGCATCTTTCTTGATCCTCCAGTATTTAATGGCGGAATGATCGGTCTTGGTTCACCTTGTTACCAATCGGGGATAAGGGCGCCTGAACTTGTCAAAGGCAAAGACGATAGCCAAAAGTTCTTTCTCTGTAGTGGCATAATTCAAAGTTCTGCTTGCATAGTAAATCACCTGAAAGATTTTCTCTCGTTTACTGTCCCAGCACTTTAATGTAAAATTAAACTGTCACACATAAGTTCAAATGGAAGGATCATCTGCAGACCGCGACAGCCAGGAGGCTGAGATCAACTTATCTTTCGCGAAAGCATTTACAAACATTTTGAATTAAACTCCGCGATAGGATCCCCCCTAGACAGCAGATGAACGCGGTTTTCGCGTCACGTGAGAAATCCTTGATAAACCGCCTATAGAATCAGTGGCTGAAACAGCCCGAATCCCTTTTTGCAGATGAGGGTGGGGCAGCTTCCATTAGCCAGTCTTGGCCCTATCTACCTCTATCCCTCTTGCTGCGAAATCCGATGTCGAGGGGCGATACCCTGCGTACATAAAATGGCACTTTTCCCCGTTGAGGCACTAAGTTGGTCTCTTCGCATGCCGCGATCTGATTCTCAGTTTTCAAGCGTTTAATAAATGAATTTATTCTTGAAATCGTCCATGAAGATCTCAATTGTCCGCGCACCAGCCATATCGGAAGAATATGGCCATCATACATCGTTGAAAATGCGTGAATTTGCATTTACCACGATCGAGGAGTGTGATGAAATCTGAATGCTTTTCCTGCCGGAACAAGTGAATGTGCAGTCTTCTCACGATCTTGAATTTATGCAAATTTGATTGTAACGGGTATCATCAACGGCCAAGCAATTCCTTGGCCAAACTGTCGATCTAGCATCGATCTTAAAAGCTGGCAATGGGAAACGGTATCCTGCAGGGTGAAACTGTTTGTTCGAGTTCAGGTAATCAATGCAAATCCTCCACCGATGTTATTCTCGGCGGTAATATGTTATTCTCGGTTAACATGACTATTTGTTCCTCTGTATCTCTTTCTTTGGTACCACTTTAGCCCGAGAACACCCATTACCTTTATTTGAAATGGAATGATCTTCCAGGTGTCTGCCATTTTTAAAGCCTCTTCGGGACTACTCTTCATTGTCGGATTTGACAACCTCCTCTGCGCTGCTTGAAGGGTTGTGTGTCAAATCTTGAGAGCAGGAATACGATGCATGCACCTTCCCAGGAAGGGCGGAATCCCTTCCAGTAAATTTGAGACATCAAGAGCATTTTATGGTCTCCTAAGGACCCTCCCGATAACTTCTCCTCCTCCTAACTCGATGGAGGATCTTGAGATGATCCTTTAGTGAGTGGGCTACCCCACAGAATGCATTATGCTTCAAATGGTTAGGTAGGGGTTTTTGTTCCATCTTAGTTGTTTGTTCATGATGGCAGTATTTAACCCGCTTCACTGAGATTCAAAGTATTTCCTCTATTAGGTCAGAAGAGTCCCGACCATTTAACATACTCCTACGCCTCTTCATGTTCTCAGAATCCAATCTCCACTAGGCTAGCCTCAAGGAGAGGATGTTGAGACCACTTTGGCTAGACACTATACTAGCCTCTTATCTGCGCCATGAAACGCAAGTATCCTCTCTCTTTGGATGTCTGTTTGCTTCCAAACGCGTTGAACTTGGCCGTCGTCCTGCACTCTCAGTTTTAGTTCTCCTCTCTGAACATCAATCATTGCTCTGCCGGTTGCAAGAAACGGTCTACCCAAGATTATGGGAATTTCTTTATCTTCTGCTTCCATATCTAGTCTGATGAAATCTGTTTGGGAAGATAAACATCGCAGCCTTCACGAGGACATCTTCCTGTGCCTCCTCTTGGATGTTTCAAGGATCTATCGGCAAAGATGAAGTGTATTTGTAGTTGGGCGAGCCTCACCCGACTTAGCCAGTTTAAAAATGGATGAGGGCATGAGATTAATGGCACCCCGAATCCTGAGCTCTCTGAAGGTATTAGCATTTCCAATGGTGCATGGAATAGTGAAACTGCCTGGGTCTTTAAGCTTTTGTGGCAGCTTCCTCTGAAGTATGGCACTAAATTCCTCGGTTAAGTTAACTGTTTCAAAATCAGCTAGTCTTCTCTTCTGAGACAGTATATCTCTCATAAATTTCACATAGCTGGGCATCTGCTCTAGGGCATCGGCAAATGGGATATTGATGTGTAACTTTTTAAATACTTCCATAAATTTAGTGAACTGCTTATCCAGCTTATGCTTCTTTAGGCGTTGTGGATATGGAATTGGTGGGTTGGCCTTTTAGCCGATGGGTTTAATACGCAAATTGCTTATAGTTGATTGATCTTTATACGCATCATCAATTACATTACGATTTGGATGACCTTCTCGATCTCAGCATTCTGGCGGGGTTTGTGACTATAGTTCAGTTCCTTCCACTTCAACGTTTGCTTTAACATGTTCATTCCCTCTTCTTGGGTTTGCCATTTGGTGCTTGGTAATGAACATTTGCCTTCGATTAATAAGTTTTCCATTTATTGTTTGGCACCTCAATTTCTAATTTGTCTTTATAGTTCAAGCGAGTTGCGCTGCGCATATTCGCTTTGGTCTCATTCATGAAAGCGGTGGGAGGTTAACATGCATTACGAAGCATTCTAAATCCACCTTTTTCTCGGGGTGGTTATTTAGCTCGGTTTGATGGAATATTATTACAGTTATTCTCCATCCATATCCTTGATTGATACGATTATCTTGGTCCCGATTATTGCGCCACCCTTAGCCTTGACTTTTGACTACGATAATTGTTTCCCCCATACATCATGTTCTTTGTGATTGATTGATTGAACCTCGACACATCTTGGGCACGCTCTGAGTTTGATTTCTGGCCCGACGATACGTGCTATTGTGTTGTCTCCTGGACTTCATACGCTCCCATGGGTTGGTATGGCGTTCGCGGTTCCTTCTTTATCCTATTCAGCTGGCAGTCGGTTGTGCAACATGATTAACGGATTATTTGAGAACCTCATTGTCTGTGCCACCCGGCTTTTCTTGCAGGTGGTTCTCTCAGACCACTTGATTTGTGTTGGTTGCGGCACCTTCGGAATCGCAGGCTTGGTCGTGGTTTCTTCATTAGTGCCCCTCAACCGGGCATCAATCAGCATTCTAGTAGCGTTCACTCGACCCGTTACTCGGTATGGACTTGCATCCATCCCAGTTGATGCGTGATCAGACACTTTCTTAGTAGTTCGTGAAATCGTCATAGCTCTGCCGGGTTCTCCCCCTCTAGTTTCCCAGTATTGATCTCTTACTGGGTTGTGCAATTTTTCGAAGTGGGAAGAACTTGGTGGGAATTTTTGCACTAAGTCGTTCCGCGAGTAATGGAATCGGTGGCTGACTTGTTAGCCCGATGCTTGGCTCGATCACCTGGTGAGAGTGGAAAAGCCTCAACACAGTGCGCCATCAATAACTCCGTTGTAGTTGGTCGTGTCGCCGGACTTCCAAGGAGTTAATTCCCGGATGCATATTCGAGTTCTCGTGAGGTGATCCATGGGCATTATATTCTGCATACATGTCTTCTTAGACCGGTTCGAGAGTTGTTTACTGAATGGGTGGTCGTGTAATTTATCTGAACAAGCGCAAGGCGGGAGTGCAAACTCTTTTAGCAACATGTATGGATATCTGGTTGTATAAGCGGCACCAGGTGCGATTCCTTCCATGATTACCATTTCGGCCTCTCACGGGGCTCGTTTTGCTCGATGCTTTCGGATCCTGCTCTTCATTATCACCCATGTTTGCTAAATTTGGATCGTCGGAGTTCTGCATTCTCGCGTATTACGTATAAAGTTCTTTGGCTCGGATCAAACAAGTGTTAGTTAACTGATCTCGATGTCGCATGTACTCACCCCAGAGCCTACATTGTAATAACCGCGCGAGCCAGCCAGACCAATTACGGCGCGCAAAATAAACAAAGCAAAGAAAATTTGAGTAATATCCATTGCGCTGTCTCTATATCAATCTAAACTGTCCCCGTGTGGCATAAAAACTTGTGGTAGAAAGCAGTGTGTAAATGTACGCTATGCGTAGTGTCTGTATGTACAGTAATATAGTGTACCAGCGGTACGGATGCTCGATCACGGGGGCCAGGGTGTGATGACTCTGAGTTTTGCTTCTTAGATAATGTCTGAATAAACTTATTTTTAAAGAAGGAATTGAGTATATTGTTTCATTAGCTATTGACTCCTAATGGTGCGGTATTTGGAGACTGGGTTATGTCTCCCCACCCCATCACGTTGATGGATTATTTCTTAAAGATATTACATTATTCAATATATTTATAAGTTGTCGATGGCGGGAGTGATCTTGCTTACGAGATATCCTCTCTCGGGGTATATCACTTCTATCTCATGAATAGAGTCGAGTATATCTCTATCTCTGACTCGGTGTTAGAGGAAATGCTTGTCATTCTAACCCCATTGCACCTTGGGATCGGAATATCTCTATTTACCCGAATCAGCCAGAGAATTTTGCTCTCAGATCCTGGATAACCTCATCTCTGAATCTCGGATCTCAGGTGCCATTATGCCAATGTTGGCCAGACATTACCATATAATGAAATCATAGATATAGACGAATCTGAGCAGTGATAAGCAATGAATAATATAAGAAATCTCTTGAACTTTAATCCATCCAACACCTTGAGTTCAGCACAGCCCTAGATATATGAATCTAGAACATCTTGAATGAAAATGAAAGTGTTTAATCTTAAAAACATCATTCTAATATCCAAAAATGAGAAAGCGTTACAAATCAGGGCACTTCTTACAGAAATGCAGTATCCTTCTTTGCTCACCGAATTAGTGCCCTCGTTAAATGCGCCTCCGATGTCCCGAATTCTGAACCTTTGGTGCTTTAAATGCTGGTGCGAGGATCCGCAATAGCGGCGTCGCGGCGTTGAGGCGTCAGCGGCGTTGGCGCGCGACCGCCGCGTTTACGATTGTTGACCACGTATTGTTGACCGACGTCGCGGCGTTCCGTTGGAAGCGTCCGCGTGACGGTCACTCTGCATTGCTCTTCATTACTCCAATTTGCTTCCGGTGTACTCTTTTCACATCATGCGCTGCATTCCTGACTTCGATCATACTCAGATAACAAACTGGAAAAATACATATTTGTCATAAATACTAAAAACCTAAGAAGACGTGCGTTATACTATGAGTATTGACTCATCGGGATTCCTTATGTCGAGCATAGATATAGCCCTTTCTAGGTATAGAACACTGATATTTCTAACAGCTCAATGTAAGAGCAATACCAATTAAATCATTCTAGTTTTCATTCATAAAATAGCATTAAAATACTACAAACAATAATCAAAACAACAAACTCTTCCCAAAGGGAGCTTAGCCTTCCATATTTGGATCATTAATAATAATGACTAGTTGATCAAACAAATTCATTGAAATTTTTATTGAAATTGAAGTAAAACGAATTCCAGAAAAATTTCTAGATTTCATTAAAGTCCAAGTAGAAATGAAGCATCTATTTACAATCAAACCAGCTTAGAATCAGCTCAGATCTACTGCTCTAATTCTAAAAGAAAGAAAAATAAATCTAGAAACAAAACTAAAATGTAAAGAAAATAAAAAGAAAAAGAAAAATTATATACAATGAGACTTCAACTCTTGCAAAAAGCACAAAACTAGATGAAAAGTGGCTAGAAGCTACCGCACAACTCCCAAGGAGTTCCTATTTATAGGCTTAGGTCTTGGGCCCTAAAAAAGAGGCAACAATTACGACGTTATAAAAACCCAAAAATTCTGCCCTAGTGTTGATGTCATGGCAATTTCGCGACATCGGAATTGCTATGTTGTTGGTTGAATGTAATTATTTCGCGACATTGGCTCCATGTAGCGTTTGTAGATTCTAATCTTCGATGTTGATGTCGCGACATTACATTTGTGATTCCCGATCTGTTCCGGTGATATTCGACATTGCTAACCTGATGTCGCGACATTGGTCTTTTAATGTTTCAACTTTGGATGTCCAGATCTGATGTTGCGACATTGCTGCTGATATTGGTAATGCTAAGTGTCAATGTCGCGACATTAAGTTGTGATGTCGCGACATTGGTATTCTCTTCTAAGTGTTTCAGCTGATGTCGCGACATTGGAGCTGTGATATCGCGACATTGAATACATGATGTTCCGAGTCCTTCTACCAATGTTGTGGCTGATGTCGCGACATTGAGTTGGTCTCACCACCTTGATTGTTTGATCACGATGTCACAATATTGGCCGATCGATATTGTTTGTACAAAAATTGGTCTCTCGATGTTGCGGCGCGGATAATGTTGATGCGATGTTGTGGCAATCATGGCGACATTGGTATTTCACTACGCTCTTCACCGCCCGGCCGTAGCGACATTGAAGTAGATGTCATGACACTCTCCACATGATGTTGTGACATTGATCATTTGATGTCGCGACATTTAGTTCATGTTGTGGCCAGGTAGTGGCAATGTAGCAACATTTAATTGATGTTGCGGCGATGTCGTGGCAATGTCGCGACATTACTTCCTTTGCTGTACAATGCTGATTTCTACATCTTTTCTACTGATTGCTGCTTCTCTTCCTTGATTTATTGCAAAACATAAATCTGGGTGAATGCTCCATGATTTTACATTAAATTGAACTTTTAAGTCTTAAAAATTCATGAAAATTAAGCTTAAAAACCAATGAGTTTTGGACTCATCAAACTTCCCAAAACTTAAAGTTTTGCTTGTTCTCAAGCAAAGAAAAGACTATTTGTTTGTCCTCAAACAATAAAATTTTGTTTTTAAGGACATTTTCATTTGAATCTTCTTTTCAATATGATCAATAATTTGGCCTTAGTAGTATTTCAGTTGTGATATCAATTCTAATTAAGCTTCACTTTCAGGATCCTAAAATTTTTCAATTTAGATCATTAAATATAGCTTATAATTCATAGTTAGTAAACAATTATAGTTCTTGACCCAGTGAGTGCGTGTTTGTCTTCCCTTTTTGACTAATTTGCATATTAGGTAGCCTTATGAGACTCACTATGCAAAATGGTATTCTAACTGGGTGATAAGTCCATGGAAGCATTGGTCATATCATTCTCAACTAATCATGTAGGTGCTTCGTTCTTATTCGGTATCTTTGATTCATTTTCCCCAAGCGTAGGAATTAAGGTTATCAGCATTGTAATGCGTAGGAATCCACGAGGTCATCTCACGAAGTGGTCTAAATTTGTTGATCGGTAAAGACTATTCTCCACAAAAAGTGTAATTTAAAAGGGAATTATGGGGTTGTATTGTTTGATTGAATGATTGATTGTTTTGAATATTTTAAAAAAGAAAGATGATTGCTGGGATTCTTAGGTTTCCACTTACTTATGATCACGTAATTCCCACCTCTTATTTTACAGACTCATCTAGGAGCCATTGATAAATGGTCTTCGATGGAAGATTTATCTTTAAATGCTCTTTTGAAAAGAAAGATGATTGAATGATGTTAAGCACTTGTTCCCAATTAATTCAGACTCTTAGCTTGCATTTGTAATCAAGCACAACGTGTCTGGGGATCTCTCGTTCACACGTGGTCGAGAGGATGCCCGACTAAGGTTTTTACCGCGGTTCAACCGGCGAATAACATCACACGATCCATTGAGATATAAAGAGGGTGAGGGAATTCTGAAGTGATCGGGAGTTTGACGGAGAACCCGAGCATAGAAGTTTAGAACTCCATGGAACTTATAAGGACAATCATAATTGAAGAGAATTTATTCATAAAAAGAACTTTGAGAAAATCAGAATTCAATTGCAAAACCTAAGGATGAAAATCTGAGGTAATGAGGTGAAGCGAAATATGAGTTCCTACTGAAAGATTACATGTGCTTGAAATCAGAAAACTCCAGAAAAATAAAGTCTTCGATCCTAATCAACAAGTCTTCACCTCCAACTATGGAGAAGAACTCTTCTCCTATGAAAACCTAACCCTCAGTGATCAAAAGCTGCCTTCTCCTTGTGTCCTATAGCTTTTATACCCCTCTCGATGTAGTCCCTGCATTAAAGTTAATTGACAAATTATTGCCCTTGCGTTAAGATCGGATTCCTACTCAATTCCCGTAGTTCTCACACAAATTGTCTTAGGTACATGTTAGTGGTGTACCGGTACACGCAACGTAATCGCTTACGCATAGGTGTACCAGTACATGTTGAAGCATCTGGTACCGCCCCCAGCCTTACCACTTTTTACGCATAGTTGTGCGAGTACATGTTGAAGGTGTCTTAGGTACACTTTGTGCGCCCTTTGCGCCAGGTGTGCGGTACATGTTGAAGGTGTATCGGTACACTTTGCTCTCTGGTGCCTTTCGGCGTTGTTGCGGTTCACGAAACTTCGCAATCCCGGTGTGACATTCTGATGATCCATATTTGCTTCCGAACATAAATCTTTGCTTTAATTATGCATTAGACTGAAGAACTTTGCACAAGTCAAAAAACACAAAAGCAATTAAAAGTACCTATCCTCATGCAAAATGTGGGCAAAGTACTTGACTTGAATGTGCTAGGATGCGCTATAATTCTTTGCTCGATTGTAGCATTCCTCGTGAAACGCACAGCCCTCAGAATCAAATGAAGTCTTTTGAGCTTTATGTATGGCTAAGGTACTTGGGTAGATAACTTGATATTTTAGGTTCAAACTCACCTAGACTGCATACATTTTCTTAGCATTTTGCCTTATGACTGCTCATCCTTTCATATTTACTCAAACTTTTTCAAGAGCACCCCCAAACTTGATTTGGTGCATCTTTCTGCATATTTCCTACTGTGGCTTTTTTTTTTCTCCACTTCTTATCCTTTGTTTGATTTCTCGATTTAAAGCTATTTTTAAAATCATTTTGTTAAGGTTTGGAATGTTTTCATTTAGCCTTCTTAAGTTTTCTACTACCCTTTAACAAGCTTTGGGTCAGCAACTCCCATACCAGTTGGCATTAGGGTACTAGATGTAGAACACCCTTAAGGACTTAATTGCTTAAAGGAAGTAGGCTACAAGGAAAAACTCACTCCTTCTTGAAATTGCAAGTTATTTTTCAACTTCTCAGTTTCTGTTGTGCACCTCTTTTGTACATCTTTTTCTCACTTCTTTTTCTTCCCCGTCCTTATTTCTCATTCTTTTATGTTTTTTTCAATATTGTACTCCCCCAAACTTGTCTGTTTGTTCAAGGTTTGTTGTACTTATTTGAAGTTTTGGGCAAATTCAGGGTTCTTTGCTACAAGTTCAAATTTTAAGGAAGGGTCAAGGTTTTTCATTTTGGCTTTGATGATAAAAATGGCATTTAGGCTCAAATAATGTACTAAGGTATATGCTTATAAGCATATCAAAGGGCAGGATTTTGAAAGGCACAAACTATCCAAGGATGACCTAAATCATTTCTTGCTGGTTGTAATGCTTAGGATTTCGCCTTGAATTATAATACAACAAGTTCTAGGACCCTTTGAGATCTACTGATAATAAGTCCAATAAAGTATTCCTAACCCAAGCATAATTAATTTTTGGGGCACTCATGACCAATGTGTCAGTTTAGTCATTTCCTGAACTGTAATGTTCATTTAAAATAGAATTACAAGCCTGATTAGCATTGATCTCTATTTTAGTCTTTTAGACCCTAAAATTTCAGCTTATTTGTCCTTGACATCGCAACTTAAAATCTATTCCAATTATTCAGCTCATTTTCATTTACAAATTTTTGCCTTGTTTGGTTTAAAATAGATTGTTGTTCCATTGTTCAACTTAAACGTTTATTTTGATCTAGCATTTTAGTTCATTTCTTCATCAATAAATAACACAAAAAGTTCAACAAGTTCTCCCAATTCAACCAAACAAGCAATCACTGCTTTTATCAGAATGCAACAACACAAAAATTTTCAACAAGCTTAAATTTGTACAGTGTTCAGAAATCTAGTTTTTGATATTTTCAGGTTCTAGACTTTCTGTTTTAGCATTTCAACATTGCTATTTTAGTCTTCTTATCTTTTCATCTCAACACTTATGCATTCAGTAAAACTGTAATCTCATTTATTCAACAAAGCAACACAAAATTTTCCAAAGGATTCTTCTTGACTTTTTGCATAATTTAAACTTGGAATGAAAGGAAAAGAAATAGAAGAAAGAGAAACTTGTACACAAATTTTCGAACTGATATTTATTTATGAATTGAAGTACCTTTACAATATCTTGGTCTGAGATTTAGATTCGAGAGAGAGGAGAGAGATCTATGGCGAGGAGTTTATTCCTTTTCTATAGGACTTACAAGATTTGAGATTTATAGGTTCTTGCCCTCGCTTCTTGCATTAGGGTGAAGTCGGGGATTAGAAATTTTGTGATTTTACGGGTTGAGTACATCTCCTTTGTTGAGGAAATACCACTCTTGCATGAGAGCAGTTTGCTTTATTAGCTCATTCTGTCTTGACCCAACTGAATTTAGGGCCCCCTCAAACTCGCCCTGGGCATTGTACATCTTGAGCAAGTTTGCATTAACCATCCAGGCTTCTGTCCACAGCTTCTCCCTGAAGTTTAGGGTAGCTTTAAGTTCTTCATCTCTCTTTTGGATCGTTGCCTTGATGCTCCTTGTACAAATACCCAAAGGCATATGCTTTTTGGAGTAGATTATGCTCCATCTCCTTCTCCTTGACTTCCAGGAATTTCAACAATTCATGGTCCCTCTTCAGTTGTTCATTGATGAATGCCTGCTCCCTCTCTCTAAACTCAATCCTTAAGGCTCTATCCCTTGCAACCAACTCTTTTCTCCATTCACTATCCCTTTGTTGGAGTGCTGTTGTTAGCGTGCTCCCTCTTCTTTTCAACTCATCATCAAATTGTGTGTCTCCACCTAAGTTCCTCCTTGAGTTGCTCATTACTGCCTCTCATTTCATTTCTCATCTCTTTTAGCAAGATTAGCAGCTCATGGTTTCTACTTTCTTCACTTGTAGCTCTTCTCTTCCCTCTGCTTTCCGTTTTGAGAGGGGAAGATGTTGTTTCTTTTACAAGGAAGAGCACTGGTTGCTCTGAAGGGTCTTCAAATCCACCCCTTTCTGCACTGTTACTCTCTTCGTTTGGCTACTCAGTTATAGGGACTGGCTCCCTTTGTTGTTCCTCTGTTCTTCTTCTTTTTCAATGTAATACATTCATACCATTCAAAACATACTTGTGAAGACACATCTAACATCAAAGAATCTCAATTCAAATATGAACAACTCTTCTCATTTCTTCACTCAATATAATTCAACATGATGATGATAAAAATATTCAAGGAATGGGTACAACAAAGCTACTATTCATTTATGCTTTATAAAATGCATACCACAAACTTCAATGTTATCCATTAAAGAACAAGTTAGGGAAAAAGAAAAACTCCCCCTTGTAACACTTTCTGCATAGTCTGATTTTGAGAAAGAATGCTTCCAAATAAATTCCATCTCTAATGCAGCTTCATTGTCTGAAAAATCAACAAAATTTACAAAATAAAATTTTAAACAAAATTAAAACTAAACTTCAAACACACAAAATTTAACAAAAGCAAGCTAACTATGAAAATTAAAATTTGCTTGGGTTACCTCCTAAGAAGTTGCTCAGTTTAATGTCTTTAGCTAGACATTTGCTGTAAATTGTTTTTCTTTCAGCAAAATTCTTCCCTCTCTTCAAAATTTGGATCTAATCTTCATTTATGTTCCTCGAATGATAGCTAACCTCGACCATTTACTTTGTGAACTCCACATCTCAGGAATCAAATTTTCAGATTCTTGCTCAAAGGGTGTGCTTGCTACTCACGTAGCAAGGACATCCCATCTTGACTTAAGTTTTCCTGGAAATAACTTAAGCTTGGAATTGTATAACAGGACTAGCTCTCCGACTTTGAATTATCTCCTTAGAATTTTCTGATCATGCCATTTTTTTGTCTTCTCCTTGTACATTCTGGCATTATCATAGGCTTCATTCCTCAATTCTTCTAGTTCATTCATTTGAAGCAATCTCTATTCCTTGGCAACTTGGAAATCACAGTTCAGTTTCTTGATAGCCCACATAGCTTTATATTCAAGTTCTAGAGAGGAGATGATAAAGGAGGTTTCCAAATACAATTATGTATGGAGACATTCAATAGGAGTTTTGTAAGCAGTTCTATAAACTATAATGCATCACGTCTAGCCTTGTGGAGCAGTCTTTCTACTTGAGTTCTTTGTTTTCTCTAGAATCTTCTCTTTTTATCTCCTGACAAATCTCAAGCTTGCCCATTTGTAGAGGTTGATAAGCGAATCCCATTACATGTATATGGATTCCATATCTGCTCATCAGTTTTTTAAAAACCTTGTTTGCAAAATGGCTTCCCTCATCAGCAATGATTATTGCAGGTGGTCCAAATATGAAATATTTCTTTAGCCTTACTTGTTTTGGCATCATTTTTACGGGACCATGGCTTCTTTGCTTCCTACCCATTTAGGACAATCCACAGCTAGGAGAATATATAGATTTCCAAATGAGGGATGGGAAAGGTCCATGAAATACATCCCAGTACATAAAATCGCACCACCAAGATTCCTTGCGAGGGGAGCATCTCATTTTCATACCTTTATGTGTCCATTCTTTGTACATTTATTACAATATTTTACCATTTAAAACAGTCTTTGAATAGAGTAGGCCAATAAAAACTGATTAAAAGAGATTTTATGGGTGTTCTTTCTCACGCAAAGTGTCCTCCATGTGGTGATGCCATGGCATTAATCAAAATTCACATACATTACATTTTACGGTACATCTCACATTAATCATATCAGCTCCTCTTCTGAAAATTAGTGGATCATCCCAAATATAAAATCTGCTATAAGTTCTCAACTTCCTTTTCTACTGGTGGTTGAACTCAGGTGGCATAATTCCACAGGCTAAATAATTGTCAATATCATCATACAAGGGTATTTGGATCGATAACACAAACAATTTCTCATCAAGAAATTGTTTTGCTATTTCAATTTCCTTTTCCTCTTTAGTAGTCTTTTCTAGTCTAGGCAAGTGATCAGCTATTACATTGTCACTACCCTTTTTGTATTTGATTTCTAAATCAAACTCCTGCAGCAACAGTACCCATTTGATCAGTCTTGGTTTGGCATCTTTCTTTGCCATCATATATTTAATAGCAGCATGATTAGTGTGCATTATAACATGGGACCCTAATATGTAAGGCCTGAATTTTTCACAAGCAAACACAATTGCCAGCATCTCATTTTTCGTGGTAGAGTAATTCTCTTGTGCTTCATTGAAGGTTTTGTTGGCATAGTATATGACCTTGAATATCTTCTCAGTTCTTTGTCCCAATATTGCTCCCATTTCATTGTCACTAGCACACACATTATTTAAAACTCTTTGTTCCAGTCAGGTGTTACCATGATGGGAGTTGTAACCAATTTGGACTTTATTTCTTCAAATGCAGCTTTGCATGATTCATCAAAATCAAACTTTGCATCTTTTTCCAGCAATATGCATAATGGTCTAGAGATTTTTGATAAGTCCCTTATAAATCTTTTGTAAAATCCAACATGTCCTAGGAAACTTCTTATCCCTTTAACTGTTGTAGGTGGCAGGAGAGTCTTTATAATAGCAACTTTTGCTTGGTCTAATTCTAGCCATTGCGAGAATTCTTGTGGCCCAAAACAATGCCCTCTGCTACCATGAAATGACATTTTTCCCAATTCAAAGCTAGATTTTTGTCTTAGCACCTTTGAAGTATTATTTCCAAAATTTTCAAGCATTTCTCAAAACTGGATCCATATATTGAGAAGTCATCCATGAAGATTTCCATAACCTCTTCCACCAAATCTGAATTACATCTTTGAAAGGTGGCTGGCGCATTACATAATCCAAATGGCATCCTTTTCAAGCAAAGGTGCCATAAGGACATGTGAATGTAGTATTCTCCTGATCCTCAAGGGCTATAGCAATCTGATTATATCTAGAATATAAGAAAGCTTTGAGTAATGCGGGGTGTTACTGCTTTATCAACATTTGGTAGAGATGAAAGGTAAAGGATAATGAATATTTCTTGTAGCAGTATTCAATTTTCTATAATCTATACACACCGCTACATCTGCATCACGATTCTTGCTGTAATGATTTCACATTCCTTTCATTTCGATCACAGTAGACCATACACCAGAACCACATGAACTAGGCTCACCCCTGAGGCTGCATGCGCGATTCTACATACAAAACCTGCATTCAACCATTTCAGTACTTTTTTTTTCTGACAACTTCTTTCATTACTGGATTAAGTCTTCTTTGATGTTCAATGGGGTTCTTTGCATTATCCTCTAAGAAGATTTTGTGCATACACATAGAAGGACTGATTCCTTTCAAATCTTCATTGACCAAGCAATTGTTTCCTTATGTTTTTCTGAGAATTTTGGCGATTTGGCATGTGCCATTACTCGATTCATGTAATTTGATACAATAACAAGTCTTGCTTTTAGATTAGAAAACATACTTCAAATGACTAAGCAATTCCTTGAGGTTAACCCCCTTATAGACATTTTTACTGTTTCTTCTGCCTTCCTCATTTAGCCATTTATTTTCTAGGCTATTCTCAGTCTCATACGCTAGAGTCAAGCCCCGCCCAGCTTGGTTTTCTTTTCCGATTCGCTTCTTTGCGCTGCCTTCTTTATTATTTCTTCTCTTCATCTTTTATGCTTTCTATCTCTTCACTCCTCGAGTCATACCATACAATCCTTGGGTTTATTCTTTATCGCTTTGGAAGGCATCCTTGGACTGATTTTTGCATTTGCTAGAGGCTAGTGCCTTACTTGTGTCTCCACGTGACTTTCAAGAGGCGTGTGTTGGCACGAAACACATTTGTGTTTGCACGAGAAATGTTTACAAGTTTAGCCAATTTCTGCTCATGAATATTCAACCCTCTTATTTTCTCCCATGAAAGTCAATATCTAATCTTCAAAGGAATGAGATCTCCTTTGCTCATGATTTTCTGCTCTTTGACTTCCTTGTTGTTGCTGTCCTTGGAACCCATGTGGAGCATATTGTTTTTGAAAATTCTGAACTGGTCTTGGACCTTATTGTGCTCCTCCTCCATATGAGAAATTCTGATGGTTCCTGAGTTCTAGTGTGTAGTGAGTTGGCAAGTTGAGGTTTAGCTTAAAGTTGTAGCTTCTATTAGCATTGAGAAACTGTGCCTCCTCAACTTGATAGGGACCCTCATGGGCTAGTCCCTCTTCAGCACTACTCTTCTGCTCATTTCTTTCAATTGTTTCCACTTCATGTATTGAGTGCATTCTTCTATTTTGGTTTCCTATCTTGCTCATCAATGCATCAAGTTTTACTTCTATGACAGTCATTCTATTAAGCTCTATCACCCCACTTCCTTTCAATATCTCTGCTTGCTCCTTGAGTTTGGATGGAGCTTCCCCTGTTGCATTTGTTAAGATCTTGATCAGGTTGTCTTGCCTCGGCGCCTCTTCCTCTTGAATGCTCCACAACAGGCTGCATCTATTATGCCTTTGGAGGTGTAGTTCATAGAGTGATAAAAGATGTCCATTTGTGTAGTTAGATCAATGCCATGCATTGGGTATCTTTTTAGCAATCTCTTGAATCTTTTATGCGGTATAGAGACTTTCATCCTCTCTCTTGTTTGAACACTATGATTTCCCTCCATTTTTGAAGTAGGAGTAGGGAAAGATGTCTACTCATGTAAAGCCCTCTGCAACTCTTCCCAATTATTCAGATCCGTGGCAATGAGTTCAAACAAGTGGCTGCCATCTGCAAATGAAAAGAGATAGTTGAAGCTTAATCACCTCAGGTCTCACCCCATTCAACTTCATTGTGTTTGCCATCCACAAGAATCTTCCCATATGCTCATTGGGATCTTCACTTGGATGCCTAGTGTATTGATGTTGTTGCACCATGGTGATCAAAGCTGGCTTAAGCTCAAAATTGTTTGCCTCTATAGTAGGTTGTCTCACAATAGAGTATTCATCTTGAATAACTGGCCTCCAAAAATCCTCCATAGTCATTTGTTTATGAGGTCTTTCTGCTCCTGCTTCTTCTATGATAGGTTGCCGCATCTCTCTCTACTTTTGGTTTTCTATGCATGTAAGATCTACTTGAAATAGAAACACATTAAGATCAAATGAAATTTTTGGAAAACAACTATATTCATGTAAGCTCATAAAAATTTTTTAGTAGCTTTCTCAGCTACTACAGTTAAAACTATTTTTGTAATTTTCTGAAATTTTTGATAAACCAGAGAAAATGTCCAAATTAGAAATTCTTTCTTTGGTTGGAATATTGATATTTAAACTCTCATTTCTATCCCCGACAACGGCGCCAAAAACTTATTAACCGGCTAACCAAAATATATCCACCAAATCTTCAACATAGCTACTAAAGGCTATTCAGTCCTTGGTAATGACACCAAAAACTTGTTGGACATAAATTGTTTAACATATACCAAAAACTTACTAATTGTTGAAGACCAAATTAACCAAGTAGTCAGCACTGCCTCCTAAGACTATTCAGTCCTAGGCAATCGATGCCATAAACTTGTTGATTTATCAAAGATATAAAATATGATTTTTGCCTTACATGAGAAGGCTTCATTTGAAAATGTGTTTTGATCTAGTTCACTGCAAGTGCACATGCCATACAAGTAATAAAAGTGGATTTAAGTCCAGATATCGTTCCCACGAGGATTGATTAGAAATCAAAATATCAATTACCCCATCTACTCAAGATCCTTACTAGTTGAACTCCGAAGTTAAAAGTGATTTAGTATTAAACTAAAGGATTGTAAAAACTAAATAAAATTTTATAACTATATAAAAAGAATTCAAAATAATTGGATTGAAAAGTTCACTGGGTAAGTTAACATTGGGAAATAGATTAGTGTAAAATTATAAATTTATGCATCATTTTATAACATAGTTCAGCCATTAGTTTGAAATCTGACTTGTCAAAGATGCAAGGTAGTATAGTTTGGATTTCTCCATACACCATACATTTCAGTAATTAGAGATCCATGTTTCTTTCTGAGACATGAGTCTAATTAGTTACTATAGAATATAATCCTCTTCTAAGATTGGGGTATTTTTCCTCTTCTCGCATTCTTTACCTCCAAATCTTAGATCAAGAATTTCGTGATCCATGTATTAAGATTATGCAAGCCTTCTCCAATTGAATTGGTATCTCATCCTTCAAATATAATAAAAATTTCTATCTCTTTGATTAGATCTCTGCTAACACGGGATCAAGATCCTTTCATTAGACTGAGGAGAAGCCTTTGATCAACTAAATTGATACATCATCCAACTATTCTCACACTATGAGTAAATTAGTGATCTATCGAAGTAATCTTCTAGAGTTCATTAGTTCCATAATATTAGTCTAACATACCTCCAAGTAACTGCTCCATACTCTTCGGATATCCATCTCTGTGTCACTCAGAGGGCCTCTTGGAAATCAGAGCAAGATACAGTCCTTTTCTAGGTACACGCTACTAATATTTTGAACAAGTAATTTCAAGAACAACACCAATTAAATAAATTCCAGATTTCGAACTATGATGTTCTTTCAAGTTATGCAGAAAACAATAATTAACATCGATCCATTCCCAGAGGGAGCTCAGTCTTTAAAAACTGGATTTCAAATAATAGTGACTAATTGATCAGGAAGATTACTTAGTTGAATTACAATGAAAACTACAATTTTACAATGAATCCAGCTCAAAACTTCACACCAAATCACTGTTCAATCACAAAAGAAAAAAAAAAAACTAACTAAAATGCTAAGCTAAAACTAAGTTGACGAAAAAGAAAAAAATAAAATACAAAGGAGTCTCCAGCTACCTAGAAGTTCCCAGGTTTGGCGGAATCTGCGCACAATGCCCTAGGTGCTTCTATTTATAGATTTTCAAATGATGGGCTTCACTTCAAGGTTGAAATTGTGGATCCCCCAAAAAATATGGCCTAGGAGGTTGCTTTGTTGAGACATTGAAAATTATGTCGCGACATAGATGTCATTTTTGTTCTCCAGCTTTGTCGTGGCTTGTAGTTTTTTGTCGCAACATAGTTTCTTCCCTTACTTCTGGAATTATGTCACGACAGACTTTGAAATTGTCGCGACATAGTTCTACTAAAGTTGTCTTGCAATTGTCGCGACATGAGTGTCTTATGTCGTGACATATAAACTTTGTTCAACAACGTTTCATTCTTTGCCGCTTTCTGGAAAAAATGCTCTGACACAAAAATTTCTTTGTCGTGATTGCACTTCACTCCTTCAGCCTTTTTTATGTCGTGACATAATTTTGAAATGTCGCGACATAAAACACTCTTTTGCTCACACTGTGTCACGACAATCTTATGTTATCTTCTAAGCGCTTCTCTTTAACTTATGTTGCGACAAGCGACATAGCTTTCCGTTGTCGCGACAGAGTTTTTGCCTTCAGCTCTTCATCTTTGTCGCGACATAAATTACTTTGTTGCAACATTCTTTCTTTGTCGCGATAATATTTTCTTTTGTCACGATAGAGTTCCTCATAGCTTCATGTTGTTGTCGTGACATAAAACTTCTATGTCGCGACATAGTCTTGTTGTCTTGCACTGCTGAGTCTGAACTTCATGTCACGACAAACTTTGAAAATGTCGTGACATATTTCCTTCCTTGCTCTTTGTCGCTAGCTGAACTGTTTGTTGCAACATTGAAATCTTTGTCGTGACCAAATTGTCTTGACTTGTCTCATTGCTCTTCTATTTTTTTCGCGACAGATATTTTTCCCTTTGCATCTCGTTATGTCGCAACATAAATTTGATTATTGTGACAAAACTCTACTGCCATTTGATTGATCATTGTCGTGACAGAGCAAAATAATATTGAGACATTCTTCTTCAAGAACTTCTCAATTAATGTCTCAACACAAAAATTCATTGTTGCGATAAGGTTCTGTCTTCTGATTACCATTATGTTGCAACAATCACTTCTTTGTCGCAACATTTATGATTCAATCCCTCTCATTTTGTGTTGCGACAAAGTTGTAAAATGTCACGACATTCTTCACTTCTAGCTTGAGTTTAGCTTCATCTTTGTTGCGACATAGTATTTGTTGGTTCCCTTGAAATTATGTCGCGACATTTCCGCCTTAACCATTTTTTCTGCTTTTCTTGCTGGAATTGCTTCTTCTGTATTCAAAACCTACAAAACACAAAGTTGGTGAATATTCCATAATTCAGCATTAAAATGAATCATAAACTTCCTAAAATATGCCAGAAAAATGGACAAAAAATAGATGAGTTTAGGACTCATCAGACGTGCCTCTCCCAAATTCAACTTCTCGAAGATTGACATTGGCATAAGGTTAATGTCAGCTCCTGCTTACGTGGCTTTCTAAAAACTCCGTATCCCCTATAAATATAAGGGATTGTAAAGCTACTTGGATCCTTAAGTTTAGGGGGTAGCTTCTTCTACAATATAGGGCTGCACTCTTTAGATAAGACAACTATTTCATAATCCTCTAATCTTTTTTTTAGCAAGGATATCTTTCATGAATTTCACATACCTTAGCATTTGTTCAAGTGCTTCCGCAAATGGAATGTTTATATGAAGCTTTTTGAAGATTTCCATAAACCTGCCGAATTGTTGATCCAACTGCTTCCTCCTTAGCCTTTGGGGGTACGGTACATTGGGTTTTTCCTTAATGGGTAATTCTTTCACCTTTGTGGAAGTGTTCTCAACTGAACTTTTCAATGATCGTCCAATATTCCCACAATTTCAACATTATTTTCCACATTATGTGCAGAAGTTTCATCATTTTTATCATTCTTCTCAACTACATTTCCTTTGTGAGCATGGATATCTGCTTCGTCTATTTCGTATGCCGAAATTATTCCCAAGCATAAGAACTAAGGTCGTCAAGCATTATACTACTATGGTAATCCACAGGTCATCTCCACAGGGAGTGGTATTCTAGGTGATCCTTAAGGGTTGTTCTCCAAGAATGTATGTTTAAAAGTAAATTATGGGGTTGTGGTTGGTTGATTGAGTAACTGATTAAATTGACTATTTTAAAATAGAAAGATGACTTGATAGGGTTCTTAGGTTTCCACTCACTATTGATCAAGTAATTCCCACCTCTTCTTCAAAATCTCATCTAGGAACCATCGATGAATGGTCTTCGATGGAAGATTTTGCATTAAAAGCTCTTTTAGAACGAATAACGATCGAGTGATGTTAAACACCTGTTCAAACAATTTACTCAAACTCTTAGCTTGCATTTGCAATCAAGCACAACGTGTACCGAGGATCTCTCGTTCACACGTTGTCAAGAAGATGCCCAACTAAGGTTTTATAAGATTTTTCTACAAGTGCTTGACATCGTACAATCCCGTTGAGGTATAAAAGAGGAATTGAGGGTTATTACCTTGATCAAGGTGAGTTTCCACCGCTGCTAGGAACCCCATCATAAGAGTTTATAACTTCATTGAAATTAGGAAGCAAATCATATTTGATGAGAAACTATTCATAAAAGAAACTTGAGAAAATCACACTTCAATTTCAAGATCAAAGAATCAAAAACACAAAATACTGTAAGAGAAAGCCGAGTTGTGTGATCTAACTGAAAGATTACAAGAAATTGAAATCCAGATTCTACAGAAAAGTTAAGTCTCCTATTCTACTCTATGAACCCTAGCAAAACTATGAGAAACACGCTCTCTTTCTAAGAAAACCAAAACCCTCGGATTAAAAAACTTTCCTCTCCACCTTTTCTTTGGCTTTTATACCCTTTTCCATTGTGATCTCGAATTGGTGGTTGAAGGACGAACGCATTCTGAGACCGAAATTGGAATTCGTCAAACCCGCAAATATTACATGTCAGTACCCTGGCATCAATAAGCTGGGCACCTACTCACTTTGCTTCGTGAATTTTTGTCAGTACCGGGGTGACTGAGAGTGGCACCGAACCACTTGGCTACTATTGAATTTATGCTTCGGGGGCATTCCACTGCATTCACTCCGCTCTCTATGCACTTGTTCCCCAACATCATTATACTTCCCAAGACTTCACCACAGCGGCTGCCATCATCCTCAATAATCCACATTCGCTCTCTGGACACGAACCCTTGTAACAATTATGCATGAAACCCGAAAAACTTGCACAAGTCCATAAACAGCTAGAATAGACCTGTGTCTACTATACAAAACAAGCAAAATATGAACTGGGAAGTAAAAATTAAATCCATATAATTGCCGCTTTTTTCAGGTATTCAACAATATATTTTTCTACCATCTTCCTACTCCAAAGAGTTATAGCTTTGCAGTGTTCCTTTCCACCCCTCCTTGGGTTCACTTTTGAAGTACTGGGCAAATTTCCCTATTGCCTTTCGCTGATCATAGAAGCCATTCGACCCATCTTCACTTCTAAATTCCTGAGTTGAGCATATTGATTTGTTAAGGAAGTTCTTGTCTCATTTTCAAACTAGTGCTGAGAGTTGCGCATCTCTATCTGCATATCATCCAGGTCTAAGCTTGACTTCTTCTCTTGAAGTGGTGGAGAGGTTTTCATTTTCTCCATAGAATTGCCAAGATGTAGTTCTTCCATGAGTAGTCTGGGCTGACTCTTCCAACTTGGATTGTAATTTTGAGCATAAGGGTTGAAGTTCTGATTGGGAGGGAATTTGGCCAAGTACTGAGCTTGCTAAATTGTTAGTTCCCCTATGGGATTCATCTTATGGCATTCTGTAGTAAGGTGGGGTCTATGGAAACTATCACAGGACGGAGGACTAGCTTGGACCATATGAGCTGATGCTTGTGAGTTTTGTTATTGAGCGGCTTGCAACTGTTTAGAAAGTGAAGAAATATGGGCTGCCAAGTTCGTAACTGCATCTAGATCGTGCACCCCAACAACTTTATTTGGTACTGCTCTTTCAGTTGGCCATTGACAATTGTTCAACGCTATATTCTCTAGAATTGGTACGCTTCTACCTCATTCTTGCCCAAAATAGCCCTTCCTGTGGAAGCATTAGAGGTGGCACCTAAGGTCACGGGCCGGGGTCGTGCCAACAAGGCCCGGCCAAACCGTCGGTGCCAAAATTGGCCCGCTTCAACATTTTATCGGCAGTACCTAGCCCGCCCTAAAAACCGGGCCGATCGGGCCAAATAGTCTTTTCAAGGCAAAAAAATTCGGCTTACGGCCTGCCAAGTCAAGCATACCAGACGGGTCACGATACCAAAGTCGGCCAAATTTGGTCGGCGGCCACACTTAATGGCTAAGCCCTACTCTAATTTCATGACCGGCTAAATTTTAACGGTCATGCCAATTTCATACCTCTAGGAAGCATCAATCGTAGTTCTTGTGCATACTTAGCCCATTATAAAAAATGATGCACTTGCATCCATTTAGGTAAATTAGTTGACAGTGCATTTCCTTAAGAGATATGTGTACCTCCTCCCAAGCTTCATGCGACCCACCATCTAGTCAGCGTAAATTGTCGACGTCTATCCTTAACTTGTCAAGCCGCCGGTGAAGAAATGAAACAAAAAACTTATTAACCAGCTCATCCCATGATGTGATGGAATCTCGGAGCTCTATGGTAAGCTAATGCTTTGCCTTGTCCTTCAAAGAGAAAGGGAACAACCTAAGGCGGATAGCATCATCACTAACTCCATTGTACTTCACCATATCACATACTTCTAAGAAGTTCAGGATGTAAGCATTTGGGTCCTCATGGGACAGTCCAGTAAATTGCACTCCTTGTAAGAGTTGGAGAGTGATGGACTTGAGCTCAAAGTTATTAGCCTGGATAGTTGGTCTCCTTATCACAAGCTGAGGAGTGGATGGCGAACGAGCATAATCTCTTATGGGTCTTAGGACATTGTCCCTTTGTGTAATATACGAAGTCACACCATCTCCCATTCTGGGACCAACTTCCTATTCTTTGAAATCCTCCATATTTTCCATGTGACACAATGAAATACCGCAATAAAAAAAGATATATGCTCCCAAAGAAATGAGGGGCGCTTACCACGTCTATGCGACGAACTAAGAAGAATCCGGATCAGAATGATGAAAACACTGGTAGAAACACGTGATCTCGGGTTTGCTCGTGTGAGGGAGAGAAGTGGGTTAGGGTTTGTCTATATAAGAGTGGGGGAGTAGGGGTATGACAAAGGAGTGGAAAAGGGATTAAAAACCCTAATTTTCGCCTGTCGCTCAAATGCATCGATACCTATTCTGACGGCCACTACCACTTTTCGCATTAAGCGGTAAATTTGGTGACGGTGAGAGTGGTACCTGGGTATTCATCGTCCTATATTTTTTATTTTATATATATATATATATATATATATATATATATATATATATATATATATATATATATATATATATATATAAGTATATATATATATATTTTATATTTTTTTAAAATTTGGAACAAAAGAGCGCCGATATATAAATATAAATTCTTTTGAATGCCCTCCATCCTGGATTCCACTGAATGCTCATTTCTCTCCCTGCTCATATTCTGCCCAAACTGATTGTGTTCACGGAGCTAACAATTGTACTTCACTCTCTTGACACCTTCACGCTACCACGGGCTGTCCACTGCATTTCAGGATCATGGTTCCTAGGGTTCGAACTGAATTGGCAACTCAAGGCTCAAGATTGGTGCAAGGGGTAAGTCAAATGATTTCACAAAATGTAACACAGGAGAAATGGCCTCAAATCATTTTCCAAAGCATTTATAGTTCCCTCGTAGAATATGATGCATGTAGTTAACATGGAATGCTAAAATAATGCACACTAGGAAGCAATAGCAGGCAAAACAAGAGTTTGAACAGAAAGTCTATGGCTTGTGCAGGGAATTAGAACAAAATTCGGGGCAATAAGGTCCACAATATGAACACAAAAATTTTGTGCATGCTTGTTATTGTGTAAATGCATTGAGATGACGTGGAGTGTGTATAAGAAGTCATGTGGCTACATACATCACATGTCAAGTACAATACCCAAAAGAGCCGCAAATTGAAATTTTTTTTCCATACACTGAACATACAACATGCGCATAGTTGGTTCTAACCAGTGTGTGCCCACCCTCACTATGTATGAAGCATCGTCCCATCGCGCACAGCACCCCCACTACGTAAAATGGGAGGCTACCAATAAATAAACGAGGCGTGCTTATTCACCCCTGCTTGTTTTTGTTTTTTGTTTTTTTTTTTGTTTTTAATAAAAGCAGAAGAATTAAAGAAAGCAAAAAGAAATGCAAGAAAGAAAACAAAAACTATATACAACAAGGTAGGATAGAATTTACTCTGAAGGAGCATTCAGAGTCGACCTACCAAATTCACTACTTCCACTTGGCCAAAGTTCTTGAGAAATGGCTTTAGGCGTTGGCCATTGACTTTAAAGGATTTCCCATTTTTTGGATTTTCAATCTCCACTGCACTATATGGGTAAACTACCTTGACAACGAACGGGCTAGTCCACCTAGAACGAAGTTTTCCTTTAAACATAAAAACTACAGCCGATAGTAATACCTTTTGGTGAGGTTCAAAGGTCTTCCGAACAATGGTCTTGTCATGGAATAGCTTGAGCCTCTCTTTGTAAATTCGGTTGCTCTCATAAGATTCCCGCCTCAATTCATCAAGTCGCTCATCCAAGCAGCTAGCCGTTTACTCCGCCCCGAGCTAAATCAAAATTAAGTGAGTTTTAATAGCCTAATATGCCCCCAGGCTCCATTTCTACCTAAGATGACAAGCCTGATATAAACAAGCCTACAAGGAGACATACCAAGAAGGTTTTAAAAGCAAGTGACGGTAAAGCCCAAAGAGCACTCCAGAAGTGAAGCCAATTCAACTTTCGCGGATTCGGGGCAACCGTTTTTTCCAAAATATGTTTGATCTCCTTATTAGCTAATTCGCTTGACCATTGGTTTGTGGGTGATATGTCGTTGAAACTTTGTGGGTGACTATATACTTTTTCAACAAATTCTCAAAAGATCGATTACAAAAATGGAGCCCACCATCACTAATGATTGCACGAGGCACTCCAAAGCGAGAAAAATGTGTTCTTTTATAAATTTCAAAACAACCTTATGGTCATTAGTTCTCGTTGGAATGGCCTCCACCCACTTTGACACATAGTCAACAGATAACAAATGTAAAGGTATCCACAAGAAGGGGGAAAAGGCCCCATGAAGTCTATACCCCAACAATCGAAGATCTCAATGACTAAAATGGGTAAGAGGCATCATGTTCCTTCTTGTGGCCCTCCTAATTGTTGGCACCGAGCACAAGTTTTGCAAAATTCAAAGCAATCTTTAAAAAGCTGCACAAGAAACCAAATTTGCAAGATTTTATCCGCTGCTTTCCTGCGCAGAAATGCCCCATGCTTCCTCCGAATGGCAAGGCGAATCCCACTCGATCATCATCAGGTACACACCTTCATCAATTGGTCCGATAGTATTTAAACGCATATGGGTCATCAAAATAATATTTCTTAATGTCCGCCAAAAATTTCCTTTTTGTTGAGAAGTCCATCAGAATTTGACCAGCCACCGATAATGCATTATGTCCGCATACCATTGGCAAACGAACAAGAGCAAAAGTCAAGCCATCGTGAAAACTCGGGTTTCATGGGTAAGCCGTGAGAAATGGATTCTGGAACTAACCGAGATAAGTGGTCAGCTACCACATTCTCGAATTCCTTTATCTTAATAGTCACAATTTCGCACGTAGGGATCCACTCTAGTCAACCAGGCTTAGTATCCTCGCTAGAGAGCGTACTTCCGCTACGTTGATCCTGGGCGGAAAATGGTTATGGAGACCCTACAATGTATGACCTGAACTTTTCTAGGGCAAAGACGACGGCCAAAAACTCTTTTTCCGTAGTTGTGTAGTTTGCTTGAGCGGAATCTAGAGTCTTGCTGGCATAGTAGATCACAAAAGCCTTTTTATCTTCCCTTTGTCCTAAAACAACCCCTATAGCATAATCACTAGCATCACACATGATCTCAAATGGAAGGTTCCAATTAGGAGATCGCATGATAGGAGGAGACACTAACATAGTTTTGAGTTTATCAAAGGCGGCCTCGCAAGCCTGTGACCATGCGAAAGGGACGTCCTTGGCAAGCAAATTGCATAAGGGATGGGCTACATCACTGAAATCTTTTATGAATCTCCTATAGAATCCAGCATGTCCTAGGAATGACCTTATATCTCTAACACGCTTAGGAGTAGGTAAGTTGGAGATTAACTCGACTTTAGCCTTCTCCACCTCGATTCCATTTTTTGATACTATGTAACCTAAGACAATCCCTTGTGTCACCATGAAGTGACACTTTTCCCAATTTAACACGAGGTTCTTCTCTTGACATCTCTCCAAAACCTTACGTAGATTCTCCAAACATCCCTCATATGAGTCTCCAAAAACTGAGAAATCATCCATGAAAAACAAAATGATTTCTATCATATCAACAAATCCCCATCATGCACCGGAAGGTTCCTCGGTGAATATATATCCAAAGGGCATTTTCCTAAAGGCAAATGTTCCAAAAGGACAGGTGAATGTGGTTTTCTCTTAATCTTCTAAAGCTATCTCAATTTGATTGTACCCTGAGTACCCATCAAGAAAATAATAAAATTCATGCCCTGCGACTTTCTCTAACATTTGATCGACAAAAGGTAAAGGGAAGTGATCTTTCCTAGTGCCCGCATTGAGTTTCCTATAGTCTATGCAAACCCTCCAACCGGAGGTGACACAAGTGGGAATTCGCTCATTATTTTCATTTGCTACCATAGTGACTCCAAATTTCTTAGGAACTACCTGAGTCTGGCTGACCCACTTGCTATCTGCTATGGGGTAAATAACACCTACGTCCAAGAGTTTTAGAACTTCTTTCTTGATCACTTCTTTCATTATTGGTTCAGGCGTCTCTGTGGTTATCTAGAGGGCTTAACATCCTCTTCCAAGTGAATCCTGTGGGTGCAGATCAAGGGGCTAATTCCCTTAATATTTGCAATTGTCCATCCTATAGCGATTTTGTGGGTTCTCAATATCTTCAACAACTTATTTTCTTGTTCTGACTCTAAAGAGGAAGATATGATTACCGGGAAAGTGTCTTCAATTCCTAAGAACGATATTCGAGATGTGATGGTAAAGGCTCTAACCTCAAGTTTAGGTGGTCTCTCTTCTCCGAAGGTACTGTCTCTCGATTGGGCGGCAATGGCTCAAATTCTAGGTGCCCACCCATTTTGCTTCCAATAATTTCATTGTGTTTAATTATGGAGTGTAGGAACTCCGACTTAGATGTGGTCACCTCCTCATCCCAACTTGGGCTTACTAGATAAGACATGAGAGGATCATCATATGAGACATTATCTAAGTATTTCTGCACCACAGAATCAACCATGTTTACCTCACAAACATCCTCCTCATCTCCCATTCCCTTGATAACATTAAAGATATTCAAATTAACAGTCATGTTACCAAATGATATTATTAGTCCTCCCTACAAAGGTATGATGGCATTAGCAAGAGCCAAGAATGGTCTACCAAGAATCATTGGGAACTCGAAGGTGGTTCACCACGGGTTGAGTGTCGAAGCACAACAAAGTCCACCGAGGAAAGTAGAACTTGTCGGTTACCAATACATCCTTCGCTATCCTGGAATCTTCACTACGGTCGACTAATTGGAGGGTGACAGTAGTTTAGTTAATTTTCTACCTAACCTAGATGGAGCATATGCGAGTAAGGCAACAAGTTAACACTTGCCCCTAAATCCACTAGAGCATGTCCTAACTTTGAATTCCCTACCACTATGAAAATAGTAGGGCTTCCTGGGTCTTTGTGTTTTGGGGGCAAATTGTTTTGGATTAAGGAGGTGGATTGCTCAGTCATAAATGCCTCCTTGTTGACACCTAATTTTCTTTTGAATTACACCAAATCTTTCGAAACTTGGCATATGGCGGAATGCAGCAATGGCATCTAATAAAGGAATGTTCAACTTCACTGTTTGAACAACTCATAAATTTAGGGTAGGTGTTCACTTTCTTTGAGGCTCTCAACCTGAGGGTATGACGGGAGGGATATGGGAGACCTTGTCTTGGTGAATGGTTTGTTAATTACCTTACTACACTTGATGTGGTGTGACCTTGCGTGTTCGAATGTGCCCTCACTTGGACCTGAGACTCCAACACTATTTTGACCTTGGGGATTTTGGATGGTTTGAGAAGGGAGTTTCCCTTTTTCTTGTTGAAAATTTCCCATGGAAGAGGTTAGCTTAGTGATTTGGGATCTCACATCATTCAAGACAATTCGAAATTCGATGTTAATTGGATTGCTGGGTGGACAAGCATTGCCACAATATCCTCCAAACTTCTCTTATATGGAGGTTGATAAGGCTGTGGATTTGGATTCCCTTGATTTGATGGATGGAAACCTTGATTAGGGTTCACAGGAAATCCTTGAGGACCTTGATTCTGAAACGGAGGGGCTGAATTTGAAAAACCTTGGTTTTGATAATTGGGGCCTTGGTTGTTTGGCAAGTTGTGTGGACCTCCCTCATTTATCCAACTAAAATTAGGGTGCCTTACCCCACCACGGATTATACGTTTCGAATATGGAGAATTAAAGGTTTCGCACTGGTAGTTAAGGGCATTAGCTAGCTCTATTTGGATTGCTCCCTTAACTTGAGGAAGGTTAGGGCAGTTAATAGTTGAGTGCGTAGGGTCATCGCAAATGATGCATGGCTCCTTCACTCTAGGTCTCATAGGTGTAGAGGGTACTTGAGGCACACTAGTTACCTCATTTACCTTTTTCAACTCTATAGCTTCCAACTTCCTCGTTAAATTAGCTATTTTTGCTTGCAAATCATCATTTTCCCTTAAATGATGGATTCCCTCCCCCACAATAGGTGTACTATGCACTTTAGCGGTATCTCACGGAGGTATTAGTCTCCCATGTGAGCATTTTCTGCTATGGTGTCAAAGAAATTGAATTGCCTCACTTGCACTTTCTCCTTAAAACTATCCAGCACACATCATTGGATGTTTATTATTCAAGGATAGCCCTTGTTAAATACAAGCAGATTTGTCCAACATCAAACCATGATGAGGATAGCATGAAGAGGTCTTGTATCTTTCCCCGCCACCACTACAGCAAGGTTCACCCGATTTTTCAGAAAAATTTTGGATTGCTCGCATGAGAGCATTAGTACGTGCGGGAGGAAAGAACTTGTTAAGGAATTCATTTCGCATGTCCTCCCATGTAAAGATTGAATTGGGTGCAAGCGAATGAAACCAGATTTTGGCCTTTTCCTTTAGAGAGAATGGGAATAAAACCATGAAAATTATGTGGAGGTGATCAGGTGAGAGGAGCGTACTTATGAAACATCCTCGAGTCTCTCATGAATGAGTAGGGGTTCTCGAGAATCTACCTTGATACACGGAGTGGCGGATCATCTCCGACTTCATGAGGATGTTAGCCTCTTTGGGGTAAAGAGGCGAATACATGAGTTTGTTGTGGTTATTTGAGGTTGAAAAATTTCTTAGAGAGTTCTTTCCACATTAGGTAAAGGAGAAAGGGGAGCTCGATATTGATTTCACTGAAAGTTAACATTTCCCCTCCTCTGGCGGTGTTCTTTGGGGTACAACACCATCTCCCTGTTGTGGAGGTTCATGGAGTCCTTGTGGGTTAACAGGTATCCCTTGGCGTTTGATTAAAAGGGTTCTGTGACTCAGGGATGGTGCATTTGAGGTGTAGGGTTCTCTTGAAACAATTGACTTTACTATGGACTCTTGAAGGAATATCTTGGGAGTATCATTCTTACAGAGTCGCGTTGCTGCGTTGCGAGCCCAAACCGACATGCACTAATCCTACTCTTTCCAAGCGGACACCCACTTAGATTCCTCCGCAAAATAAATTAAAAGAAAAGGGAGAGACTTATCTGGGATTTACTTGATGCAATTGCAAATTACCTCTAGCTCTCTTCAGATCAACTAGATTGATTGCCACTCCCCGGTAACAGCACCAAAAATGCTTCGTCTATCCAAGCGTAGGAACTAAGGTCGTCAACCATTATACTACTGTGGTAATCCATAGGGAGTGGTATTCTAGGTGATCCTTAAGGCTTGTTCTCCAGAATGTATGTTTAAAAGTAAATTATGTGGTTGTGGTTGGTTGATTGAGTAACTGATTAAATTGACTATTTTAAAATAGAAAGATGATTGATAGGGTTCTTAGGTTTCCACTCACTATTGATCAAGTAATTCCCACCTCTTCTTCTGATCATCTAGGAACCATTGATGAATGGTCTTGATGGAATATTTTGCATTAAAAGCTCTTTTAGAGCGAATAGCGATCGGTGATGTTAAAACCTATTCAAACGAACACTCGGACTCTTAGCTTGCATTTGCAATCAAGCACAAGCGTGTCTGAGGATCTCTCATTCTGCGTTGTCGAGAAGATGCCCGACTAAAGGTTTTATAAGATTTTCTACAAGTGCTTAACATCGTACAATCCACGTTGAGGTATAAAAGAGGAATTGAGGGTTATTACCTTGATCAAGGTGAGTTTCCACCGTTAGAACCCCATCATAATAGTTTAGAACTTCATTGAAATTAGGAAGCAAATCATATTTGATGAGAAACTATTCATAAAAGAAACTTGAGAAAATCACACTTCAATTGCAAGATCAAAGAATCAAAAACACAAAATACTGTAAGAAAGCCGAGTTGTGTAATCTGGCGAAAGATTGCAAAGAGAGTGAAATCGAATCTGAGAAAAGTTAAGTCTCCTATTCTACACTATGAACCCTAGCAAAACTATGAGAAAAACACTCTCTTTCTATGAAAACCAAAACCCTCCGATCAAAAGCTTCCCTCTCCACCTTTTCTTTGGCTTTTATACCCTTTTCCATTGTGATTTCGAATTGGTGGTTGAAGGACGAACGTACCCTTGCATTGGAATTGGAATTCTGCTCAAAGCCCGCAAATATTACATGTTGGTATCGGTACCAGTAAGTGTGGTACCGGTACCACATTGCTTCTGGTGACTTTTTGCTTGGGGGTACTGGTACCGGTGAGAGTGGTACTGTACCATGACTCACTGATACAGAATTTACGCTTTGGGGTCTGAATGCAGGGTACCCTTTGCCTATCTTGTTCCCCCGACATCATTGCACTTCCCAGAGACTTCACCACAATGAAATTGCCATCATCCTCGATGATCCACATTAAACTCTCTGGACACGAACCCTTGTAACATTATGCATGAAACCCGAAAAAGCACACACAAATCGAAACATAGAAGCGATCAAAGAGTACCTATTCTTATACAAAATGTGAGCAAATATGACTGAAGGTACTAAATCGATATAATTGTTGCTCTTTGTGTATTCTGACAATATCTTTTCTACCCGTCTTCACTGCTCAGAAGAGTTATAGCTTTGCGGTGTTATTTACACCCGCCAGCCCAGGTTCACTTTTGAAGTACTGGGCAAATTGCCCTATTGCCTTTCGTTGATCATAGAAGCCATTCGACCCATCTGCACATCTAAATTCCTGAGTTGAGCATCTTGATTGGTTAAAAGTTGCATCTCATTTTGAGCTAGTGTGAGGTTGTGCATACGTATGCGCATATCATCAGGGTTTTAAGCTTGACTTCTTCTCTTGAAGTGGTGGAGAGGTTTTCATTTTCTCCATAGAATTGCCAGCACTAGAGTTCTTCCATGAAAAGTTCAAGTGACTCTTCCAACCTGGATTGTAATTTTGAGCATAAGGGTTGAAGTTCGGTGGGAGAAATTTGTGAAATGCTGAGCTTGCTAAATTGTAGTTCCCCATGGGGATTCATCTTACAGCATTATTGTAGTAGGTGGGGTCCATGGCAACTATCACGAGATGGATTGCTTGGACCATATGGTGTGCTTGTGAGTTTTTTTATTGACGGCTTGCAATTTACATTTTAGAAAGTGAAGAAATATAGAACGCCAAGTTAAGTAGCGCATCTGGTCGTGCACCCCAACAACTTTCTTTGGTACTGCTCTTTCAGTTGGCCATTAACAATTGTTCAACGCTATATTCTCTAGAATTGGTACGCTTCTACCTCATTCTTGCCCAGAATAGCCCTTCCTGTGGAAGCATCAATTAGAGTTCTTGTAGGTACACTTAGCCCATTATAAAAATGATGCACTTGCATCCATTTAGGTAAATTATGATTAGTGCATTTCCTTAAGAGATATGTGTACCTCTCCCAAGCTTCATAAAAGGACTCACCATCTAGTTGGCAGAAATTGTTGATAATACATCGCTAACTTTGTTACCTTGGTACAGTGTGAAGAAATTTGAGTGAACTTATTAACCAGCTCATCCCATGGTGTGATGGAATCTTGAAGCTCTGTGGTAAGCTAATGCTTTGCCTTGTCCTTCAAAGAGAAAGGGAACAACCTAAGGCGGATAGCATCATCACTAACTCCATTGTGCCACCATATCATACTTCTAAAGTTCGGGATGTAAGCATTTGGAATTCACTCATGGGACCAGTCCAATTAAGTGCACTCCTTGTAAGAGTTGGAGAGTGATGGACTTGAGCTCAAAGTTATTAGCCTGGATAGTTGGTTTCCTTATCACAAGCTGAGCAGTGGATGGCGAACGAGCATAATCTCTTATGGGTCTTAGGACATTGTCCATTTGTGTAATATCTGAGTCACACCATCTCCCATTCTGGAACCAACTTCCTATTCTTTGAAATCCTCCATATTTTCCATAGGCTGATATTGCAACTGATTAGTTGCTCTCTTATCTCTCCGAATTCTTCTCAAAGTCTCTTCAATTTCAAGATCTAACATTATAAGATTTTCATCTCTCAATCTTCGCATGCAACCTAATGGTACCTGAAAATTTCAGAGAAGAAAACTAAATATCAAGAAATAAAATAATAAAAATTGAAAATTGAAAACAAACAAATTAAAAGAAATTTTGAAGTACTAGAGATGTACTTAGTATCGATATTAACATAAAACATCGAAAGTCCCCGACACTTGCGCCAAAAACTTGATAGGTGTATTTGTGTATTTGTATTAAAATTACATGAAAAGGATAAGCAATTACTGCCTATTCCCGCAAGTATACAAGACTCAAGTAATACAATGTACCTAACTTACAAAGATGGATCCATAGGGAGGAACGAGATGCTAAGTCCGAAATTTAACTACCTTTCTAATATCCAAACAGAAAAGTGTGCTGATTTGAGCAAAATATAAATTAAATTACTAAATCTTAAAACTAACAATTTGATCACGCAAGTTAAAGGGTTTCCCAAGATAATGAGGTTCTAGGGTTTTTGTTGCGATTAGACAATCCACCTATATTTGAACTAGAATCCTATTCTATTTTTTCATTGGAAAGTTCTCTAAGGCGATTCTTGTCTATTTTAATTACGAGCCCCTCTCAAGGTCAAGTAACCTACTAACTAATACTAGGTTTCTTGCTTCTCAGCTCAAGCCTAAGCACTAGCAGTACCTTAAGGTCGTAGAACCTTGCACGCTTCCTAATTACGAATGATTTCTATACCATCGAGCTAATTAAGTTGATTCACCTAAGTGTAATTCTCTACTCCCTTCCCAGATCTCATAGAGAATCACACACCACATTAATATTGGCAAGACATTAATATGGAAACAAAATCAAGCATGAATCAATAGTGGTTCAATCCTATGAAATAATAAAAGGAAGAATTCTAGCAATTAGATATAAGCTTCATGTCTAATACACATCCAAAACCATAGAGTTTAAGTTTAGAACATAATGAAATTCATGTACATCATAAAATCTGGAGAAAACATGAAAGCAAAGGTAGAAGAACTCTAATGCTGAAAGATTGGGTGATGCTCAGTCTTCTTCCTCTGATTCACGGATCTCTCGATGGTCGATGTTGATCTCTATGTCCATCTCCCTCCACTATCATCAATCGTCACCCCTCAATGTTCGAACCGCCTAGCATTAGGTTGTTCTTCTTAAAAACTCTGAAAGGAACAGAATGCGATATGGGTTAGACCACGCGAGCAGGCCAGAGTTGGGACGTCCTAGCGTTAGACATAAACTTGATTCTTTCCTCTCTTAGCCTCCAGAATGCCTCCAAAATGCTAAACTTTGATATAATTGCAAAAAGAAACTATATATTAGTATATGAAGCGAAAAGGTACTGAATTATTTATAGAAGATATATAAAATATACTAAAGCTCGGGTATGTAATGAGTGTTTTTGGACACTCATCATACAATGCCACAATCTTTTAGTATTTCCTCTTTTAGGGCATACAGTGCCCGCCAGCGAGGACCGACAGGGATACCCTCCCCGGGGTTCCTGCTCCGTTAGTCCCGCCTAGTGAAGTCCCATGCAATCCCTAGGGACTATCCAACGGAACCCCACTTTAAAGAGAAAATAAGCACATCTGATAATATAATACCCCCGATATATATAAAAGATCTCTGTAGCTCAACTCCACAGTAGGCCCATATTATTTTAGGTCATAACCACAAACACACATAATAAGGACTCATATGAGTTCAATACTAAAATCAGAGGAGCATTCTAAGAGTGTTTGTGAATTTGGGGGTATAAATGAAATACATAAGTCCCGATAAAATGAGGCGGATAGATACGATAGAATCTTTGCGGTGTGACGAGTGGGTGAAGGTGGCGCGAGGAGTAGTCTCTGGTACTGGTCCTAGGGAACAGATTTAAAACAATAAGGCGTGAGGATAATAAGTACGATGAGTGGCATAATTTATAAGGGAAATAATATTTTTATTTTCAAAGATTCCTTCTCTCAAGACTTCATGTCCACTCTTTTGCAAAGTTCCCCGTTTAAAAATCATTCCACAAAACCCAACTTATCCCAAGTCAACAATATGAAATCCACACTCAAAATTTAACCGAAATTATAACCTGAATTTATTCACAATATAAAAATTGAGCATAATGTGTATAAACCTCATGTTGTCTGAAGATAATCATGAAACCCTGATAACCATAATTATTGAAATGGTTATATAGCATTCTTGAGAAACCCATAATGTCTGCAGGTACCATATACCCATCATATACCATACCATATACTCATCACGGCCGTACCATATACCCATCATATCGTGTACCATATACCCATCATATACCGTACCATATACTCATCATAAACCGTACCATATACCCATCATATACCGTACCATATACTCATCATAAATCGTACCATACACTCATCATAAACCGTACCATATGCCCATCATATACCGTACCATATACTTATCATAAACCATTCCATATGCCCATCATATACACATGCCCATCATATGCCATATATATAATTCATCATAATCAGTACCATGTATAGTCATATACCATATCATATACACCGTCATATCTGGGTATATATCTTCATCATAAAGCGTACCATATACCATGTATCAAATCATATACCCATCATATCTTAATTACCATATCTCATCATAAACTGTATATACCCCATCATATACCGTACCATATACTCATCATAAGGCTATGCCATATGCCCATCATATACCCCATATACTCATCATAAACCATACCATATGCCCATCATATACCGTACCATATACTCATCATAAACCGTACCATATACCCATCATATACCGTACCATATACCCATCATATACCGTACCATATATTCATCATAAACCGTACCATATACCCATCATATACCGTACCATATACCCATCATAAACCGTACCATATGCCCATCATATACCGTACCATATACTCATCATAAACCGTACCATATGCCCATCATATACCGTACTATATACTCATCATAAACTGTACCATATGCCCATCATATACCGTACCATATACCCATCATATACCATACCATATATTCATCAGAACTGCACTATATACCCATCATATACCATACAAGATACCTCATAAACCATGGGACTCTAATCTCATGAATCTCAACCTCAAAAAAAAAAAAAAAAAAAAAGATGTCGCGGGTAGTACACACGATGAACCGCCGGTGACCCACCCTCACTGGGCTAAAGGAAATAATATATAACCGTTGGATGAAACCAACCTCACATCACCGTGGCAACTGATAAACCTCTGAGTAAAACCGACTATCACGTGGCAACTAATAAACCTCCAGGTAAAACCGGCCATCACGTGGCAACTAATAAACCTCCGGGTAAAACCGGCCATCACGTGACAACTATCGTAAACCCTCCTGCAAACCCGCCTCATCACGTGGTAACTAATAAACCTCCGAGTAAACCCGCCATCACGTGGCAACCAATAACGTTTGCAAACCACCACGGCTGAAATAATGTATAACCGTTGATGAACCACGCCACCGCAAACTAATAAACCGCCGGCAACCGACCTCACGGTCGTGGAAATAATGTGGCAACCGCTGATGAATCCAACTACCACGACCGCGGCAAACCCATTTCACTATAATATGGATATCGAATCAATCCTCCGGGTACTATATATATTGATCAACATATAACAACCAACACAAAGAGATTCTTACTCACATATACTTTTCCAACGACGTCAGATTATAATATAACAACCAACATGATCCTTCACTCACATATACTTCTTTCCAACGATACCGTATTATAATATAACAACCAACACAAAGTATCCTTCTCACATATATTTTTCCCATTGATAATCGTATTATAAATTAACAACCAACACAGTATCCTTACTGACATATACTTTTCCAACGATGCGACATTATAATATAACAACCAACATAGTATCCTTACTCACATATACTTTTCCAAACGAGCATCAGATATAATATAACAACCAACACAAGATCCATCATATATATACTTTTCCAATAATGTCAGATATAAATTAACAACCAACATAGTATCCTTAATTATTATACTCTTTCCAACGATGTCAGATATAATAGAACGACCAACACAAGATCCTCACTCATATACTTCTTCCAACTACACTGTATTATAATATAAACGACCAACACGCATCCTTACTCACATATACTTTCCAACGATACCGTATTATAATATAACGACCAAACAAGATATCCTACTCACATATACTTTTCCAATGATACTGTATTATATATTAAGAATTTATCAATTTAATTTCAACAACTTAATCAATATATTGATGAATTTCCACCATCAATTCTCTTCCTAAATTGAGAAATACCATAATGAAAGTATTCACTACATAACCCGCTTTAAGCACACAAAACTATAAGAATATTTGACATGCTTAAAATCATAAAAAAAAATCTCAAAATCCATCTCACATCAATAAATTTTCAAAGTGGTTTAAACCTCAATCCACGTACCCAGACATATTTAAATACCACGGACTCATCCATGAACTCGCAGAAAAACTTCCACATTTAAAATGTTGACTAAATTCACATGAAATTATAACTTGTTTATATGAAATGTATCATTCTGTTTATGCATAACTAACCATTCGATCAAATGATATATTTATTAAATAATTAACCATAATTATATACCAATATAATACCCTAAAACATTTAAAACATATAAACCACTCACTGACTACAGATGTTCAGTCCTGCTCCCCTGCAGGATCGTCTCCAAGCTCAGCGTGAGTGCCTGTAATTTAATAAAATACCATTTAGGTCTAATAATTAACCAAAGACATCGATGCCCCAAATGTCTTGTGAATAATTCTAGGACTATGAAACTATCTAAATTGGACTCGACAGTCCACTATGCAAATGCCCCATGTCCTGGGGTGACCCAAAATTGGGGCTTTCTTTCTACCCGAGCTAATTTCCTGAAATTGAACCTCATCCAATAATTCATAAAAACATCCAATTTTTACCAATCCATCTTCAATTTTTCCAACCGAATTAATTGGTACTCAATTTCACTCACACCTCTCTGTGAATTACCCTAAATGACCCAAATGGAAAAACCAACCAAACGACGCCCAAAATTCACAAACCACATATCAATGGAAAGCCCAAGAGACAGTGAACACATCGCATTCTACCTTGGTACAAAGGTTGCCGTAGGCCGGAAACTTGATCCAACAAAGGCCGAATTTGTTTTTGGCCGCATTCTTCAAACGGTGATGAATTGAGCAAAGAACCACTAAATGAGTTCAGAGGGTCCAAAAATGGTGGGAGGTATGGCCTGCTTTGAATGGCCGGAAATGACAAAATCCGACGACTAAGGCGGCGGCCGCAAGTTCACGGCCGATCCGGCGCGTCCGGCCACGCATGGTCGTGAAATTTCACGGACGGCCGTCTGTGGAAGCCCCCGGCTTCGCGATGGGCCGTGCGAAAGTGGTGGCCACGGCCCCACGCTGAAACCCGACGGGCTCGAAATGGGTCAAACGACCCGCTTGGGGGTTTTCGCTTGGATTGGGGTTTTGGGGTCAGATCCTCACTGGCAGTTCAAAACTAGGCTTATATAGAGCCTAGGGTTGTTTTCGAGTAAAAATCCCGGGCTGACTTGAAAACTGATAAAATACTACTGTTTGAACTTACCAGGGCCATAACTTCTGATCCGTAAGTCGGATTTTGACGTTCAACCCATCTGTGAACTCGTATCGACGAGGCCTACGAAATGGTGTCTTAGTCAACCCAAAATTATTCATCCTTGAAAAATTCAACTTGGCCCCACCGACTATTGGTTGGTCAAACTTGGTTAAACTTGTTAAAAACTTGTATTATTTAGTACGGGTCGTTACAACCTATCCCCCTTAAAGAAAAATTTCGTCTGTGAAATTTGTACCTGTGTCATGGAAGAGATGAGGGTAATCAGCTTTCTACTTTCAGATCCACACAATGCCATCGCCAGGCTGTTACGTCCGAGAAATCCCACTCGACTCAACCAAAATTCACATTTGGCTTAACCATACAACCGGTGTCACTTTAAAGTCCGCAACACCAACCTAAATGTCTCATGCTCCAACTCGCTTCTCGAGTACACCAAGATATCGTCAATGAAAAAAAAAATCTATTTCTCGTTCTGGAGGTAAACTTGGAAGATCATTAGGAAACACATCCAGAAAGTCCCTCACTACTGGTACATCCTCATCCGAACACTATATACCTTCGTCCCAAAATCTTCTCTGTGTCATCTAACCAGGATAAAGCCACCATGGAATCCGTGGAGCCATCAAAACCCACTGCTCCAAGTCTACGAGCCTGATCAACAGTAACACCAGTAAATCCACTCCTCTCGAGTGATCGAGCCAAGCGCTCGACAAGATTCTCCTCATAAGTAGGTGCATTTGAACTTTCCACCGAAGCCTGCTGGGACCTACGTCTACCTCTATGCGCCATCAGGAAGAAAAACTATCTCCCAGCATAAATGAAACAGAATCAAATTCAAGGATAAGGTTAGGAAGGTATACAAAACACTGGATGAGTTGCACAACAATGTACATCCCCAAGGAATTTAGGAAACCTGTAGCTCGATACCAGCCGACAGATCCGACTCTGATACCTCCCTGTGGTTCGCCAAGTGGTCCCGCCTAGTGGAGTCCCACTGTACAATCCCTAGGGACTATCCAACGAAACCCCACTTTAAGAAGAAAATAAGCACATGTAATAATATAATACCTCTAATATATATAAAAGATCCACAAACTCGCTCAACTCCACAACCGACTCCATAGCTATTGTAGTCATAACCACAAACACACATAATAAGGACTCATATGAGTTCAATACTAAATCGCAGCATTCTGAGTGTTTGTGGAATCTCTAGGGGTACAAATGAAACACATAAGTCCACAAAATAAAGGCGTATAGATACGAGGAACATCAGAAGCCGCCGTTAACGAGTGACGAAGTTTGCGAGGCAGTCTCTACGAACCGCCCGGTCCTAGGAACATTTAAACAATAAACCGTGAGATAATAAATCTCAGTGAGTGGCATAATTTATAAGGGAAATAATATTTTTATTTTCAAAGATTCCTTCTCTCAAGACTTCACGTACACTCTTTTGCAAAGTTCCCCGTTTAAAAATCATTCCACAAAACCCAACTTATACCAAGTCAACAATATGAAATCCACGCTCAAAATTTAACCGAAATTATAACCTGAATTTATTCACAATATAAAAATTGAGCATAATGTGTATAAACCTCATGTTGTACAAATAATCATGATACCATAATAACCATAATTTTTGAAATGGTTATAGCATTACTTAGAAACCCATAATGTAAATCGGGTGACTATTATACCTATCATATACCATACCATATACTCACTACAACTGCACCATATACCCATCATATAAATGCACTATACCCATCATATAAATCGCACTCATATACTCATCATAAACCGTACCATATACCCATCATATACCGTACCATATACTCACCATAACGCATCACACTCATATCATAAACCGCACTGTCATCATATACCGTGCACCATATACTTATCGCAAACCGCTCCATATGCCCATCATATACCGTACCATATACCCATAATATACCATACCATATATTCACCATAATCCGTACCATATACCCATCATATACCGTATCATATACCCATCATATACAGTACCATATATTCATCATAAACCGTACCATATACCCATCATATACTGTATCATATACCCATCATATACCGTACCATATACTCGTCATAAAATGTACCATATACCCATCATATACCGTAATTATTATACTCATCATAAAATGCACTTTCATATGCCCATCATATACCGGGGTAATTATATACTCATCATAAACCGTACCATATGCCCATCATATACCGTACCATATACCCATCATATACCATACCATATATTAATCATAAACCGTACCATATACCCATCATATACCATACCATATAATCATTATAAACCATGGGACTCCCCACCTCATGACCCTCAACCTCGAAAGGTGTCGTGGTAATAATAATAATGATGAATCGGTTTGCGACCGACCTCACGGCCGTGGAAATAATATATAACCGCTGAATGAAACCAACCCTCACGTCACCAGAACCGATAAACTCCGAAAGTAAACCACCATCAATGCGGGCAAATTCAATAAACCTCCGGTAAAACCGCCATCATGTGGCAAACTAATAAAACCTCCGGCAAACCGCCATCATGGCAACTAATAAACCCTCGTGGTAAACCCGCGCCCATCACGCGGGCAATTAATAAACCTCCGGCCATCACGTGGCAATTAATAAACCTCCGGCCATCACGTGGCAACTAATAAACCTCCGGGTAAAATCGGCCATCACGTGGCAACTAATAAACCTCCAGGTAAACCCGGCCATCACATGGCAACTAATAAACAGTCGGGTAAACCGACCTCACGGTCGTGGAAATATTGTATAACAGTTGGATGAATCCAATATCACGTCACCGTGGCAACTAATAAACCGTCGGGTAAACGGATCTCACGGTCGTGGAAATAATGTATAACCGTTGGATGAATCCAACCTCACGACACCGTGGCAAACCCATTTCACTATAATATGGATACTGAATCAATCCTCTGGTACTATATGGTACACTGTTAGGTTACAACCAATACCTGTGATCTACTCGCATACTTTCCAACGACGTCGTATTATAATATAACAACCAACATAGTATCCTTACTCACATATACTTTTCCAACGATATTGTATTATTATAATATAACAACCAAGACAAAGATTCCTCATTATTATTTCCATTGATACTGTATTATAAATAACAACCAACACGTGATCCTTACTCACATATACTTTTCCAATGATGTCAGATGGTAATATAACAACCAACACAAAGATCCTTACTCACATATTTTCCAACGTACATCAGATTATAATATAACAACCAACACAAGATCCTTTTACTCATATATACTTTTCCAATGATATCAGATATAAATTAACAACCAACACAAGATCCTTTACTCACATATACTCTTCCAACGATGCCGTATTATAATATAACAACCAACACAAGATCTTACCACATATACTTTCCAACGATATTGTATTATAATATAAACGACCAACACAAAGATCCTTACTCATATACTTTTCCAACGAGCATCGTATTATAATATAATGACCAACATAAAGATCCTTACTCACATATACTTTTCCAACGATACTGTATTATAAATTAAGAATTTATCAATTTAATTTCAACAACTTAATCAAATATATTGATGAATTTCAATTCATCAATTCATTCCGAAATTGAGAATACCATAATGAAAGTATTCACCATAACCAATTTTAAGCACACAAAACTATAAGAATATTTGACATGCTTAAATCATAAAAAAATCTCAAAATCCATTCCTTACATCAATAAATTTTCAAAGTGGTTTAAAACCTCAATCCACGTACCCAACATATTTAAATACCATAAACTCATCCAAGAACTCAGTAAAACTTCCAAATATTTAAAATGTTGACTAAATTCACATGAAATTATAACTTGTTTATATGAAAACAGATCATTCTGTTTGTGCATAACCAACCATTCGATCAAATGATATATTTATTAAATAATTAACCATAATTATATACCAATATAATACCCCAAAACATTTAAAACATATAAACCACTCCACTCGACTACATGTTCAATTCCGCTCCCGCAGATCGTCTCCAGGCTCAGCGTGAGTGCCTGTAATTTAATAAAATACCATTTAGGCTCCAATAACTAAACCAAAGACATTGGGATGCCCCAAATGTCTTAGAATAATTTCTAGGACTATGAAACTATCTAAATTGGACTCCGACAGGTCCAATTATGCAGTGTGCCCTATAGGCCCGTTACCCAAAATTGGGGCTTTTCACCCGAGAGCTAATTTCCTGAAATTGAACCGTCCAATAATTCATAAAAACATCCAATTTCACTAATCCATCTTCAATTTTTCCAAACTTGACCAATCGGGTACTCAATTTCACTCACCTTCTCTGCACTACCCTAAATGACCCAAAAATGGAAAACTAACCAAATGACGTCCAAAATTCACAAACCACATATCAATGGAAAGCCCAAGAGACCAGGAACACATCAGTACCCTTACCTTGGTCCAAAGGTTGCCGTAGAGGGATTTAAAACTCGATCCAACAAATTTACCGAATTTGTTTTGCCAGATCTTTCAACCGGTGATGAACTGAGCAAAGAACCACGGAAATGAGTTCAGAGGGTCCAAAAATGGTGGGAGAGAGGTATGGGTCGGCCTGGAATGGCCGGAAAATGACAAAATCCGACGACTAAGGTATGCCGCCTGCGTTCGCCGGCCGATCCGGTGCACGCCGGCGGCGGTCGGTGGTGGAATTCACAAAGAACTACTGTCCGTGTGGCGCTCCTCCTCGGCCGGCCGGGCATGTACGCAGGCAAGTGGTGGCCGGAATCGGCCTCCCACCTGATGAAACCCCATTGGCCCGAAATGGGTCAAAAGTCTAAACCTAGTCTGGTTCGGTTGGATTTTCTCTCGGGTTTTGGGGTTGGATCCCTCACTTGCACCCAAAATAGCTTATAGAGCCTAGGGCTGTTTTCTGCAAAATCCCGGCCGACTTGAAAACCGATAAAATACCGTCGATTGAACTTACCCGCCATAACTTCTATTAGTAAGTTGATTTGGACGCTCAACCCGCCTCGTGAACTCGTGACGACGAGGCCTACGAAATGGTGCGTCTTAGTCAACTCAAATTATTCATCCTATAAAAGTCGTAATCGGCCCCACCTACTATTGGTTGGTCAAACTTGGTCAAACTTGGTCAAACTTGGTCAATTTTGTTAAAAACTTGTATTATTTGGTACGGGTCGTTACAGCCCACATCTTTTAGTATTTCCTTTTTGGGCGTAGTGCTCCCATCTTTTAGTTTTTCTTTCTTTGGGCATACAGTGCCCGCATCTTTCAAGTATTTCTTTTTTGGGTGTACTACCCGCATCTTTTAGTATTTCTTGCTTTGGGCATATAGTGCCCACATCTTTTAGTATTTTCTTTAGACGTAGATCATCTCATCTTATTCTTCTTTTCCTTTTCAAGCGCATATCGCCTCTTCAATATTCATTTTTGGGTATAGTGCCCCTATATTTTGGTATTTATTTTTCTTTATAGCTTATAGATATTCATCGTGTTTAGTTCGAGTTTGATATCCTCCCATTTTAGTTTTTGTTAGGTTTTTTATTCAAAGTCATCAAGAGCATCCCTCATTCTTCAAAGTTTATCTTAGATCCGATCATATTTTTTTTTTTTGAAAGAATAAATAATTTTATTGATTCAAACTTACAATAGATTGATAGATTAGAGATATAAATTGCTAAAATCCATAAATGATGAAACAATATTTAGGTTAATAGCATAATAAATCAGCATATAGTCTACAAATTTGATAATATAGTGACTAGAATATCGACGACTCCAGTTCTTCAACATATTGATGACCATAATATGATATCTTTGATTGATCGAATCCGTTTTTCTTGTCTGAATCATCTTCACACAAATAAAGTGCCGCAACAAGATGATGAAAAACACCATGTCGTAACAAGCTGACAGTAAACCAAACACCACAATAAGATGGTGGTAACAACACGAAAAACATGAAAAGACCTATATCATAGTGGAATAACCACTTATTAAGAGATAGACCGAAAAAAGAGGTGCAAAGGGGTGATTTCAAGCCAAAAATATCAGAACATCACCTCTCCTTGCTTAAGGAAGACGAGTGACTAGAGTAGAAAGAAAAGAGAGTGGAGAGAAAATGAAGCTATTGTTTTTTTCTTCTTGCATAAGGATTTTAATTAATAATAAAATTAAAAAATTTTAATTACCCTTAATATAGCCTAAAATATCTCATAATCTCTAATATTCCTTAAATTCAAATTTTAAATAAAAAGTATCATAATAAAGGATTTTTTTTAATGACATCATGTAAAGATCATGTAAAATTTACATTTATAATTTAATAAGTAATGAGAGTCATTAACTATTTAAAATAATTAAAAAAATATTTTCTTGAATTTTTAAAGACAGTGAACCGTCTTTTACGTAAATATGGAGAGAGAGATAAAAAAGAGAATTTTAATATTTTAATAAGAGCGTTAAACAAAGCTGCAATATGTAGCTTTTTCTTATCAGGAGCTATATGGCCCTAAGCAACTATTAGTAGTTGATTAGGAGTCTTTACAAAGTAGCCTATAAGAGCTTATTTGAGGGTGAATTAGCTATCAGCTTCCACAATCAGCTAAACCAAGCAGGGCCTAAGTCTGTCAAAAAATTAGGATGACTTTTTTCTTCCATTTATATTAGTATAATATCGATATTCCCTATAAATTGATACATCTTGCATGGCAAAAGTAAATGGTCCTTAAGAATCAATATTAAATTATTTTTAATATAAAATATATATAAATAATTGCCTGCCTATTTAAAATAATAAGAATAATATCATTATTCATTTTTTTTAAAATAGATAAATTTATGATTAAGGTTAGTAATACAATCAATAGTAACACATAATCCAAAGTGTTAAATGATTGGAGAACTCTAAAGAAGCTATTGAATACGCCACGTAACACTTCTTACTAGATTAGGAAAGTGTTCTACATCGCTTATATTGCTTTAGAATTTTCCATTACCCAGGAGAGGTGAAATAGAGGGAGAGGCAGCCCTCGTGAGCATCACAGAGGTGTAGTCCAAGTAATATATGAGGAGAGGGGTTTTACATCTCACTTAATCTCCAATAGAAGAGAGTAAGTGACCCTTACGAATAAGGGGTTTGAACGAGGAAGAGAACACGAGGAATGGTGACATAGAAAGAAACACCCTAAAAACATGAGTTTTTAAGCTCAAACCACGTTAAAATATCTCGTGCGTATGTGAGAACATGAGCACACTCGAACATGCTTTGAGCCACTTTAAAATGGGCTCAGATGTCGATTCTCATCTCTAGAGCTTCAGTTTAAGGGCTCTAGGTACCTAACTACCTTTGAGATATAATGTACGATAAATAGATCTATTTTGAGCTCTAACTTAAGAGAGAGAACTCAAACTACATTAGCTATACTAGCTCTATAAAGAGAGAGGACTCGAAATCAGACTCAAGGACGATGAGGAATGATGACTCGAGCTACGTAGTTAAACTAAAACAAAATAAGGAACTCTAGCTCTATGAGGGACTCTAGGCAGGAGTCACTCACTCCGAGAACTCTAGCTCCATTCAAGAACCTTCCCATGGTTCCTTCACTCCCCGAAAAAGAAGACTTGCTTTTATTACGCACTAGGCTGCTATTGATTAGCTCTACCATTCGTGCCACTTCCAAAGCAACACTCTATTATAGAAAATACAAGAAGACACATCATCTAGGTTAATATCATAAAGGATCGGCTCAAGGTCTACACATTTAATAATCTAAAAAAGCATAGAATGCCTAAGATTCCATATCTGCAGCATATTGACGAACAAGATTTGCTTTGATGACTCTATTGGATCAAACTTTGCTATGTAAATTGCCAACGCGAAAACCCACAAAGAAGCTAACCATCGACGACACAACTACACGCTGTAACAAGTCGGCAACAAAACATGCCACAACAGGTTGACGACAAAACACATCGTAACAGGTTGGTGACAAAAACACGAAAATACAAAGGAAAAACAAAGGAAAACCTAGATCGGTGTGTGTTGTGGCATGTGGCTCATATTAAGGCTAGAAGGGCTAGGCAAATTCCTAAGTAGATTGGAGCGAGGGCATTTGCTCTTCATGCATATCCTTTTCTAATGCCAGGGCGAAATATAAGGTTAGGGGTGGAGGGGCGAATCCCCGCGGTACGATACTGTATATTTAAGGTATAGGGGTATTTTTTTAATTTGGTCATATATAGTGTTATTATAAAAACTCTCATATATAACCTTATTTTAGTGATAGTGAAAGTTTTAAGCAGCCGTTCCTGTGTATGTAGGCACATTGTCAAACCACGTAAATGTTGGAGAAGTGCTTTAAAGGCAATCATCTTTAGCTCTTATTGTACGTCTTATGTTGCTATTTTAGGCATCTTCATTATATTGATGTTCATTTATTAAATGAATTGACAGCGTTCTTAAATCAATTAATGAAGTCCATGACACATAACATAGCATGAAGGAAATCATGATGAGATCATGATGGTAAGGTTCCTATCATGTGCAATTATGTTAGAGTCTAGATTTATCCTGGTCATAGGATCGGTCGCGAATGTATACATTGTTGATCCAGATAGACTAGCATATGTCATACTCCTTGATTGGATCAAGTAGTGGATCTTATAAACTGTGATCATGAGTTGATTAGAGCTGACATGTGGATTCTTGCTAAGAGTAGCTATGTAACACCCGAAATATACCCTAGTCGTTTTTGACATGTTTAGGGTATTTTGTAGGTATAATTTGAATTTTTCGTAATTTAAAATTACGAAGCTTGAAAACTAAGAAACCCGGAAATAAGCCAGGGTAAATTTGTAAATTGTCAAAATGGGACACAAAAGTCAAAAGATAATAAGTTTATATGTCTAAGTGAAAATATGGGAAGTTGTGGTGCAAATAGAAGGGAATTTGAGGACCAAAGTGCAATAAAAATTTAAGTCAAATTAATGCACTTTTATGGCCAAACATGGCCTTAACTTCAAAATGAGATAATATTTGCTGGTCTCTCATTTTAGGAGCAAATAAAGAAGAGAGCAGAGGAGAAAATGTTATGAAGAGAAGAAGAGAAGAAAGGTATGGATACTAGGGTTTTGTATGGAAACTAGGATTTTGTATGGATAAGTATGGATTGCTAAGGTTTTGTAAAGATTTGTGAACATTTTTATGGATATTAGTTTGTTCATTTCTAGGGTTTTGTTAGGAATTCATCCTAACCCTAGATTTGTTGAGAGTTGGGTTGGTAAAACCCTAGCTTGTATAAGCTGAGTGTGGATTTGTATGGATTCTTGGTGTGACGCCCCAAATCCCGGGGTGTCCCGTTCACAACCCGTTAACCCACGGAATACCTTTGTCTCATATCAAGAGACCCATGCATGAGTAAAAATGGCCACATTGGCCTACACATCATACTCATCAAAATACATCCAATTATATTGCAATAGTTTCAAGAGTTATTACATTACTCTTAATCAAAGCATATATCAAAATTAAGGGTTCTAATACATGTTTTATAAAAATATCTACCAAAGCCACAATCCGTCTTTCTTCTTAAAAACGGCCTCTAGTGAGCGTCGTCTTCCCGAACACTCCCCGTAATCCGAAACAATGATCCCCTCAACTGTGTGGTGAGCAAATGCCCGTGAGCGGAATTATCCTACACGGGTTACTCCCACCTAAGTGCACATGCAATGATTCAACATACCATGGATAATACACTGATACACCCTCCCTCCATGCACAACCCATGTTAATACATCATACAGCATACATTAACATGTCATATTCACACTGCATGTTATTTACACAAGCCATAACACACAACCTAACTGGACAGCACTAACCTGGATGATTGCCTAATGTCCTCCATAGGAATATTGATGCAATATTGACTCGATGGGCTTTCCATAGAGTCCAAGAACACCTGAAACGGAGTTCGGACGAAGAAGTTATGAACTTCCGAAGTTGGAGGTCACACATGACTAGGCAGCCCTACCCGGCTAGCCTACCCAACCAGTACTAACCGGCCGGCAATAACCGACCCAATTTCCCAATGTCCTACATAGGAATATGGATGAAATCTTGACTCAATGGGCTTTCCATAGAGTCTAAGAACACCCAAATCGGAGTTCGGACGAAGAAGTTATGACCTTCCGAAGTTGGAGGTCACACCTAAATAGGCAGCCCTACCCGGCTAGCCTACCCAACCAGCACTAACCGGCCGGCACTAATCGGCCCAATTGCCCAATGTCCTCCACAGGAACATGGATGCAATATTGACTCAATTTTATTTCCATAGGTTCTGCACCCAAACAGCTCTGGACGGTTGCTTAGCGACCTTCCGAAGTCGAGGCTCGCATATGACCAGCAGCTCTACCCTGGGCTAGCCTACCCAACCAGCTCTAAATGGCCGGAAATGACTGTAATGATTTCCCAATGTCCTCCACAGGTATGGCTGTAATCTTGACTCAATGGGCTTTCCATAGAGTCCAAGAACACCAAAATCGGAGTTCGGACGAAGCGCGGCATTTCGTCAGAGGTCGCATGACCCTAGCCGGAAGGACTCAAATGGCGACCCAACCGCCCGGGATTGCCCCGACCCAGGTGGCCCGATTGGCCTTGACCTAGCCGGCATGATTGGCCTTGACCCAACCGGCCCGATGGCTCCCGACTCCAGCCTGGCAAATTCTTCCCATTTAGGTCGCCTGTGGTAAACAGACTATAACTTTGTTTCATAGAGGTCCCGAATGGATAAATCTCGTAAGCCTAACATCAAGTTCACTGGATGTGGCTACACTTACCCGGCGACTCACCAAATTTCATTTATTTCCCACCCAAAAACCAGTTCTAAAGTCCGGTTAATGTGTACTACCACAATATGGCAACTTCCCATGGTTCAAAAACACAAACCAAACATTCCCCAGGCAAGACAACCAAACAACTATTATTTAGTTTAAGCCTAACACATAAAAATGCACACGAGGACACCACTTAGTCCAAAATCAGTCCCCTGACTATCCGTAACAACTCGACCTCCAAAGACACCGTCTCAAAGTCTTGAACGGCCCGCAAGGCCACCACGGTCTCACACAACCCATGCCATTCGAATGACCCTTAAACAAGGATTAAACCAAGTAGGAGAAACCCCACCTCTCGGGAGTTCTTGGTTGTAACCACTAACTCCTAAGGCCCTGGCGCGGCTTCCCGCCGTGAGGTTGAACTCTTCCTCTTGCTCCGCTTGAAACCCGCCACACCGATTGTCGGGAAATTTAGAGAGAAGGTGGAATCTCTCTCTCTAAAACTCTCTCTCTTCTTTCGCTCCTTTCTTTTCCCCATCTCACCGCTGTTCAAGACGGGCCAAGAGCCTGGCCCTTCACTGCCACATGTCCAATTTCTCATTGGCTCTAAAGATTTTCCTTATTCTTTTATCCATCTACCATGGATTTCCCTCCAATGACATGATGCCACATGTCACCTATAGCCCATACTTGAGCTCATTGTTTGACTTTCTCACAGCTTGACACGTGTCTCATCTCGAGCCACTCAAATGGGCCAAGAGTCCCGCACTACTCTCGGTGCCTTGAAAAATGTGAAATTCAGACTATCTTGGAATTCGACGAAATTCGACGTGGTAGCTAGATTTCGCGAGACGATTCCAAAGGTGAAGTCCGTTTTGTCATCCGTGATCTAGAAAAATTCGATTTCAATCGACGCACCGGGCCCCACCCTTCCTCGTAAATTTGGATTTTTCCAGGTTTCACATTCTCCCCCTCCCTCCCCTCCCTTAAAAATAATTTCTCGTCTCCGAAATTCCACACACAGACGCATCCAACCATGTGCATATGTAACCCTACACAACCCAATTTCTGCTTGGTGTGCAAGCGATGACCCTTCCTAAGGCCACAATCATTGACAACCCAATGGGTCGTCACCCTAATCCATGTCATGAATGACATCCACATATCGAGCCCTTGTCACCACCAACACCGGACGAATCCGTCGATGGTAACTAATCTCGAAGTCGTCCCGAATTCTATCACCCAACTCTAGTTTAAGTGATAATTATGACCATGTGCCTTTGGCAAATGTGAACTTTCTGACATCTCCAAGGGATCTCTTACACCCATACGTAAATTTCTGATATCTCCGTCTTTACACCTATACTGCAAATTCTGACATCTCCACGGGTGTCTTACACCCGCCACGTAAATTTTCGATATCTACACAAGTCTCTTACACTCCACACGTAAATTCGAGATATCTCCACTGGCCCTTACACCGCCATTAAATTTCGGATATCTCCACGTCTTCTTACAACCCACACGTAAATTTCGGATATCTCCAATGCCTCACACCCACATAGAAATTTCTGATATCTCCACTCGGCCCTTACACCCAATACGTAAATTCCTGATATCTCCCGGTCTCTTACACCCACACAAAACCTCCCTGATACTCACTGGTCTCCCTCACCCTAATTCCAGCTTTCACCCGAGGAATTAACGACCCCTTCTGTTTCCCCGCCCAACACACACTACTCCTCATTTCCTGATTTGAACTATGAGTCTTCATTGGACTTAGTCCCAAAGACAAACCCAACCCACACTCACCAAGAGTGGTGAATGTCCATACCGTGCACCCACACCCGACTCGACGTGATGTCACCGTGCACATGTAAGCAATGATGCCATGTTAGACACTAATCCTCGGGTCCACTCATGAGCAGACCGTAGGATTTCTAACTCACGATCTCGACACATCTTACCAACTCTCACCCTACATCCTAGGGAAGAACATCCACACATGGCTTCTCTAAAGGCCTTAACCTCTAAGCCCGATTCTATCACACAAGATGCAACAATGAATGAATTCGATGCATCCAATTTAAACGCTACTCTAGTCAACAAGTGCAAGGGTAGAAACGTACCCTCCATATCCGACTAATCTGAACTCTCTGTCTGCTATACCTTGAGACCTCTACCTCCTAGTACAATCTCGCCTCATATGCCTAGGCTGGCGGCAATGGTAACACGCTCATCCGCCTGGTACCTGACCCTAACTGGCAGCCCCGGGCCCCGCAACTCCCGGTGGCCCCACCCGACCTACGCCTCCGCCCCGCCTATGTGACCCGCTCCGCAAAGTACTCAGCGCCGGTGCGGGCACCTGAACCGATATCGTTCCTCCTAACCCATACTAGGGTGGAGAAACAAACCGCATTCGTCTTGGTCCTCGTACCGACAACTACTCGCCCCCGAACCCCGGATCTCGCTCAGGGCAATCCTCCTCATATGTCCGGAAGCATCGGGTAAATGAAACATACATCTGCCCCGCCCGCCTGCACCACTGCCTCGCCTGCATAACTGGGGCTCGAACCCTTGCGAACCTAAAGCCTTCGGCTTCTTTCTCGAACTGGAAGAAGATTGATCTCCCTTCCTCTTAGTACCAACACCCATATCCTGAATGCCTCACATAACATCTACCTCTCCCTCTGTGGTCATAATCGTCCTGACCCTAGATTCCACTCCTCCTCTAACCATTGGAGGACGATGTGCTTCTAAACGCTGGAGGTCGCTAACCCATCGCCACCACTCCGCACAAGCCCCGTGCACAATGGGACGACCGTAATCCTTACTTCTGGCCCCAAAGAAAGGCCCTCGGTCAAAAGTCTATAGCTCGACCAATAATAATCTCATGGACGTCCTCTACTTCCTCCTCTTCGACTCGCCATCTACACATGTCAAATGGCGAAAATTTTATTAAATTTCTATCTCATTCTAACTAGTAATGCACATGCCAACCACTAAAAGACTTAGTCATTTTGTACTAACCCGTTCATCCCTAAGGTTATGTTTTCCAACCCTAGTGTTCCTTGTTTTCCATACATACTCAATCACGCATAAATGCACACAACATGCAACACACATCATGTTATACACCCAAGCACACATAAAAACATAATGCATGCAGTGTTATAATCCTGTCCCGTGACAACCTAGGTAATCACATACCTAAACCCCGAAGATCGAAGCCGTGAGGCCATATCGACACACCTTACCGACGCGGTGGCCTAAGCCCATGTCCCCGCCCTAGGGTATTCGTGATACCTATGCTTTCGATACCGTCGCGGACGCCCAAATCTCGGGGTGTTCCGTTGATAACCCGTCAACCCGCGGAATACCTTTGTCTCATATCAAGAGACCCATACATGAGTAAAAATGGCCACATTGGCCTACACATCATACTCGTCAAGATACATCCAACTATATTGCAATAGTTTCAAGAGTTATTACATTACTCTTAATCAAAACATATATCAAAATTATGCCTTAATACATGTTTTACAAAATATATTCAAAGCCACAATTCTATTCTTTTCCGAATAAAGTGCCCCAGTGAGCCGTCTTCCTAAACACTCCCTGTACCTGAAATAATGATCCCTCGACAGGGTGAGCAATGCCCAGTAGTGGAATTATCCTACATGGGTTACTCCCCACCTAAGTGCACATGCAGTGATTCAACATACCATGGATAATTATAATTAATACATATAATTCTCCTCCATGCACAACCCATGTTAATACATCATACAGTATACATTAACATGTCATATTCACACTGCATGTTATTTACATACCATAAAACACACAACCTAACTGGCCAGCACTAACCTGCTCGATTGCCCAATGTTCTCCACAAGAACATGGCTGTAATCTTAACTCAATGGGAATTCCATAGAGTCTAAGAACACCAAAATGGAGTTCAGACAAAGAAGTTATGACTCAAGTCGGAGGTCACATTACGACTAGGCAAATTTCCGCCGCATTCTACCTTACTTTCCTGAGCCCTCTCAGGCCAGATCTAGTACCCAATGCCCTCCATAGGCATACACTGGAATCTTGACTCAATGGGCTTTCCATAGAGTCTAAGAACACCTAAAACGGAGTTCGGACGAAGAAGTTATGACCTTCCGAAGTTGGAGGTCACACATGACTAGGCAGTCCTACCCGGACAGCCTATCTTACTTTCCCAGGAGCCCCTTTTCGGATAACTCCAATACCCAATGCCCTCCATAGGCATACAGATTGAATATTGACTCAATGGGATTTCCATAGAGTCAAAGAACACCCAAAATAGAGTTCGGACAAAGAAGTTATGACCTTCCAAAGTTGGAGGTCACACGACCAGGCAACCCCACCCAAACAAATTCTACCCACTGCCCTCTCGAATGCCTCTTTTCTAAGAAGATCCAGCACCCAATGCCCTCCAAAGAGCATCCAGATAGAAACTTGACTCAATGAGCTTTACATATAGTCCAAGAACACCCAAAACAGAGTTTTGACGAAGAAGTTATGACCTTTCGAAGTTTGAGGTCACATGACTAAAGTGTACTCTACCCGCTAGCCTACCCAACCAAAGACTAACTGCCCACTTCCACTCCTCCACAGACATGACTGAAATCTTGACTCAATGGGCTTTCCATAAAGTCCAAGAAACACCCGACCTGAAGTCTCTGGACGAAGAAGTTATGACCTTCTCGACTCGGAGGTCACACCCGAATAGGGCGTACTCTACACCCGCAAGCCTACCCAACCAGCACTAACCGGCTGGCACTAACAGACTCGATTGCCCAATATCCTCTATAGGAACATGGATGAAATCTTGACTCAATGGTATTTCCATAGAGCCCAAGAACATCCAAATCGGAGTTCGGACGAAGAAGTTATGACCTTCCGAAGTTGGAGGTCACACCTGAATAGGCAGCCCTAACCGGCAAGCCTACCCAACCAGCACTAACCGGCCAGCACTAACTAGACCGATTGACCAATGTCCTCCATAGAATATGGATGCAATCTTGACTCAATGGGCTTTCCATAGAGTCCAAGAACACCCAAATCGATGTTCGAACGAAGAAGTTACGGTTCAAGTTGGAGGTCATGACGCACCTTAACTAAACGGGACCCAAATTGCGACCCAATGTCTGATTGGTCTCCGACCTAGCCGACCCGATTGGCCTTGACTCAGCCGCCTAATTAGGGCCCTAAACCACCGTCCCGATTATCCCTGACCCAGGGCGGTCCGACGCCGACCTAGCCGGGCCCCGGGAATCCAAATTTACCGGGATTGGCACGGACCTAGTCGGTCCGATTGGTCTCGACCCACGTCCGACGCCTCGACCTAGCCAGCCCGATTGGCCCTGACCTAGCCGGCAGCCTTCCCATTTAGGCTGTTCAGGGTAAACAGGCCATAACTTAAGCTATATAGACCTAACATCAAGTTCATTGATGTGGCTACAATTTACCTAAAGGACTCACCACCAAATTTCATTTATTTCCTACCCAAAACCGCCTCTAAAGTCCCAAGTAATGTGTACTACCACACATAAATTTTCCCATGGTTCAAAACACAACCAAACATTCCCCTTAGAGCAAGACAACTAACAACATTATTTAGTTTAAGCCTAACACATAAAAATGCACACAAGGACAATTACTTAGTCCAAAATCAACCCTGTGACCGGTCCAGAAACAATCTCGAATTCTAGCACACTCAGTCCCAAAGTCTTGGAACGGCTCTCACACGGCCTCACACAACCCATGCCATTTGAACGCCCTTAAACAAGGATTAAACCAAGTAGAGAAAACCCCTACCCCATAAAGTCAAACTCCCAACTCCTACTCCTGGCGCGGCCCTTGCCGTGAGGTTGAACTCTTTCCTCTTGCTCCGCCCGAAACCGCTGGGTCCGAACAGCCGGGAAATTTAGAGAGAAGGTGAGCTCTCTAAAACTCTCTTTATCTTCCTCTTCTTGTTCCTTTTCTTTTCCCCATCCCACTTCTCGTCCAAGACGGGGCTAAGAGCTTGTCCTTTCACTTGCCACATAATCCAATTTCTCTCATTGGCTCTTAGGATTTCTTATCCTTTATCCCATCTACCATGGATTTCCTCCAATGACATGTGATGCCATTACGTCACCTATACCCCATACTTGAGCTCATTGTTTGAATTTCACAGCTTGACACGTGTCTCATCTCAAGACTCAATGCACCCAAGAGTCCCGCACTCACTTCTGCCTTGGAAAACGTGAAACTGGGATCGCTCCCGTAATTCGATGAAATTCGACGTGGTAGCTAGATTTCGCGAGATGATTCCAAAGGTGAAGTTCGTTTTGTCATCCGAGATCTAGAAAAATTCTAGATTTTGACCGAATTTTACCGTTCTACCCTTCCTCAAAAATCTGGATTTTTCCGGGGTTTCACACTTGGTTTATGGTATATGGATACATGTTTAGGTGTTAGGAAGTTAACCTAACTTACAAGTATTTGAGTTAGGGTTTGGAAAAACCCTAATTAATCTTTATGTTTGGTTTTGGTTAGGTTAGAACCCACTTGGGAGTTGTTTTTGGTGATACTTTTGGAGTATTTGAGGTTTTTGGTTAGATTTTTAGAAAAATGGACAAAATGATAAAAAATCTGGGCAATGTCGGGGGTCTTACGCCATAGCGTAGTGATCCCTCACCACAACGAAGGCCTACGCCAAGGCGTGACACGCCCACACCGCGGCGTGGCCGAGATGAGAATTTTGCCAGCCTCGTGGCCGCACAGAAGCGACACTAATGCCCACTGGTTGACCACGCCGCGGGCGTAGCAATCGCTTCACAAAGATGGAAAATTTTGGTGTTTTTTTTGTTTTGCTTTTTTGTTACTCCGAGGACTTGTCTATTGGACTAATGAGGACCCTATAAGTGTATGAAAGGGTCCATTCATGTTTATAAGGCAAAGGAAAAATTATACCGCTTCGCTTCGCCTCAGCGAGTTCGATGCGGGTAAACTTAATGCCCCTATGATAAGATAGTAGGTTCCTGAACACATATCATTGTAGGACTACCTAAGACCGTGAGACAATGATTGGCCACTTGCTACGTGCGGTGCATATCTCCGATCGCTGCTTCCTAAGACTCCTCGCTACACGACACTCGCTATGTAAGGCACATCGCTCGATCGCGCTTCAGTTATCTCCTATTCAGTGCCACGACACTCGCTACGCACCGCCGGGACAGTGCTTTCAAGACTTTCGCTATAGGTTACTTAAGACTCGGGCATCGTACTATACCTCGGGGTACTTATTGTGATGTGCCTACTAATTTATTACTAGCCCAGGTATTCCAAATGTGCGAGCGATAAGAGTCCGAATAATCTAATAAGGTTAAAGTATTAAGCTTTGTAGTACCTAAGGGTACCGCAGGTATATGCCGTAATCCCCACGCGAGACTCCGGTCAGTATAAGTCTACTATAAGTACAAGTATGTGCATAAGTTTACAGGCGAATCCATGCAAACTGGCGATCACACCAGATATCTGCATCGCTATATGCTTACCGTAAAGAGTATTAATGCATGTGTATAAGAGAAATATGTTTTACTACGCGTAGTTACACGGGTTTAATTGTGCATGTAGAAGCGACATCCGGCAATCTTCCGCATAATCAATGGTCACTGTAGTAGTGTGTGTGTGTGGTTCACACCTAGGTTTCGCGCTCCGATTATGTAAATGCAAATATACGCTGTGTCACACCTCGATTCCCTACCACTGGACATGGATCCGAACCTAGCTGGACGAGAGAACATATACCGGGACTCTTACCGCTAATTAGACATCGGGTATATCCAAGTCTTATAATATATCAACATCATATACAAAAGTCCAAAATAAAACTACCACCGTAGTGGTGTTTACATACGTCACACATATACGTGATCGAATAGTCCCATTACATATTCAAAACTATACATTTACACCATCGATCGTGAGCTGAACCTACAAAGGATGAACCCCTACTCGTATTAGCCTTGAAGAATGCCAAGTTCTCGACGCCTTCTCCCCGTGACTCACACTCCGACAAACCCGTACAGTTTTTTACGCCTTAGTGGGAAACATATATAATATGTATGTAATATCAGCTATAATAAGCATATAACAATAACGGATATCGGTTACATGCATTCATCTCATGGGTTTATACAATTACTATGCTTATTCTTATATAAAAGTACCAGATAGGTACTACACAAGTTCATTGTATCGGAAGTATCCGTAGGTACTACTAATTTATATTGTATTACTGTGACTTATATTTATTCAGTCTTCGTAGGAGTTACAGAGCTTTTACTCATATTCGTAAATACCGTAGGGTATTATTTAGATCGTAACGATACACCTTCATGTCCTCTTATTCATTATTCGTGTTATTATCATATAATTATGGGAATACCTAGACCAAGCATTAAAAAAGCGTAAGACATCAATAATAAGTATCCAAAGATACTATACAAGATGTGGCGTCGTAGAGCACAAAGCAAAGATTGCCGATTATCAACAGAGTGTCGTAGCACTAATCAGACAGAGTGCCGTAGCACTTAACCTGGATAGGAGTGTCAGAGCACTTAATCCCGATTGTGAGTGCCATAGCACTTAAACCCAGACAGAGTGTCAAAGAGCACTTAGCGGTGACAGAGTGTCGTAGCACTTAACAGACAGAGTACAAAAGAAGACTTACCAGAGTACCGAGCAAACCCGAGAAAATTTTAATTTCTCCGAAAAAGGGTAAAATGGTAATTTCGGTCAAAATCTGCACTTTTCTAGGTCTGATGACGAAACGCACTTCACCGTTGAATCGTCCCAAATCTAGCTACCATGTCAGATTTCGTCAAATTCTGAGACAGTTGGGAATTGCACGTATTTCGAGGCAATTGGACAAATGAGTAAATGACAGGTGGCATGAGGTCCCACACCACATGGATGCATGCAAATAGGCTACGTGTCTAAGGAAAGTAGTCTTGCATGAGGGTAAATGCTAGTGGATGCTAAAGGCCTTTGATGCGCTTGCATGAGGAATTTGAAGTGGGAAGGAAATGCGGGTTAGAGACAAGTGGAAAGGAAGGTGCAAGAGGCTTAGGAGGAAACATGTTCTAAATAGAGGAAAGACTGATCCGTGGGGGAGAGAAAAGAGAGTGATAGAGAGAGAGACTCCACCTTCTCTAAATTTCCGACGATCGGACCGACTCGCTTCTGCTTGTAAGAGGAAGAGTTCACCCTTACGACAAGGGCTTTGTATAGAAACCGGAGTTGGGGAGTTTTGAAAAACCCAAGAGGTAGGTTTTCCTACTTTTGGTTGCTTTCACCCTAAGGGTTGTGTGGTGGTTGTGTTGTCTTCACGGGAATGTTAGTTGTATTTCACCATGAGAAGTCACACATCGAAGGTAGCATACAAACCGACTTTGGAACTGATTTTTGGATAGGGAAAGAAATGGAATGAGGTAGTGGGTCCTTCTGATAAATTGTAGTCTCATCAATGAACTTGATGTTAGGCTTTTGAATTTCTCGATTTGGACCTCTGTAGACTAAGTTATAGTCCTTTTACTGATGTCAGTCCAGCTAAATCTGGTCGGGTCAATTTTGCCAATTCGGGTCAACTAGCCGGACCTTAAAACAGGTTTTTAGGTCAGAAATAAAAGGAATCTGGAAGTGAATCCTTCTGATAAATTGTAGCCCCATCAATGAACTTGATGTTAGGCTTTTGAATTTCTCACTTGGACTCAGACCAAGTTATGGTCTTTACTCCAAACAAGCCAAATGGGTGAGGGGTCGCAAACAAGGGGTCGCCAACAGCGGACGCGGAACAAAGGTCGTCCAAGAGGGTCGCCAAACAATGGACGGAACAAAGTATCGCCCAAGAGGTCGCCAAACAAAGGACGGAACAAAGGTCGCCCAAGAGGGGTCGCCAAACGCGGACGGAACAAAGGTCGCCCAATAAGGGTCGCCAAACAGTTGGACGGGAACGCAGGTCGCCCAAGAGGTCGCCAAACAAGGACGGAACGCGGTCGCCCAATGGTCGCCAAACGTTGGACGTGGGAACAAAGGTCGCCCAATAGTCGCCAAACAAAGGGACGTGGAACAAAGGTCGCCCGTGAGGGGTCAAGCAACAAGCGTCGCGGAACGCGGGTCGCCCAACAAGGGTCGCCCAAAGGTCACAAACAAGGGGTCAGTCAAACAAAGGTCGCTGAACAAGCGCCAACAAAGGGTCAGCTCGTCAAGATCGGGATCAGCGCATGACCTCCAACTGAAGGTCAGCCTCGCTTGAACTCCGATTTAGGTGTTCTTGACTCTATGGAAAGCCCATTGAGTCAAGAATACATTTGTATGCCTGAGGGAGATAGAAGATGTCATACCGAGGTGTTAGACCGAGCTCATCACCAGTGCAGCTTCGTCACCAGTCGCCGTCAAGATCGACCGCGCTTGACCTCCAACTTCTAAGGTCATATCTCCTTCGTTTGAACTCCGACGGTGCCTGGACTTCATGGAAAGCCCATTGGAGTAAGCTTTCCAACGGGACCACTCAGGAAGGGCAGTGGTGTCGAGCTGGCCGGAAATGGCCGTCCGGCCAAGTGAGGTAGGCTGCCCAGTGAGACAGCTTAGTCATGTGACCCTCCAACTTCAAGGTCATAACTTCCGTCCGAACCCGATTCGGGTGTTCTTGACTCTATGGAAAGCCCATTGAGTCAAGATTGCAGCCATGTTCCTGTGGAGGACATTGTCCAATCAGGAAATGTTAGTGCTGGTCAGTTATGGGTGTGTTATGGCTTTAGTTTATAACATACTTGTAATTTATATGTTGATATGTGTTGTACATGGCTTGAGTTGATAACATGCAAGGTGGAATATGACATGTTGATATATGTTGTATGACATTTCAATGTGCATGCTAAATCTAAATACGGCATGGATAATATGCATGAATATGTGTGCATGGGTGATTATGTATATGCAACTCGGGTATGATAGCATTTCGGTGATGTGCACGGCACACGCATGGAAGGGTGTGAGTGCATGGTAGCGGATCGCACTGTTAGGTGTCACGGTACACGGTTATGGGTCAAAAAACTGCGGTAATGGCACGGATTGATGGACTCGTAATGGACAAAGTCCGAATGAGTCAAACGGTTTTGAAACTAAGGGAAATAAATAGTGTGCCTGGGCATAGCAAGATGGGGTAGATCCCTCCCAGGGTGAAAGACCCAAATTCATTCTCGGTTAGACATGATTCCTACGATGCAAGTTCATAAATAAAGAACCCACACACAACTGCCATGAAACCCGAAAAACTGCGGCTCCATAAATACATAAAACACGCAATATGACAAAATCAAATGTGCATCGAGGCCTTTCCAATGGGTTACAGTTTTAAAAGAAAACAAAAGTTCTTGTTTGGATAAAGGTCATTGGTGGAACAAAATGACTACTGGCATTTCAAGCACTTGGCCTAGGTAGGTGTGAGGAGCCTGAGTGACTCTGTAAGGGTACGAGGACATTCATACATTGACATTCATGTAGGCATCTTACTTGAATGTGTTTTCTATGCAATCATTGCATGTGCACTTAGGTGGGGAGTAACCCTTGTAGGAGATTATTACTACTGAGCTTTGCTCACCCCGTCGTGGGACCCCCTCTGTGCACACAAGAAGACGGTGCCCTCGAGGCCGTGAGGCATGAGGTCGTTGTGGCCTTGATCAAGATTTTGTAAAAATATATTAGAACAATATAGTTTCATATATTTTGGTAAGTGTAAAAGAGAAGTACATTGAACTCTTTTGTATGAAAAAATGACCGAAAATTTGGGGGCTACAAATTTGGTATCGAGCTTCGCATAATGATACCTAGGTCTCTGCAAGTATGGGTTCAAATATGTCATATTGAAAGTAGGAACATCACAACTTGTATAGCTCGGTGTTGAGCTTGATGATAGTGACTTAGTGCTCTAAAATTGGATGTCCGCATCATAGTTGGGTATCAAGGTCTAGGTAAGAGGTTACCTAGAGTCCACTGGACAGATTAGATCACAAAGATGCATTTCAGGTTTTCTTGTGTATGCTTTGATTGTTCGTGTGTGAATTATATATGGTAAAATGTATGGGAAAATCGAGAGCACTTTATTTACAAAGTGATGCTCCTCGGATTGACTAATGTCATATTCATGATCCACAGAGACCCAACCTGTCTAGATCCGCTATCGTAGTCTTTGTGGGATGACATCTTGATCTACTCCCAGGTAGAGTGGGAGCATGAGTATCACTTGGGGATGGTTTTACGCTTGTCGAGGACCATCACCGCACGCCAAGTTCGGGCAAGTGCGAGCTCCGCTTGCCGAGGTGAGATTTTTGGACACGAGGCTCCGCCCCTCAGAGGCCGTACCGAATCTCGAGAAGGTCGAGGCAATGACGAGTCGGAAGAGTCAAGTCGGGCCTTCGATACGTAGTTTCGATCGGGCCGGGTACACGAGGTTCATAGAGGAGCCTGCATTGGCAAGACTCTATGACTAGGGTTGACCCGAAGGAGGTCAAGTTTGATTGGGATGACCGATGCGAGGAGGCATTCCAGGAGTTGAGGAGGAGACTTACTTCAGCTCCCATTTTGATAGTTCCGGACAGGGGACAAGGATACACAGTGTATTGTGATGCATCGAGGGTCGGATTGGGATGTGTTTTGATGCACCGAGGGTAGGTAGCTTATGGTCCCGCCTCAGCCTAGCGCAACCGCGTGCGCAACTGTCCCACCTCACCCATCACGACGCTCCCTCTCCTTTCATGCACCCTAGCTCCCGCCTCGAAGATTCGGCGCCCACCGCCTCTATACGGCGAGAGTTCTGAGGTGCACTCTGCACTACAAAAGTCCTAAGTATATTTTCACGCACGGACCCCAACATGAGGCAACGCAGATGGATGGAGTTCCTAGAGGATTATGATCACCTTGCATTACCATCCCTGCAAGGCAAATGTGGTGGCTGATGCACTCGCCCAAGTCTAGAGGAGCGTTAGCTAGTATAGCTTCCCGGGTGTGGCGGATGCTCGAGACCTGTGGGACGGGGCCACACAAAGACAAATGAGCGCACTCCGTGGTACCTGGGGAGTTTAGTAGGCTAATCGACTCAAGTGAGCGAGTGATTGAGTCCCAAAGGGCGTGATCGCGAGATGTCCATCAAGGACAAAGTACAATGGGTAATCGGGTGACGAGGGTCGACCGCTCACGTAGATGGAAGTCTCTAGCGATATAGGACGCAGTGGTTCCCTGTGTGACCGACGGAGAGTAGAGATTCTCGTGGAGTTTCACCGCTTCTCGATTTGTCGGTAAGATCCAGTGGCACGAAGATACCGTGATCTTCGTCGCCAAAGATATCGAGTGGGATGAAGAGACATCGTAGGGAAAATTTTGTTCAACGATGTCTCATGTCACAGACAAGGTCGAAAGCACCGTAACACAGGCTACTTCAAACAATGGAGGTGGTCGAGCGAAGCTCGAGCATGTCACAAATGGGATTTTGCGGATTCCACTTGCCACTGACATCGCAAAGACATGACGCAAGATGTGGTGATAGTGGACCTGGCCACGGCCTGCACATTTTCTAGCCGTGCGATGACCTTCACATTGGAGAGATTCGCCTGGCTAGAGATTCGAGAGATAGTCCCAGGCCACATGGAGTACCAAGATCCATAGTCTCTGGAGCAGAGACCCGAGGTTTACTGCTGCACTTTGGAAGAGTTTCCAAAGGCTATTGGCACACGGCTGACCATGAGTACATTGTTTCACCCTCGTACATGGTCGGCCGAGAGGACTACACCGGTGTTAGAGGACATGTCGCTGAGCTCACACCTTGATCATAAAGGTAGTTGGGAAGAGCACTTGCCCTTAGTGGAATTCGCCTACAACACATTAGTTATCGTGCATACGTATGGCACCCTACGAGGCTTTGTACCTGAAGGCCATGCCGATCATCGGATTTGTCGGGCCGGTGTAGGAGAGAGCTCCATTACCGCCCGTGATTTGATTGTAGACACCTCCGAAGGTGAATTTGATACAAGAACGCCTTCTCACCGCATGTACGCGTAAGAGTTATACAGACAGCGACGCCGAATCCCAGAGTTCGAGGTTGGTGATCACGCTTTCTTGAAAGCCGATACCTAAGAGAGGAGGGTCGATTCCTAGCGCGAAGCCATCGCCGAGGTTTATCGGGCCTTCGAGATACTCGAAAGGGTGGGCATCAGAATGCACCGCTAGCTTTACCGCCCGCATGTCGTGTTCATGAAGCATTCCACGTCTCCATGCTCCGAAGGTACACTCCTGATCCCGCCCATGTAGTGGATTGGGAAAAGATTGAGATTGACACAGATGGAACCTTTGAGGAGGGACCAGTACGCATCATAGATAGCAGAGATCAGGTTTTGAGACGCAAGACCGTGAGGCTGGTGAAAGTACTGTGGCAACACCGTGGAGTGGAGGAGGCAACATGGGAGCGCGAGGACACTATGCGGGCCACCTATCCCTTCTTGTTTAGGGATGAAGGTACGCCGTGTAGTGATTTAATAACTAAATGACTAGTTTACATGCATGACATACATGTTGTATGCGCATGAATTGTTGTGATTGAGTGGAATTCGACCTAAATTCTTTAAGAGGGGAAGAATGTAAAACCCGTGAAAATTTTAATTTTCTGAAAAAGGGTAAAATGATAATTTCGGTAAAAATCCAGAATTTTTCTAGGTCTCGGATGACGAAACAGACTTCACCGTTGGAATCGTCCCCCGAAATCTAGCTACCATGTCAGATTTCGTCAAATTCTGAGACAATTGGGAATTGCACGTATTTCGAGGCAATTGGACAAATGAGTAAATGATATGTGGGTATGAGGTCCCACACCACATGGATGCATGCAAATAGGGCTACGTGTCTAAGGAAAGTAGTCTTGCATGAGGGTAAATGCTGGATGCTGTGTGTTCCTGATAGTTTCAGATGAGGAATTTAGCGCGGGAAGGAAATGTGGGTTGGGGAGACAAGTGGAAAGGAAGGTGTCAAGAGGCTTAGGAGGAACATGCCTCGAAAGCCAGAGGAAAGACTGATCCGTGGGGGAGAGAAAAGAGAGAGTGATAGAGAGACTCCACCTTCTCTCTAAATTTCCGACGACGGACCGGCCCGCTTCAAGCGAGCAAGAGGAAGAGTTCAACTCCACGACAAGGGCTTCGCATAGAAACCGGAGTTGGGAGTTTTGACAAAACCCAAGAGGTAGGTTTTCCACACTTTGGTTGCTTTCACCCTAAGGCTGTGTGGTGGTTGTGTTGCCTCACGGACAAAGAATGTATTTTGCACCATGAGAAGCTGCCACATTGAGGGTAGCATACACAAACCGGACTTTGGAACTGATTTTTGGATAGGAAAGAAATGGAATGAGGTAGTGGGTCCTTCTGATAAATTGTAGTCTCATCAATGAACTTGATGTTAGGGCTTGAATTTCTTGATTTGGACCTCTCGTGACTAAGTTATAGTCCTTTACTGATGTCAGTCCAGCTAAATCTGGTCGGGCCGTTTTGCCACCTGGGTCAATCCAGCCGGACCTTAAAACAGGTTTTTAGGTCAGAAATAAAAGGAATCTGGAAGTGAATCCTTCTGATAAATTGTAGCCCCATCAATGAACTTGATGTTAGGCTTTTGAATTTCTCAATTTGGACTCCTGTAGACCAAGTTATGGTCTTTTTTACCCAAATACCAAATGGGTGAGGGTCATTAAACAAGGGGTCACAAACATGGACGAACAAAGTGTCGCCCAAGAGGTCGCCAAACAGCCGGGACGTGGAATGGGTCGCCCAAGAGGGGTCGCAAACAAAGGACGGGAATGTCGCCCAATAAGGGCTCGCCAAACGCTGGACGGAACGGCGGTCGCCCGTGAGGGGTCGCCAAACAAAGGTCGGCGGAATGTTGGTCGCCCAACAGCGGGTCGCCCAAAAGGGGTCGCCAAACAAGGGTCGCCAAACAAAGGTCGCGGGAACAAAGTAAGCTGCCCAACAGCGTCAGCCTGTCAAGACTGGACCGCGCATGACCCCAACTTCCGAAGGTCATATCTCCTTCGTTTGAACTCCGATTTAGGTGTTCTTGGACTCTATGGAAAGCCCATTGAGTCAAGAATACATTTGTATGCCTGAGGGAGATAGAAGATGTCATACCGAGGTGTTAGACCGAGCTCATCACTTCAGTGCAGCTCGTCAGTTCAGGTCAGCTCGTCAAGACTGACTGCGCTTGACCTCCAACTTCGGAAGGTCATATCTCCTTCGTTTGAACTCCGATTTGGGTGTTCTTGACCCCGCGAGCCCATTGAGTAAGCTTTCCAACGGGACCACTGGGAAGGGCAGTGGGTGTCGGAGCCGGCCGGAAATGGCCGTCCGGCCAAGTGAGGTAGGCTGCCCAGGTGAGACAGATAGTCATGCGTGACCTCCAACTTCGGAAGGTCATAACTTCCTCGTCCGAACTCCGATTCGGGTGTTCTTTGACTCTATGGAAAGCCCATTGAGTCAAGATTGCAGCCATGTTCCTGTGGAGGACATTGTCCAATCAGGAATGCTGAAGTTGGTCAGTTAAGTGGGTGTGTTATGGGCTTTAGTTTATAACATGCAAATTTTGTAATTTGACATGTTGATATGTAAGGTACATGGCTTGAGTTGATAACATGCGCTGTGGAATATGACATGTTGATATGCTGTATGACATTTCAATGTGCATGCTAAATCTTAAATACGGCATGGATAATAAGGTACATGAATATGTGTGCATGGGTGATTATGTATATGCAACTGGCATGATAGCATTTGCATGTGCACGTAAGACATCGCATGACATGGGTGTGAGTGCATGGTGCGGATCGGCACCGGGTTAGGTGTCACGGGTACACGGTTATGGGTCAAAAACGTACGTACGGATTGATGGACTTCGTAATGGACAAAGTCCGAATGAGTCAAACGGTTTTGAAACTACAAATAAATATAAGTGTGTTCGGGCATAGCAAAGATGGGGTAGATCCCCGTGGTGAAAGACCCAAATTATTCACTAAGTAGACATGATTCCTGATGCAAGTTCGTAAAATGTTGGAACGGCGGGCGTCCGCGGTGAAACCCAAAAATCCGCGGGCTCCACAAATACATAAACACACGCAATATGACAAAATCAAATGTGCATTGAGGCCTCAATGGGTTACAAAGTTTTAAAAGAAAACAAAAGTTCTTGTTTGGATAAAGGCCACAGGGAACAAATGACGGTTGTATCACACTCGTCTAGGTAGGTGTGTGGAGGGAGCCTATGAGTGACTCCTGGTACGGGTACGAGGACATTCATACATTGACATTCATGGTAGCATCTTACTTGAATGTGTTTTCTATGCAATCATTGCATGTGCACTTAGGTGGGGAGTAAACCCTTTGTAGGAGATTATTACTATCGGAGCTTTGCTTCACCCCGTCGTGGGACCCCTCTTCAGTACACAAGAAGACTCGCGGCTCCCTCGAGGCCGTGAGGCAAAGGAGGCCTGCTGTGGCCTTGATCGCATTTTGTAAAAATATATTAGAACAATAGTTTCATATATTTTGGGTATGTAAAAGAGAAGTACATTGAACTCTTTGTATGAAAAAATGACCCCGAAAATTTGGGCGCTACAACCGGCATTAATCAGAGTGCCGAGCACTACCGTGAGTACCGGCATTCAATCAGGAGTGCCTGAAAGCACTAATGAGTGCCCGGCATTAATCAGGAGGCCGGAGCACTACCAGGAGGATCAAGTACCAATCAAGACAGAGGCAGTGTTAATTAATAACTGGTCTCGTATTTTTATAATTATATGAGTTCGGGTGAACTAATATCTTATAATAGGCATTCTAGCTCCCTTACGTGTTCATGACGCATCGTCCTTCATATACTCGGTAAGGTATGATGCGTATGTAATCACACCTTATCATGATTCTTATTTCTATGAATTCATTTCACCCAAGAGTTGGAATCACCCAATCGGATCATACAAATTGAAGTTATGGCATTTTCATGCCAACTACTATTTTACCCCGCTTTACCCGAGGGACAAGCTTTGAGATACTCCCCGGGATCTTAACTTCATATTTGGTACTATCTCTTTGAACTCTTTAAAGCTAAGGTGCTAAGGGTTCATTCCAACTAATCACCCAATTGAGCACCGAACTCAAGTTACGTCCGAAACAACCTTTAATTACTCTATGTTCAAAGCTTCGAACTAGAATTTGGCTTGCACACGGCCCCACTTTGAGTGAATTTTTAGGCCACTTAGATCAGAATTTGGCGATGCCTATTCTTTAAGTTTGTTCTCCTTGAATTCTATTTAATGACTTGAATAACTCAAATCGGATAAGCAATGGAGCAAGTTATGGCCCAAAATCGAAAACTGGTCGGAAGCAGGAGAAAACCCGAGAGCAGGGTGTCTTGGGTACCTCTAAAGTGTCTTGGAGTGCACTTTGGCCAAAACGACTCATAACGAAAGTGTACCGGTACAAGCTCAAGGGTGTACGTACACTTCACACCCGAAAAATGCCCAGAATGGGTGTTTCACCATTTTCATGCCTTTTTCATCCATAGATCAAAGCCTATCATGAATACCTCCCAAACAACTATATTATGGGTTATAACCCATACATAAACCAATTATAAAGGTTACTTGGGTTTGTTGTAAACCACAACACAATTACCATGAATCCCTCCTCAAAATGGGATTTCATACCAATCTTGTGCCATTTAAATTTTAGCACCCCTACTTTCAGAAAACTTTGGTTATGATGTAATCTGGCTGCAACCTTGTATGTTTAGAGCAAGCTCCTAACCATACAATTAGACAAGAAATCCATACAAAACCATATAGTTCCATATAAAAATCACAAGTTCCATACCAAAGGCAAGCATCCATACCTTGGATTTGCTCCCCTCCTTCTTCTTCTTCTTCTTTCTCTTCTTCTCCTTCCTTTTTCCTCCTCCTTCCCGTAAGCTTCTTGTTTGGAGACCAAAAATGCATTTTTGGTCTCCCAACTTCTCTTTATAATAAAGGTTTTTAATTATTTAACTTTTAAGCCTCAACTTCCCTTAATTACATTACAACTCTTAATATTTATACTTTGGCCTCTAATTATATTAACCCATGTCTTTAATACCCCTTTTTGGACAATTTACGATTTTGTCCTTTAGTTGTATAAAATTTTCGGGTTCTAACTTTCAATATTTTCGAATTAAATTTATGAAAATTTTAATTTATGTCTACAAAATACCCTAAACATGTTGAAAACAACTAGGGTATATTTCGGGGTGTTACATTTTGTATATGTATATGTAAATGGGACTCATGACTGTATGTATGGACACTGTAAACACCACTACGGTGGTAGTTTTATTTTTTATCCTTATATGTGATATTTTGATTCAATTATAAGACTTGGGCCCACTAATGTCTGAAAAAGCAAGTAAAGAGTCCCAGTACAGTTTCGCGCCCCTTCGTCCGCCTAGGCGGGGTATCGGGGCGTGACAAGCTAAGTACATCGAAGTCCGACTATGAGACAATCGTATGGATTATCTATTATATGTAGATGATAGTCTCATCATAGCAATGGTGCAAGTATCCTTAGACTTGACGTACTCAAGGATATCTTGGATTCTAATTCTATACTTTGATTTCATTCCTTGTTGCCTTTCAAAGGTTGCTCATAGGGTGATGATCGAGTATAGCTTGAGGCGTTCGAAGGTAATTGAGTAGCCAACAAAGGATTCACCATTCCCAATAAAGGGAGAGTATACCTATGGCCTCTTGTTAGGATCATTACTCGGTAATCTCTAGCCATAGTGGAAATGCCATGAAGAGTGTTTTTCGGCGCATAACTGATGAGTAATGAGTCCGAGGATAAGATCTAATATTACTTAGTCTAGATGTGGCATAGCTAGTCTAGTGGGAGCTACACCTTGTCCATGCTTTGAATCGAGTGGGGTATAGATTGGTGAAAGGACGAATCGGCGATAATTGTCTATGGAAGGGTTAGTAATCATATCATTGACTCTCCGATCAATCGGGGGTCATGTTGTGTTGCTAGATATCGCTCATGACTTGCTTGGATTCAATAGTTGAATAAAGTGGCCAATATAACAGGGAACCTAATAAGTTACACACTTAGAAGTGTGTGTGACTGATATAAAACGGATTTGGATGTGATCCAAATGTGAAGAAAGTCAATATGTGGAATGGAATGTCTGGATTGTGGAATCTAAGGAACAAGGGACCTCACTTAAAAATAAAGGAGGCTTAGAATTGTTCATCGGCTTAAGGGTCATGATGGAACACGCTATAAGGCATAGAGATATGTGTAGCCTATCATCTCTTAAAGAGAGGGGCACTTTAGACATTTCAAGGGTAAGGGTTTTCCTATAAATAGCACCTTATAGAGAAACCCTAACCCTAAGAAAAAGAGAGAGATGTCATTCTAGTCCACATTTATGAAGAGAGTGTTCTTGAGTGTGAGAGGGTATTTTCGAAAAAGAAAAATCCACTATTCTTGATATTTGAGTGTCAAATCCTTGGGTTTTGGCTTCCCTATTCTGATCTAGACTTGGCTAGCACCGAGGCTTCATTTGAGATCGTTGCCTTGGAGGTTATCGGCTCCACTCTTCGTGTGGATACTATTAGAGGCAAACCAAGGACGTGGTTTGTTTCGGTCGCTGCTGCATCACCCTTCGAGATCGGTTTTACACGGGTGAAAGGTATAAATCTCCCATCCTCTTTGTTTTGAACAGACTTGATGCCTCAAGGGATTCTTTTAGGTGGTTTTTGAGGAATTTTTTTGTTGTTTCCGCTGCTTTGGCATAAGATGCCACCTTCAAAACCCAACAGTGAAATCAATATGTTTTCTTTGTTTTTCCTTACTCCGATTTTATCACCATTGTTGCATGAATCACAACAACTGGCAATAGATCATAGGTTACAACAGCTGGTGCAATAGGGTTTGGTGAAGGCGTTGAGTAGAAAACAACTTGAAGGAATAAGTGTCACGGATTTGAAGGATTTGGAAACGAGAGTTGCATTAACTATCAGGATTTTCTTGGTCGATGAGGTGATATACCATGTCATGGATAAGGAATCTGCGACAATAATCTAGTTGAAATTGGAGAGTCGGTACATGTCAAAGTCATTGACGAACAAGCTAATTCTTAAGAAGAAGTTGTATGGTCTTAAGATGGTAAATGTGTCAACACTAGATCAACACATCAACATGTTTAATCAGATCATTAGTGATTTGAACCGAGTTGATGTGAAGTTTGAAGGGGAAGACATAGTGTTGATTTTACCGAATTCTCTACTCGAGTCTTAGTATAATCTGGTTACTACTCTGATGTGGGGGAAAGAAACCCTAGAATTGGAGGAGATCACATGTGCCCTACTAGGCTTTAATCAAAGGAGGAAAGCTAGTGATGGTAGTTCACAACGTGAAGGGCTTGTGGCCAAGGGTAATTTGGAGAGTGGGAGAAACAAGTCTCGGAGTGAGTTAAGTAGAAACAAATTTTGATCTAAATCGAGGAGAAGGAAGGATATTTAGTGTTACAAGTGCAGGAAAAAGGGGGCATATAAAATGAGAATATCCAGAATGGAAGAAAAAGAACACAAAAAACAAAGAGGGTTCGTCAAAGTTTGCAAAAGTAGTAGAAGGAGACTCCAAGAGAGGTGATGGTGATATGCTTTTTGTTTCATCCAAACCAGATCATCTGATGGATTCTTAGATTATGGATTTGACATGTTCTTATCATATGATGCCCAATAAAGACTGGTTTGACACTAACAGATTAGTAAATTCTGGTTCTACTCTGATGGGTAATGATGCTTCATGCAGGGTTATCGAAATATGGAATATCAAAGTTAATATGTTTGATGGTGTCATTAGAATGTTGTGTGATGTTAGACATGTTCCTAATCTGAGGAAGAATATGATTTCATTGGGGACTCTAGACGGTAATGGTTTTAATTACAAATTTTCCAATGGAGTAATGAAGGTGAGCAAGGGTGTCTTGATAGTGATGAAGGGGTAGAAGCTGGCGGGGAATATCTACAAACTAATGGGTACCACAATTGTTCATAAGAGAAAACTATTGAAGGGTATCAAAACATGCAAGCTTGAGTTATGCAAATACTGTGTTTTTGGGAAACAAAATAAGGTGCAACTCAAGACAGCCACACACAAGATAGAGGGGATTTTTTATTATGTTCATATAGACGTTTAGGGGCTAATACAAACAACATCTTTTAGAGGCATTGTATATTTTGTGAGTTTTATTGATGAGACTAGTCACGAAAAGTTTGGATGTACTTCATGCGGCATAAGTAAAAAACTTTTTCCAAGTTTAGGCTATAGAAAGCTGAAGTGGAAAACTAGATAGGAAGGAAGATCAAATGCCTTAGGTCAAACAATGGTATAGAGCACACGAATTCAAGATTCTCATAATTATGCGAGGAGCATGGAGTTAAGAGGCACTTCATAGTTTGAAAGATACAACAAAGAATGGTGTGGCAGAGGGGATGAGTAGATCTATAGCTAAAAGAGCTCGGTGTATTAGATTGAATGCAGAGCTAAAGAAGAAGTTATGGGTAGAGTTAGTGGACATGGAATGCTACTTGAGCACTATATGGGAAAGTTGTAGAGGAGGTATGGACATGTAATGAGGAAGACTACTCGGGGTTAAGAGTGTTTGGATGTCCAGCCTATGCATATATTGTTGGAGATGAGATCGGGCTTGATGTAAAGTCTAAACAATGCATCTTTCTGATATCGTAGCAAAGGCTTCAAGTCAGGATCCAAGGCAAACAAGGTGGTGATCAGTAGAGATGTGATTTTTTATGAGAAATCCATGTTGTCGAATACTTAGAAATAAGAGAACCAGGCTTCGAAAAATCATGACATGATGAGAATGTGGTACATGTGGAGCTAGAGATAGGGAGATCTAGTACTCAGAATGCAGGGAGAGCTAGTACAAAAGATTAGCAACCTTATAGTATAGCCATATACAGAGACAAGCGCACTATCAAGCCGCTTATTAAGTATAGTTTTGAGGATTTGGTTTCCTATGCACTAATTGTTGGGTCTCAATCCAACCTCATATCAGATTGCACAATGGAAAATTTTAAACTTTGATCGAGAAACCAGCCCAAGGGATCCCTTGGTTCATAAAAAATGAAAACCCATGCCATAGAAGGGAAGGAAAAACCTTTACCTTGGTGTATGAAGCCTCATTTGGAGAAGATGTGCACCAACCCAAGCAAACCAAGCCTAGGTTCACCTCTAATAGTGATCCACACGAAGAAGGTTGAAGAAGACCTTCAAGGGATGACTTGAATCAAAGTTTGGTGCTAGTTAAAGCTTGGATTCACAGAGAGGAGACGTGTGAGAGAGAGAGAGAGAGAGAGAGAGAGAGAGAGAGAGAGAGAGAGAGAGACGTTTTTCTCTTCTATGCAAAGTGTGTGTTGACGGCTAGGGTTGGAAGTGGAGCTTTTATATAAGACCCATCAAAAGTGTAATGCCCCAAAAATACCCTAGAATTTTTATAATAATTTTTATTATATATTCCGGGTATAAATTGAGCAAACTTAGGTTTTCTGGGAAAACTGAAAAATTGTTAAATTGTGAAAAGTAAAATAAAAATGTGAGCATATGATTAAGTATTATATGCTAAAATGAGAAATTAATGGAACCCGGAAATAAACCCAAGTGAAAAAGGGCAAAGTTGGAATTTGGCAAAATGAGGACCTAAGGGTCAAATGATAGCTTAAATGCTAATGTGAAATAAATAGTAAATGAGAGTGAAATGAAAACCAATAAGTGAGAAAAATGCCAAAAATGAGAAATGGGATTTATTATGTGAGGCAAACAAGGCTTTAAGGGAAAAAGGAGAATAAAGACCAAAAGTGGTCTTAGAATGTTCATTTTGAGCGAACCGTTTTTAAGAACAAAGAGAGAGAGGAGAAGCAAGGGTTGAGCAAGAAGAGGTGATTTTGGTGTGATTTCTTCCCATTTCTTGCTTCTAAAATGATCAAGCATCTTGGGTGAAGAAGATTCAAAGGGATTTAAAGGTAAGAACCAAACCCTAGATTTCTCTAAATGAAGTTTGAGTTAGAAAAACCCTAATCCATCCATGGGTTTTGCTCATGGTTGGTTTAGGATGGTATTTGGATGTCATTGGGAGTGATCCCATGTTTTAGTTTGGGTTTTTGAGGATTTATTTGAGAAAAATCTCAAAAAGAAGGAAAATGGGAAACTAGGCAAAACGGGCCCCTTCGCCTCAGTGAAGGGTAGCCTCGCCGCGATGAAGGCACTGTTCACAGAGGCAAAAATTTTCGGATTTTGTTCCGAAAGCCTCGTATTCATACACCGATAGTTTAAGGACCCTAATAAATGATTAATGGGGGTTCAAATAAGAATAAAACTAAATGAAAACATACCGTACCGCCGTAGTCGTAGTTCGCCTTCTCAAAGTGCACTTGTCTTAACCCAAGACCATTAATGAAAATAAATTTGTAATTCACTAAAAATGTTTAATAATTGTTTATCCACTAAGAGTGGCATAATTGTTATTGATTAAAGATAGGTGAGGATCACCTAACCTAAGACCGAGATCAAAGGGAAAGAAACGAGAGCCGACAGCTTCAGTTTGTTCACTAACCCTCTATCCTTATTTCAAGTAAGCTGGGCAAAGATACCACATAAATCTGAAATGATTATAGCAAATGGAATGGCATATCTTTGAAATGATAATTTCGAAAGTGCATATGGATTTGAAAATGTGATATTTGAAATGTTTGATTATTAATTGCATGTGAGTGATTAATTGAATTGTAAACGAATTGGTCAATTCTTGACATCTTGAATTGAATCGACATACCAAATGCCTAACATGGCGGGATTCACCAACTGAATCAGTCATGAAGGCACCCCGAAATTGTCCAATGTCCAACTTGGCGGATGCACTATTCCGACATCCGCTACGACGGTATGGCATCAAGAAATGTTCTAATTGCTGATGCACCAATAGTCATCCATCATGATGGTGTATAGCATTTAAATACCACATGTCACCAAACAGCATCCGGTATGATGGAAGACCGAATTTGTGAAATGTTTAAGCATATTACCGAATGATAAAAAGGACGGGATTCACCGAATGGAATTTGTCATGAATGTTAATTTCATAGACAAAGTGAAATAACGAACTTGATGAGTGTAAATGAGAATTGTAAATTAAACACATCTTTATGAGTGTACGTTTGAATCTCATGAATTGAATTGTGGTATGATTTGTTGCATGTGAAAATTCATATTTGATATGATCAATGATTTGTAAAGTGAAAGCATGCGAAATGAATAAGCATGAGTATTTGCTTTGATATAAAAGGCATGATTTAATGATGTTAATGTCATGTTAAACTCGAAATTGAATAGAATCAGAGAAACCACTAAGCATGAAAATGCTTAGCATATAGTTTTTATCTATGCGCAGGTTATGAGTAAACGGAAAGGAGGCCAAGAGCATGAAGCGCAGAGTCATAGAGAAAGTTGCGGAGTATAAGTGTATACCCCGTCATTTGCATATCATACCTTTTGAACAATTGATATTTTGGGGACAAAAGAGTTGAACTCTGAACCATTGTTTTTGTGTATCACTTTGTAAAGGCAAGATAAGCCATTTTGTAAACGAATTGTATAAGAGTACATGTTTATGGGCCTACCATTTGAAAATGCTTCCGCGTAATTGAAAACCCTAAAACGAAATGACATAAATAAATGTTTTGATAAGATAAATGAAAACATCGGAGTAAACCGGGCTCCGGTTCGGATCCGCCATTCGGGTCGGGCCGAGGATTCAGGTTGCGACATTTTTGAAAAATAAAATTTAAATAAAACAATAAATAAAAAGAATTAAACGAGCGTCCCCAGGTTTCAGTTCAGATCCGCCAATCAGGTCGAATCGGGTTTAGGGGTTGCTACAGAAAGGACCAAGATGCCCCTCATTAAAGGACTGGCCGACCATGTGAATCCTATGCACATGGGGCTTGCTCCTTGTGGGCTTTTAGCCCATATTCGAGCCCAATGATCCATGGACTCATCCATATGGCCTCGAAATTCACTTAATCCCGAGATTATCCATCTTTAGAGCTCTCTCTTTCCATTTAGATCCAATCCAAGACATTTCCTTTCAACTTGGATCCAATCAAAGACCAAATTACTTCTTCTAAGTGTGTGACCTATTACGTTTCCGGTTATGTTGGCCACTTTAATCAACCATTGATCCAAGCAAGTCATGAGCGGTTTCTAGCAACACATCATGACCCCTAATTGACTGGAGAGTCAAGGGTTTGATTGCAAACCTTTCCATATGCAATGCTATCCTTTCACTCCATAATACACCCAACTTGGTTGAAAGCATGGACTATGCATCGGCTACCACTAGATTGGCTACGCCATACCTAGCCCAAGTATGTTTTCTTGTCTCCGAGACCCATTACTCATAAAGCATGCCACTAAAGACTCTCTTCATGGAATAATCACTTTGGCTAAAGATTCTCTTGTAATGATCTCTATAAGAGGCCTAGGGTATACCCTCATTTTATCAGGAGTGGTGAATCCTCTATTGGCTACTCAATTACCTTCAAATACCTCAAGTTGTCCCCAATCATCACCCTATGAGAAACCTCTTAAGGCAACAAGGATTGAAGTCAAAGTATAGAATCAGTAATCTAAGATACCATTACACCTCAAGTATAAGGATACTTGTACAATTTCTATGATGAGACTATCACTGATGTTTAAATAGATAATCCATATGATAGTCTCATAGCAGGTCTCTGATGTACTTGACTACTCTTAGCAAGCATCCACATGTCTACTCTAATCATCACGATGATCGCAATTTATGAGATCAACTGCTTGATCAAATCAAGGAGAACAACATGTGTGATGAGAATTCAATATACTCATTAAATTCTTGATCTTTTAGTTGTTTTTAATCAGTTTTTTTTATATTAATAAGTGTTTTTACTCAAATTGTGCTCCTTTGTGCATTGCAGGCGATAAATGGAGGCTTTGTGAAGACATGAGGATTTTGGAGGCAAAAAGGGACAAAATGGGAGAATTGTGAAGAAACTCAACCTCACGTCGTGACTTGGTGATGCCTAGAAGTTCAAGCCCAGACATCGTGACGTTTGAGCCTCGACGTTGCGACGTCAAGGTGTAGCTGCAGAAGAAGAAGCTCCTGCACCTTGCGACGTGACACCTGCATTTTGTGACATGGCTGTGTGTAACAAAGTAAAAGACATCCTCATGACACGACGTGAGTGCCCGCATGTCACGACGTGAGTGGCGACCCAATAATTGCTCAAGGCCCATTGGATTCTATGCCTTCCAAAAAAGGTAGCCTCGGGACTATAAAAGGAAAAAGCCCTGAAATTAGAAGAGGAGAATGTTTTTAGAGAGAGATAAGAGCTCTTGAAGGCTTTAGAGAAGAAGAGGAGGAAGATCAAGTTTCGAAGACTATCTTTCTTTTAGAGTTTCACCTACCTTATCCATGCTTTGGGTTTATTGTACTTTGTTTTCTTTCCTCATTATGTTCTAGTTTCTTAATCTAGGGTTTATGAGGAAGATTATAAATGAATTTTGTAATTAGTTATTGAACTTTCTTTTAGTTCTTATATGAAATGTTATTTGCTATTGTTTCACTTTGAGTTTAATGCTTATTTGTGATTGATCACCATAAATTCGATTTGTGGTCTATTACAAGACCTAAAAAGAGAGTAACAGACTATACCTAAGTGAAAATAACACAATTCTTCATTGACTAGACATATTCATGAGTTTTGTGTGGTGCTCTAACGCCATGTCGAGTTTCATGCATCCGTAGATCTCGGGGTTGAGCAGAAATGCAAAATACTTAGATTTATGGAATAGGTTACAAATTATTGAGAGATATTTGTGATAAAAATTGGACCATTAGCAAGAATTTCATATATTGATGTAATTGAAAATTATTGTTAATTACTTAAGGATTGTGTAATTGAATCCAAAACCTTAGCCCTTTCACATAATCATTTCATTTGCACTACTGTGATACTTCATTTTAGAGATGCTTTTATTTGTTTAGACCAAGATTTCATTAATACATTCACTTGGATAAAGGAAAAATCTCTTGATTTTAGTAATTTACAACCATTTCCTTGTGGGTTTAACATTCATACTTTTACATTGCACTACTTGTTGAACGAAGCATACACTTTTGATCATTTAGAATCTAAACTACATTTTATATTTGCAACCAAGTTCTTGGCACCGTTGCCGGGAAAGCGGCATGAATTGTCAATATTGATACCAAGAATTTTTCCTTTACTTCGAGTATTTTGTTTTCTTTTTACTATTTTTAATTTTTACTGACCGCATTATTTTTCTATCATAGATTTCAGTACCTATCGATGATGCGAAATGGTGATAAGAATTCCGTGCCCTCGACCTCAAAACTATGACATTGAGACAAATTAGAAGATGGAAAGAAGAGCACACTGGAATTGAGTAGAAATCAATGATAAATGTTGAAGGTTTTAGAGAGGGAGAAGAGGTAGATGTCTAATCAACAAGCGGGGAAAGTATGTGGAGGACTTGGAGAGAGCTTTGAGAGATTATGCTCTTCCTCCGGGTAGAATCCCTTCGGTGATTAGGCGACCAGCTATACAAGAAAAAAACTTCGAGCTTAAGCCTTTCACTTTGCAGTTGATTCAAAATATTCAGTTCATGGGATTATTGAATGAAGACCCCAACACACATATTTCTAATTTCTTTGAAGTATGTGACACGGTGAAGTATAATGGGGTGAGTGATGATGTCATTCGCTTGAGACTTTTCCCATTTTTTTTTTAAAAGGCTAGGCAAATCATTGGCTAAATTCGGAACCTCCCAACTCCATCACATCTTGGGATAGTTTGGTGCACAAGTTCCTTTCAAAAAATTTCCCTCCGACAAAAGAGGCAAAGATGAGGATTGAAATACACAACTTTGCTCAATTTGAGGAAGAGACCTTCTATGAGGCATGAGACCTTTACAAAAATCTCCTTAGAAAGTGCCTCCACCATGATTGAAAAAATGGATACAAGTGCATCATTTCTACAATGGTTTGATTGGGACTACTAGAACACTCTTAGATGCTTCAACTTGAGGCGCATTGATGAGCAAGAGCACTAATGAGGCTTACTAATTGTTAGAAAATATGGAATTGAACAATTGTTAATGGCCAAGTGAAAGAGTAACTCCTAAGAAACCAAGTAGGAGTCTAAGAGCCAGATGTGTTCAACAACTAATGATCCAAGTTTTCACATACAAAGAAACTTCAGTCCACTCACTACAAATGCCCAAGTTGTGGGTGTAACAGATCCAAGCTCCCGCCTTACATGCTATTTTTGCATCGACCTCGCCTCCTAGTGTCGAGTGTCAAATGGGAAACCCTTGTGGGCAAATGAGTGTGGAACAAGCCTAATACTTGAGAAAATTCCCTCAACCCCAATTTAATCCATATGCAAACAATTTCAATCTAGGTTGGAGGAATCATTCTAACCTCTCTTGGAGAAACAATCCAAACATGATACATGCATCCTGTGGAGCAAGTTAAACCTCCATGCCCTCAAGAAATGAAAGCAAGTCGGAAGACACTATGAGTGAGTTAACTAAGTTTCAATTGGAAATGAGAAAATCTCAAGCTCAATTTGTCAATGAGACAAGAACCTTCCTCACCAATCAAGTCGCTCAACTTAGAAATTTGGATATTCAAATGGCTTCCATGTTCAATGAGAGGCAACAAGGCAACTTACCTAGCACTTCGGAAGTGAACCCTAGACGAGATGGCAAGGAGCACTGCAAATCCATCACACTTAGAAGTGGAAAAACTATTAAGAAAACCGTCCAAGGAAGTGGAGAAGAAAATAGTGTTAGAAATGATGAAAATAGTGCTGGAAATTCTAGTAGCAGTGCTGAAAATGGTTATGGAACTACTAAAAAATCTGGGAGAAGTTGCTGAAAAATTCAGCAAGTAAGAAGCAAAGAAAAACTGAGTTGAAGGCTCCTTCAAGAGAAGATACTGCAATTGTCCTATATACTCAAAGATTGAAGAAGAACAAGTTGGACAACCAATTCGACAAGTTCATGGAAATTTTCAAGAAAATACACATCAATATTCCATTTGTTGATGCATTGGAACAAATGCCTTCATACATTCAAGTTCATGAAAGTCATCCTTGCAAACAAGAGGAAGCTTAGTGACTATGAAATCGTTGCTCTTCTAAGGAATGTAGTGCTATCCTCTAAAGGAAATTGCCCCCGAAGCTAAATGATCTAGGGAATTTACTATACCTTGTTCTATTGGCAATTCAATTTTTGAAAAAGCCTTATGTGATCTTAGTGCTAGTATTAACCGCCTTTATCAAATTTCAGGAAACTTGGTTTGGGAGAGGCGAATCCTACAATTATTACTCTTCAATTGGTTGATAGATGCCTTACTCATCCTTGGGGTATTAATGAGGATGTGCTAGTGAAGGTAGACTAGTTCATATTCCCGATGGATTTCATATTTCTTGACATGGAAGAGGATAAAGAAGTGCCTATCACATTAGGAAGGCCCTTCTTAGCTACCGGTCAGGCCCTTATTGATGTGCAAAAGGGAGAACTTAGATTGAGGTTTCAAGATGAAGAAGTGACTTTCAATACGTTCAATGCCATGAAGCATCCTAAGGAGAGTGAATGTTGTGTTAGAGTTGACATTGTGGAGGCTATAATGACTACCCAAAAGGATCACATTGATCATTTGGAGACTAGCCTTATATATGGAGAATCTCCCAACATTGTTGATGATGAAGTAAGGGAATATGTGTTGTGGATGGACTCTTTTGGGCAAAACAAACGAAAGTATTTTTGAGAGGTTAGGATCTAGTCCTTCCCGCCCCTATCCCTTTAATTGAGAAGCCTCCAATTCTTGAAGAGAAGTTGCTTCCATCTCACCTTAGGTATGCTTACCTTGGTGATACTTCAACCTTACCTATCATTATCTTGTCTTATCTCCCTCAAGTGGAATAGGAGAAGTGTTTGAGAGTGCTTAGAGATCACAAAGAGGCAATTAGATGTTCTTTGGTCACTATAAAGGGAATTAGGCCATCAATGTGCATGCATCAGATACTTTTAGAGGATGATAGTAAATCCACAATTGAAGCCCAAATACGGCTTAACCCACTATGAAGGAGGTGACACATAAAGAAGTCTTAAAATGGCTTGATGCAATAGTTATTTATCCCATTTCCAACAGTCCATGGGTGAGCTCAGTCCAAGTAGTGGTAAAGAAAGGTGGGATAAGGGTGATTAAAAATTAGAAAAATGAGTTAATCCCAACAAAGATAGTTAGTGGCTGGAGAAAATGCATTGACTATAGGAAGCTGAATATAGCCACTAGGAAAGATCACTTTCCTTTGCCATTCATTGATTAGATGTTGGCTAGGTTGGCGGGCCATGAGTTCTATTCTTTCCTAGACGGATATTATGGTTATAGCTAGATTGCTATTTCCCCTGATGACCAAGAGAAGACAACATTTACATGCCCCTACGAGACTTTTTCATTTAGGAGGATAACATTTAGGTTGTGCAATGCTCCGGGCACATTTTAGCGATGCATGATGGCAATATTCTCGGACATGGTAGAGAGACCATTTGAAACTTTAATGGATGACTTTTCAGTGGTTAAAGCCTCATTTAATGATTGCCTTGACAATTTAGAGTTGGTCTTGAAGAGATGCAAAGAGACCAACCTTGTTCTTAATTCGGATAAATGGCACTTCATGGTGAATGAAGGCATTGTTTTGGGACATAGAGTATCCAGAAATGGGATTGAGGTGGACAAGGCAAAAATTGAGACAATTAAGAAATTGCCACCTCCCACTTTAGTGAAAGGAATTTAGAGTTTCCTAGGCCATGCGGGTTTTTATCGGAGGTTCATTAAAGACTTCTTGACAATATCAAAACCTCTATCGAGCCTATTGATGCATAGAATCCCATTTTTCTTTGATGAGAAATGCATGACCGCCTTTACCACGGTAAAAGACAAGCTCACCTCCACATCTATTGTTATAGCTCCGGATTGGGAACTTCCATTTGAGCTAATGTGTGATACAAGTGATTATGCGGAATGAGCTATTTTGGGGCAGCGGAAGAACAAGGTGTTTCATGCCATTTACTATGCTAGCAAGACTCTAAATGAAGCACAACTGAATTATTCCACCACCGAGAAAGAGTTGCTAGCGATAGTCTTTGCTTTTGACAAGTTTCGGCCTTACTTGTTTGGTAACAAGGCCATTATCTTCATAGATCGCTTGGCCATAAAATATCTAATGACAAAGGACACCAAGCCTCGTCTTATAAGATGGGTTCTTCTTTTGCAAGAATTTGATGTGGAGATAAAGAACAAGAAGGGATCCAAAAATTTGGTGGCCGATGATAAGTCTAAAACTCATCTATTTTTAATCCATTTTTCTGGCATGTTTTTAACAATTTAAGATCTATTTTTATGCCAAAATATGGAATATTCATCAACTTTGTGTTTTGCAGGCAATTATTGAAAAATGAGAGAATCCCAATAGAAAAGAAGCAAAAAGATAAAAGTAAGAATTTGGTCGCGACCTAATTTTTCTATGTCGCGACACAAATGCAAGCAGTCCAAAGAAACTATGTCACAAAGAAAGACTAGTCGAACTCAAGGCCGAAGAGCTTTCTGTGTCGCGACCAGAAAGTTTTCTATCATGACGTAACTCAAGAAGATTAAGAAAGATGTCACAACCCTAAAATCGTCACAAGATACTTAAGGTAAATGGTGATGAATTGTGTTTCCAACAGATTATGTCCTATGTCGCGAACATAAAAGTTCGAAGATCACGATGAACTCGTCACGACAAGAGACAATTCTTTCAATGATAGAAAATATCAAGGGCAAACACGCTGCTTCGCCAAGACAAGTGTTTTTATGTTACGACAAAGTTCTCATAACCAAAATTTCAAGAAGGATTTTCTATTCAACACGTAAAAACCCCGTCATGACATACTGTGGCTTACAAACATTAAAGGCGATTTTCGCCGTAAAAGATAAACCATGTCACGACAAACTAAACATGAGAGTGAACCCATGGTCACACAAGATCAGGAAGAGTAACACAAGAAGAATGGGATAAAGAAGTTTATGTTATGACACAGAAACAATCATCAAGTTGGCATAATTCGATCGCGACATTTAAATTCTATGTCATCACATAACAAAAGATATGGGCATAATTATGCCAACGTAATGAAATTCGATCACGACAAAAACTGAAGAAGAACTAAGATGAGCCAAGGCAACTGTGTCGCAACAAGGATTTCTATGTCACAACCAACATGTCAACAAGCAACTAAGAACAAGAGAATAATCTCTATCGTGACAAAAACGACTGAGGAATCAAATAGATATTTGTCGCGATACGTAAAAACCTACCACAACAGAGTAGATAGCTAAAAGGGAAAAATGTTTGTCGCGATAAAAATTATGCGACAGATCCGGTCGGAGGACATAAAAAGTCGGGTTACAAAATCGTAGATTTTGGCGCCACGACACAAAACAATCATGCTCGCGGACACAATTAAGACCGCTACACCATTACTGCCAAAGTCCGCCGCTACGTAACTCCGCAAAAAAGTACGTATAAAGTCGCAGATAAAAGATTACAAGCTACGACAGCGCCAACGATAGGACTTAAAGCCATGCCTGCGGACATAATTTTTATGTCGCGACAAAGCGACCAATTCACTAAACTTTGGGATCCACAATGAAATCAATGCAGTCAGCGCCTTATCATTGGAAAGTCTATAAATAGACGTATCTAGTAAGCACTATGCAGCCTTTCTCATTACTCCGTGATTTCTAGGTGGTTGAAAACTCTTGTACATTTTTATTTTTTTTTAATTTCCATTTTAGTAGATTTAGCTCATTATAGTTTTATTTTGTTAGTTTTCCTTTAATTTATTGGATTTGGGTATTATATCGAACTACGCCTGAAATGGGTATTTCTTATAAATTCCTCTTTTCATTACAGCTTGATTTAGAATAAATGATGAAAATTTTCTGAGTTCATTTCTTTCGCTTGTCTTATGGATTTCTGAATTTTCCACTCATTACTCACCGATATGAGTGAACCAATTCTGAAGTTGAGCTTATCGAATGGGTCATTGATGATAGTCATCTTGCTGCAAAAAGGTGGAAGAAAGCTTTAATTAGAATTCTTGAATTTATTTGATCGGGTATTTGCTTATAAATTTACTTGTTCTCAAGACAAGACCGTGTACCCAATGCAAGGTATCAGATCTCACTGATTTCCAAGAGGCCCTTCGATTAGCTTAAAAGTGCTATTTTGAACCATAAGCTGGTTGCAAAGCCTTTGAGCACTTGTAATTAATCAACAAAGATTTGAACCTATGACATGAGATCCAGAATTACGACTGATTGGGTTTTAGGCATTTTTATTTTGATGAGATAACAGGCAATGACTGAACGATCCAATCACGAAGAATCCAAGCCGAACTCGAAGCTCACGATGTAAGCTCCAAGGAAATTTGAGCCTCGTCAAGAAAGTGACCACTCGCAGAAACAGGTTGCGAATTTTCGCAACCTGAAGAATTTCGCAACTTACGAAATTTCACAGCTGCGAAAAATTCGCAACTCGTCAGCCCACTTCGACTTCCATTCGACCACCTTGCAGGACTTTTCCCTAAACTACCCTCATGCATTGTTGGTAGTTCGCATATTTTTGTAATTTTCCTTTGACTCGAGCGTGATATGTTTCCTGGCCAAGCTCGCACAAGGATCGATCACTTTATGCACAAAATCGCGCGAAAGCTACCTTCCACTTTTCTTCTTATCACTCATTTTCTCCCCTTTCCTTCACTTTTCACCGCCAAACACCCTTAAGGATGACAACTCAAGGGATGCTTGCCAACTCTCAACTCAAGAGGAAGGCCATCGGGTCAAGGCTTCGGTAAATCGCCGCCCTCTGCTTTCAACGCGCGCCATCGCCATTTATGCTTCGCTTCTACTTCAAAGCCAAATCCTTTTGATGTACCTTGATTGGCCAGTACTTGGCAAGCTTTAAGGGCTCAATGGATGCTTATTGCTAGATCCACTAAGGCTCACTTAGTTGCCATTTATTTGCCCCTGCAGGTTAGGTTAAAGAATCGTTTTTACTGCTTTGAAACATAAATGACCAATAAATGTCAGGGATTCAAGAGAAAACTTTAGGTCTGGGCCATAGCTAATGAAGATCCTGCCGGGAAATGACTATAGGTCATCCTCCCTAACACGAGGAAAAGGACCCGAGGATCTCCCCAATCGCTCTAGAACCTTAAGCCCCAAAGGGGTCGAGAATTCAAGGAGTTATTTTTACATTCCATTTCATTTTGTTTGTAGTTTTCACACCACCAATCACACTGTTTTTACAAAAACCCCAAGTCCAAATTGAAATCACCATTTTACATCAACTGTAAATCATTTTGCACGAAGAAAACTCATCCCTGAGTTCGACCGTAAAGCCACTATACTGCAATAGCTTTTTGCTACTTCATCAGAATTTGTGTTATAAATATCAAGATTCGATCACCCTATCAGTGGCAAGAATCAAATGGCATTGTTGCCGGGGATGGTGCTTTAGAGAAAGTGAGAAACTGTTGAACTTGTGATCCTCATCACAAGTGTTGGTGAATTCTAATTCCTTTTTGTCTTTACTTTAATCCCCCCTAGCATATTTCACTGCTGGTTAGATTTAATTTTTATACTGTCCATACATAGAATTTTTTTTTTTTTTTTTAATATTTTAGCTAACCTTAACCCTTTTGGAAACCCTTATTTCGCTGTCATTTACTGTAGGGTTAATGAAGTACTATGCACCATTGGGACAGAACACTACAGCAAGATTGAAAGGGATGCTCCACTTGAATAAATTTTCGCGGCGAGCCTCGAACACTAAACAGATTGATACATCCCACCCGAGGAAACACTGTGAGCTACCGGGGGTTCAAAGGAACCCAAATGTATATAGAAAAATGAGGGACCATATACACCCACCAAGGGTGAGTGCACCCTTATGTATTATACCCCCTACTGAGGATGTGAATGTCAGGCCTTATCTGGTGCCCCTCCTCCCAACTTTCCATGGTATGGAAAATGAAAATCCATACACGCACATCCGGAGTTTGAGGAAGTTTGCATGACTTTCAAGGAGGGCGCGAATCGATATGGAATTGCCAAATTGGAAAGCCTTCTAAAACACAAGGCCAAGTGCCTGGGCTCAACTCTCTCCGAGGTTTAGAATTTTAAGGAATTGGGGGAGATATGTGCGAATTTTTTTGAAAAATTTCAAAGACCCATAAAACCAATACCAAGAGGGAATACACCTTCATGTACCCCTTAAAACGAGAATCTACCGTTGTCGAAAGGCACTGTGACATCATCGCGCTCGCCTGCCATATTTGATACTTGATGCCAAGCCATCACTTTATAATCTTAATGTCCCCCGCTATGAAGCAAACTTATATGTTAAAACTATGTGCCGAGGGACTTCATGAAAGCAAAACATCCCGATAAGACATGGACTTCTGAACTATGTATCGAGATATCCAAAGCAATGGGATGAACCCAACCCAGAGGCAGAGAGATGAGACCTCGCAGCAAATTTAAGTGAGGCACGTACTCAATCATCGAGGACATGGAGATAGCGCAAAGCTATCCACCTCGACTAAAAGGTCGAGGAGCTGAAATGCAAAATCACCATGAGGTGTGAGCAAGAATCGAGGAATTATGCCTAACCATCCTGTTTCACTTGTCAACTACTCCAAGCACCAAGGAGAGCATCGCTTCAACCTGCTCCTTCAATAAGGATATGATGGTTGAGCATGCCATGTTGTATCGCGATACAAGCCACCAACCAACGCCCCATATGGAAAACACACATATAACCCAATCGAGTAACCATCCTAACCTCTCCTGGAAGCCAAAGCCTCTACCATACGCGTGCCCCCGTCGTGGCAAGAACAATGTGCTCTATTCAACCATAGCCACCACCATCCTCATCCCCGCTGAACGTTATCAGCACTGGCAAAGTGGTAGCAATTGCGGGAGTGAATAATACAAAGAATGCCCAGTTAATTGTGAGAATTGACATAGTGGAAAGCACACTCAATAAAAAGATGGATAACCTACAGACTGAGATCTCCCAAAAATATGATAACCTGTAGTATTCAATCTCAAGGTTGACTAACCAGCAGCAAGTGAAGGAGAAGGGGAAATTTCCATCTTAGACACAACCAAATCCTAGGGGAGTGCATGAAGTGAGCTCTTCCAGTGAGCCAAATCCCAAGATGGATGAAATTAAAGCAATTATCACATTGAGAAGTGGTAAAGAGCGAGTCAACCAGTACCCAAACCAATGTAAGAAGGTTAGGGATAAAGAGGCTAAGCCGATGAGGTGGTGACTAAAGATTCAGCCGGTAAATAGCACACCCCACCCATTTCCGCAAGCACTCGAAGGCTAAGAAAAAGCCATCAACCGATCAAATACTAGGCGTTATAAAGTGAAAGTCAACATCCCCCGCTGATATGATTGAAACAAGTCCAAGATATGCCAAATTTTGAAGGACTGGTGCATAGTGAAGAGAGAGGGCCGACTGCTGACAAGAAGGCCTTCCCGACCAATGTACGCTTATCATCCAAAGGCAAAACCCGTTGAAGTACAAAGATCCCGGCCGGGTCCCACCATCTCTGCTAACATTGAGGCACTTGTGTAGAAAAGCATTGTTGACCCGGGGGTGCCGCTGTAAACCTCGCCTTATTCGATGTATGATCTGTACACGTAAAGGATCCTAATCAACAAAATTGCTTCCTATTTTCCTCCTACTAACGTAGTCGTTTACCGCAAAGATGCCTGTGGGTCGAACACTGGGATTGGTTTTTCATCCCACAAATGATTTGTATCATGATTCAAAAATGGTGAGGCTTTCTATTTGGATTTTTGGATTCAGATTAAAGCATGGGTGTCATTGTCACTAGGTTAGAATCAAACAATTTAAAATAAGGCAAAGGAAAGAGAACTTGGCCTGGGTCACTAGCTTGATAAAATGAGGTTGCAATGGTGTCTCAAGTATTTCCTCAAGATTAGGCAAATGACACATGGGCCATTTCAAAACCTGTGATCTGTAACTTAACCAACCCTTAAAACATTCCTTACTTGGAACTAAGCATTTCATCGAAAGCATTCAATGTCTATAAAGAAGAGAAAATATAGCATTTAACCTAATTTCAGTGGCTCGTAAATGACATCTGAAGAATGTCAGTGTATCTACCATTAAGAATACACTGAACCCTAAAGCATGCCAAGTATTGACCAAAGGAAATACATTAAATAGCATTAAACCCTAGATTGGAAAGTTTGAAACACATAAATGCAAGACTCGCCCATTTCAAGCGTAGGGAACACCTGAGACCCCCTTATTCAACCTAACAACCCTCCTCTTCATATTTCAGGTTTAGCCAAACATCCTTGAGTTGTCATCCTCAAAGGGGTGTGTTTGGCAGCCAAGAAAATGAGAGAAAGAGGAGAGAGAAGAGAGAAAAATCAGAAGCAAAATGAAAAGTCATGCTGTCTTCGAATGAAAGTTAGGGTTACAAAAAGTTATAAAGTGGCTTATATAGCCTTTCAAAATGTGTGAAATACCAAAATAATTAATATAATAAGATTACATTAAGGGTAAAATGGGAATTACACAAAACATGGTCGCTTGATAAAAATGTAGGGGAAAGAATTCGGCACATAGCTTAAATCTCGCTTATGATAGCGAAATTTCACATTAGATGAATGAATTTTCATCATAGCGAAAAATATGGCATAATAATTTTCGCGACCATAAATTTTTCCGCTACCATTGCGAAAATAATCTCATAAATTTTCGCTTATACAGCAGCTAAAATCATCACTCTCCTCAAAGACTGATCCCAGTACCAAACAACATGTATTTCATATTTCCATCTTGACATTTCCATCCCATTGATAAAATCGAGAATCCACACGGACCTGGCAGCAACAACCAACACGACACGGCTGCTTATATGATGTGGTGGAGGTTCCCAAAACCTGCAAAACTACCAAAACAACCTCGAAACAAATCAGAGTACTAATCTGACCGCACATGTCAATCGGGCTTAATTAATATGATTCGCACGCAAAGCACTCAAAACTTCCATTCGGGTCAGACTCAAAATACCACTTTTTTGGAGTAATTAATCATACCTCAACCGACACGTTGCTAGTCCCTCAGCAATGCTAAAACAATCAATGTATGTGCTTATGTTCAAAAAGAGTATGCCGCTCGGGGTGCGGTGTGTGGCTGGTGGCCTTACCTTCAATATAAACAATTTAATCTCAGACAAAAACCATCATGAGAGAACAAATGTCATATAGAACAAGTTTTGTGGCAAAGATTAATTCCCAAGGAAGTCATCCCCCAATCTCCACCAAAATTCTATGTTTAAAGGTAATCGACTAACCAATAAGTCGCAGTTATTCCTCCCAACCAAGCTACCGTCAGACCTTAAATCGTAATTCAACCTAAATAGATTCAATGCACGCTTTATTTCATTCTTTGATTGTATTGTAGGGCAATGTCGAAACTCGACCACCAAAGTCCGTGTAACTGAGGTCCACCGATGACTCCCAACCACCAAGGTTTAGGCATCAAGTCAAAAGGATTCATCGACCATAAACTTCAAAGCCACCGACTCAAATGATTTCAGAATTGCTACCACAACTCGCAAACTACCCATCCTGTAATGAACACAAGCCTAGATGACTCAAACTAGTTGAAGGTTTGTGTGGCACCGAAGCCAGCACTTTTTAATATACCCTGACCGCCTTTCGTGTTTTAAGGAAAAGTGTCACGGCATTCAATTCTCTTTTTCTTCTTTCTTTTTTTTTTTTTTTTTTTGCTTTTCACTTCTTTTTCATTTGGAAGACTACATTGGTTTTCTTTTACGTAAAATACAAATCTATTACTGGTCACAACAGACTAAGGCTTCGCTTTTGCAAAGTGAAAAGAGGTATAGCTTCACAATCTATCGATGAAAACTGATGTGCACTGTGGTGTGATTAGCTAAAGGTGAAATGTAATAGTTGAATATACTGGAATCAATCGACCAAAAACTTAATCATGCATGGAATCGTTTCTATCATTATGGTGCATACAAGCGCTTCAATTTTTCAGCACTAAGTGAAGTAAACAGAAAATATAGGTACAAAAATGGTTTCTTGGTAAAAGTGTAGAGATGTAAATATTGCTATAAAGCTTTTGATATAACCAAAGTGGCGACTACAAGCTTAAAATAGCTAAACACAACAAAAGATCACCCGCCTACCATCTGGCCATCACATGTATCCTCAGCACAATCCTATACAAAATAAGTGCAGGCGTTAATAAAGCTAGAAACAAGACAAAATATAATAAAAGATTACCTAACTCTAACTTTCCCCCAACCAAAGTATAAACATGTCTCCACTGGGTAGGGATCGGAAAGCTAGAGAAAGAAGTGCGACCACCTCAATCTCATGGTGGTGTAGATGCTCTGCATCTCGTCGCCGCAATGCACACAAGATATCCAAGGAGGTCAAGCAATGTGGGACTGATCTCGAAAGTGGGTCAGGTCATTAGAGACCGAGGTGGCTCATAATATGAAGAAGCATGGCATTGATCTACGCAGAATGACCTCGTTCAAGATCACGGTCTTAACTGATGTCAGGTAGTAGCAAGTGCCGACAAAGATCCATAACAGCTAGCCTATTCTCAGAACCCGACACGGATATGCCTGAGACTACCGTGAGGCATGCAGCCACTGAAGGTCACGCAGGGCCGGGGCGCAGGGAGCGGAGCCAGAGGAGATGAATCCGGGAACCCGGGGTCCTCTTCACTTCCACCTCCACCTCCGGAAACGTGATGCTCTCCCATCAGGGTCCGCCGCCACATCATCATCCGCCGCCTAACAGATGCTCTCCCTAAGTGGGTCCGTCGCGGGCGCATCACCGTCGCTCCCTCCCGCCTGGAGAATAATGGAGATCAAAGATGCATGAGCGCCAGATAAGACTCCGAAAGATTAACCGATCCGTCGGCGCCCATACGTGGCTCCTCAGTGGAACCCAAGATGCTCTAGACCTGCTCAAGAACCTCAGATCAATAAAGGCAAGTCTCGCCGCAGCCGTGCCCTTCGCGACGGACCTTATCCCTCAAAATGCAAAGAAAAGAAGTCATGACAAGCTCTGAGGACTAAACCATCCCTGAGATCCTGCAGATAGTGGCCTCGAAAGCAACCCTCACAGACATAGCGCCAGAAGGGGGAATAGGCTGGTCTGGAGCACGTGGTCCACTAGGAGCATCTGTGGAGGAAGCCGCTGAACCAAGAAATAGGCTCAGCCATCACGAGTGAGACACTGAATCATCTCTCTTCCGTGATGGTCGAGGCCACCGCTCTATAACTCCAGGAATTCGCTTTAACCATCGGCGTGCCTAATGCGCCAGAATATCCGCGGCCAGAGTACCCTGCATGCCACACATCAACCGTGATCTCAACTGATCAGCACTCCTGGATGTCATAGTGTGGTAGAACTCAAGCACAACCTGTGTGGATAAGAACCGCCTAAGGCCATGAAAGGTAACATGAACACCGCTGATCAACCACAGAAGATTCCAACGCCCGGTCCGCACAACACCAGATGTCATAGTAATGGCCCCCATGGAAGTCTCTAGCACGCAGATCCACGCTCTTAATCGAAACGTAGGGTGAACATGTGGCACTGATCCTCGGGCCGGCGATAACTGTATGGTATGAACCCCGATCACCGGCGAGGTGACTTCCGCTTCCGTCTGCACCGGCGACCACCTGCTCGATATCCGGCCCACTGGGAGGGCTGGGCCCCCGCGTGGTCTCTGATGCACCGGGAGAAGGGGCCCGAGGTCCCACCCCGGGTCCGGGAGCATCACGGATAGCCCGGGCCCGAGGCTCCTCCCGTGATATCACCGGGGCCAATGTAGGTGGTGACTTCGCAGCTGGAACCGGGAGAGTGAGCCCCACAGCCCCGGGAGGTGCCGCGACCGCCTCTCTCGTGGGCACCGAACCGGACCCCGCCCCAGCGATGGCCTCCACCCGTACCAACCATGGCCGTATTCAGTCATGCCAAAGGGCGCAGCAGGCTCCTGAAGGCAGCCGGCGCAATGGACCCGTGTGCTCAGGGGTGTGACTCGACCGAGGCTCTACTACATCAAAGAGACCTAGCAAATTAGTGGCACTGGTAAGTAACAGTAAGGGTACCTGGGTGATCAAGGCTCGTGGCACTGTGAGCAGCTCGTGCAATGGCAGGTTCTACCGACTGGTGGCACAGACAAGCTCAAGGCCCTGAGGCTCCCACAGGGCGCTCAGTGGCTTGTGAAGGAATGTGATCAAAACGAGGTGGGGGTCCCTTTATAAAAAGTTCAGTAACCCGGCAAATGTCCTTGAGTCCGCGGCCGATGTCACCGCTTATTATAGCCGTAAATTTCGTCGCACCAACTTCCATCTCAGACAACCCAATGTAAAATTTAATTTAGGTAAATTAAAATAAAATAATATAAAAATAAAAATAAAAATAAAAATAAAGATAAAATTAAAACAAAACTACTAAAATTAAACTTTTATATTTAGTTAAAATCGAGATAAGGAAAGTTACTAAAATAGAATAAATTGAAATTACCACCAGCTAAAAATCAGGCTTTAGCCAAGAATTGTCTATGGAGACCCAAACCAGCTCATTTACACTGGTTCCATTCATGGAGGATCAAGGAGGAGGAGCTCCTTCACCCCGCAGTTGATGTGTGTCGCACTCATGTCACTTCCTTGTGAGCCTGGTTTTCACTGTGGTGCTAGAGGGAACTTTGGTCTCAGAGGAGCCGTCGATGCAAATAATTCTCTATCAACCTTCACTTTTCTCGAACCAATTCCGCCGCAGCCAGGAGCACAGGTTCCATGTACTTGGACCATCTGAGCGCACTCTCATAAAATTCCCGCCTCACCCTTCTTTTCTCGCTTGTGCTTGTTGCTCGTGTGAAAAATATTGAGCTCAAAGGTCATGTTGCCAAATGCGAGCTGCATGACTCATTCCCAAGAATTGATTATCGTATCGAAGTGGCCAAAAATGGACTTCCCGTGATAATCGGGCACATGATTAGGCCCACTTGCGATCGTCTCAGATCGAGCACTACAAAATCCACTGGGTAGTAGAATTCGGCTCCACCTTACCAACACATCCTCAACTATTCCCTTTAGGAATTTTACCGATCGATTAGCTAATGACAGCGTATGTTAAGGCTTAAGATCTCCTAAACCCAACTTCTTATACACTGACAGGCGCAGGTTTACATCGCCTCAAGTCCAATAAAGGCTTTTGTCGGCGTGCAAGTCCCTCCAATGTTAACCGAATCAGGTGATCCTCGGATCCTTGTATTTCACCTGGTCATCAATGATAAAGACCGACTACTCTATGATAAGGCTTTCTTTTCAATGCCCAACCCTCTCTTGACCGTGCACAGGTCCTTTAGGAATTTTGCATATGTTGGGACCTGCTTAATCATGTCAAGCAGTGGGATATTTACCTTCACTTGCCTTAGCACCTCCCAAATTTCAACTTGGTTTGTGATTTTTCGCTCTCGAAAGTGCTTCGAGGAAATGGAGGGCATGTATTTCTTCATTGAATCTTCTCGATCATGATCCTTCGTGCTCAACTTCCTTTTTCTTTTCTCGTTTCTTCGCCAGCCAGTAATCGTCGCTTCAATTTCTTTTCCACTCCTCAAAGTGATGATAGCCTTTACTTCATCCATCCTCGAAGGTTTAACCTATTTCATGAACTCCTTCGATTGGGCAAGGTTCGGGAAGGGAATCTTCCTTTCCCGTACCTCCAAAGAAATTGGTAATCCCGTGACTCGAATATTATAGATTATCAATTTCTCGATTAGCGCTAGTTTCAAGCCTATCCTATCTCTGCTCAGTACTTTCCACAATATCAATTCTTTCGAGCCAATTTTACATTGATCCTCGTTTTCCACAAAATTACCTACCACCTCGCTTCAAATTTAGAATAAATTTCCTTGTTCAACAGGAAGAGGGGCGTAAGATGGTCGGTCGAGATGAGGAACCAACCGTTGTTTGCCACCGTGAGGTGCATATGGGGTTAGTTTCCAAGATGACTCGATGATTCCTCCAATTAGGCTATAGGTGTTGCCATAAAGGGCATCGGGTCAGGGCTTGTATCGCCTACGACGGGCATGCTTTGACATCAAATCTCTCAATGGTGGAGCACCGACAATGTTCTCGGTGACGCGGGATTGGCAATTGACGTACGGTCGCTCGCAAGGATTTCGCCACGCCTCACTCATGTAGCCTTTTTCCTTCCAAATTCTTCCACCTTCCTTGCTAAGGTTGATATATTTGTTGACCCCATATCCTCTGATAATGCAAAATTCTCCTCGTGGGTCAAGACCTCATTTTCTCCACCTCCCTTGGATTTGGCTCATCCCATGCCTTAGAGGTTTCGGCCACATAATTTGGAAAGTCCATGGCTTCATCTGGGTTCTTGCTCAGGAAGTCCCCTCCACACATTGTTTCCAATAGTTGCTTCATGGCTGGAGACATACCACCATATAAATGATTCACAAGCATCCAAGTGTCGAAACCATGATGTGGACATGCACTGATGGTCTCCGTGAACCTTTCTCAGCACTGATAGAACCTTTCATTGTCATGGAAAGAACGTAGATTCGCTCTTCAAATTATCTCAATCTCAGGAGTACCCGAAGAATTTTTAAGAATTCGCCCCGCAGCCTCACTTCTAATGGTTTCGTCTCAAAGGAATTAAGCCATATTTTGGCTTTGTCCTCGAGGGTTAATGGAAATGCTCTCAACTTCAACACAATCCATATCTAAGCACTCTCCTTAAAGGCACACTTCCTCAAATCCCCGATGTGTGTGTATGGATTTTCATTTTCCATACCATGAAATGTGGGAAGCAAAGACTCAGATAGTGGTCTCACCGCTGCTATCTTCAGTGGTATGACGCAGAAGGTGCACTCACTCTAAGAGGGTGTATGTGGTCCCTCATTGATCTCGTATGTTGTCTGATCTACCTGAGTACCTTTGCCGACTTTGTTGTTCCTCGTGCAGAGGGATCCATTTGATCACCGTGCACACCGATTTCACAAATTATTAACTCACAGACTAACTTTCAGCCTACCCGATATATCTCTATCCCAGTGATGCATAAACACCTGTGGAACAAAAAGAGACCAAGCAAGGAACAAAAAAAAGACTTGCCAAAAGGATTAAAGAAGCAAATAAAATGACTGTAATGTGATAAAGCGTACTTCACAGTGGACTGGGCCGAATAATAAATAAAAAAAACTGAGATTCTAAACAATGAAAATCAAAAAGGTTTAAAAGATCACCAACACTTGTAATGTAGATTACAAGTACATATCAACTCATCATCTGTAGTTTGGCACCATCCCCGGCAACGGCGCCATTTGATTCGCGCTACGTTAGGTGATCCCGAATCAACAAAAAATTTGTTTCCTATTTTCCCACGCCGTATCAAGCTACCGCAAAGATAGCGTCTAGGTTTAACACGGATGGGTTTTCATCCCACAAATGATTTGTATCATGATTCAAAATGGTGAGGCTTTCATTTGATTTTGATTGCATTAAAAGCATGGGTGTCATTGGCTATAAAGTTAATTGGAAATGTTTTAAAAATAAGGTGTGGAAAGGAGACCTTAGTTGCCTGGGGTCACTAGCTTGATAAAATGAGGTTGCAATGGTGTCTCTGGTTATTTCCTTCGCATTAGCAAATGACATATGGGCCATTGCCAAACCTGGGATCTTTGTTTCTAACTTTAAACCAACCCTTAAAAACATTCCTACTGAACCTAAGCATTTACCGAGATTCAATGTTCCAAGAAAACATAAGATTTAACCTAATTTCAAGTGGTTCGTGAATGACATCTAAAGAATGTCGTTGTATCTACCATTAAGAATACACTCGAACCCTAAAGGCAAGTATCGACCAAAGGAAATACATTAAATAGCATTAAACCCTAGATTGGAAAGTTTGAAATACATAAATGCAGACTCGCTCCATTTAAAGCAAGAGGAATTCGGAGACCCCCATTAACTAATTCCAAGAACCCTCCTCTTTCAAGGTTTTGAGGCTTAGCCAAACATCCTTTGAGTTGTCATCCTTAAAGGAGTGTGTTTGGCAGCCAAGAAAATGAGAGAAAGAGGAGAGAGAAGAGAGAAAACTGTAAGCAAAATGAAAAGCTGCGTTGGTTCCCTCTTGAATGAAAGTTAGGGTTACAAAAAGTTATAAAGTGGCTTATATAGCCTTACAAAATGTGTGAAATACCAAAATAACCAATATAATAAGATTACATTGAGGGTAAAATGGGAATTACACAAAACGGGATCGTTTGGATCAAAAAACAGAGGGGAAAGAATTTCGCTATGCATAGTGAATTTCGCTATCATAGCGAAATTTCTATGATATGGTTTCTCGCCATCATAGCGAAAATTGCAGGCATAGCGAAAATTTGAATTTTCGCTATGATAGCGAATTTTTGCTATGATAGCGAAATTTCGCTATCATAGCTTAAAATATGGCATAAATGGTAAATTTCACAGATCGCAAAATTTTCGCTATCAAGTAAATTTTCAAGACTTCCTTATGTAAATTTCGCTATGCCATAGCGAAAATCACTGTTCCTCTTGCATTGCATCCTGCACCAAACAACATGTATTTCTTCATTTCCAGCTTGACATTTCTTCATCCCGGCTTGATGAAATCGCCGAGAATCCATACGAACTTGGCATAAATTAGCAAAGAATACGGTTAAGCTTGTAAATGATAAGGAGCTTCCCAAACCCGCAAAACTACCAAAACAACCTCCTAAACAAAATCAGTAGTACACCCGCCCGCACATGTCAATTAGTTTAATTAATATGATTAGTACGCAAAGCACTCAAACCTATCTTAAATGTGACTCAAAATAGCACTGGGGTACTAATCAATGTACAAGCAATGTCGAGAATTAAAGCCCACTTCCATCACATCATTCCTTGTATAGATCCATAAAGATAACAAAGGCGACAGTGGATTATGTTCTAATACAAGTGGACAAATTCTACTATCCAGTAGATTTTTTTGTACTTGATATAGAACCAGCTGCATCAGGGGCTAACTATGTGCCCATCATCCTAGGGAGACCATTTTGGCTACTTCTAATGCTATTATCAACTGCCGAAATGGGGTTATGCAACTCACATTCGGAAACATGACCTTAGAACTCAACATCTTCCACTTAAGTAAAAAGCACATGCAACTCCGCGGAAGAGTGTCCAAGAAGAAAGTTCGCATACACTGAGCACATAACTCGGAAGAACAGCCGCCAGCCAAAGAATGCAGATGTGTTAACCGAGGAACTGGGCTTGATTTTCCTCGAAGAGCAAAGAGAAGCCTAAGATGAATATCAGGTAGGGCACCGGAGAAAAAGCAAGAAAGCTCGCTTCATCGACCGAGAATAAACTGGAACCATAAAATTGACCTTAAACCTTGGGTCAGGTAATTGAAATATGTCTACTTAGAAGAATGTGAGCAAAGGCCTGCTGGTCATATCCTTCGTCAAGAGCCACAGAAAATAGCCTGCTAGACATCCTTAGGGAAAATAAGTAGTCTATTAGGTGGAAAATCACTGATCTAAAGGGTATTAACCCAGTAGTTTGCACCCATCACATCTACTCGGGAGGAGTAGTTAAAATCGCATAAACTACGTAGAGACTAAATCACATGCAAGAAGCGGTTCGAAAGCAGGTTCTAAAGTTGCTACAAGTCGGGTATCATTTACTCCCATATCCGATAAAGATTACGGTAGTCCAACGCAGGTTATGCCTAAGAAATCAGGGGTAACCACCGTACATAATGAAAAGGGAGAGGAGATGCCCACCCATCTTACAACAGGCTGGAGGGTGTGTATTGACTACAGAAGATTGAATGAGATGACAAGAAATGATCACTTCCCTCTACCCTTCATGGACCAAATAAAGGATTTTACCACCCCTTCTTATCGCTTTCCGGATGGTTATTCAGCTATTTTCAAATTGAGATTATTATGGAAGACCGTGAGAAGACACCTTTCACTGCTTCCATTTCGCACATATGCTACAGGAGGATGCCCTGCCCGTAATGCCCCCGCACATTTCAGTCACGCATGCCCAGATCTTCGATTTGGTGGAGCGATTACAGGTGTACGGATGATGTTACGCCATGTGGAGCTAAGAATGCCCGATCAACTTAAACCGGTCCCGCAGAGAAAAGGAGAAGAACTGCACCGAATCGGGAAAATGTCATTTTATGGTCAACTGTGTGGATAGTACTGGGACATATCATTTCCGAGAAGGGAATTGAAGTTGACAAGGCAAAAATCGAGATGATTTCCAAACTGCCCTCCCCCACAAATGAGAAGATCAGAGGTAATTCTGGGGCATGTGCTTTACAGAGGTTCATCATGGACTTCTCAAAAATTGCCAAGCCTCTCTATAAGCTATTAGAGAAAAATGCAAAATTTTTGTGGGACGAAGACTACCAAAGGAGCTTTGAGGAGCTCAAGGCTCACGTGACCACTGCACCAATAGTGAGGGCTCCCACCTGGCAATTACCTTCGAGGTACAGACGCAAGTGACCCGCCATCGAGCAATTCCTAGCGAGAATGAAGAAAACCCTATGGTCTATTATAAGCAAAGACATCGAACGAGGCCCAGAGAAATTACACTACCACAGAGTAGAGCCGCCGGCAAAATAAGGTCTATGCCTCGATAAGTTTCAGCTGACTGGGCCGGGCCTGACATAATCATATTCACCGACTTCTGGTCTGGGCCAAGTACCTTCTCACCAAACAAAATGCTAAGGTTAGGCTTATTAGATGGGTTCTCCTGCTGCAAGAGTTAAACCTGTAAATCAAGGACAAAAAGGGATTGGAGAATGTTATTGCATACCATTTATCGAGACTAACCATGGGCACACGACATCACAACTTCATCACGCGAATTTCAAGAGTCCCCGCTCCTAGTCGACCACACACCCCGGTATGCCCACATTGCCAATTACTCGGGCAACATGGCACTGAAGAGATTGGAAGGCACAAAGCAGGAAGCTTTTCTTTGTAAAAATTCACTCATATTATTGGGAGGAACCCTTCTTGTACAAATACTGTGTTGATCAGATAATTTGAAAAGGTGTGCCTGAAGCATAACAACAAGGGATACTCAGCCACTGCCACGAGAATGCATGTGGAGGTCACTTGCTTCCGTAAAACCGCTGTGAACGCATTGTACCGATTTTATCGCCTTCCTTTCAAGGATGCCCATACCATGTGCGCAGGCGATAAATGCCAAAGATCGGGAAAATCTCTGTCACATGATGCCTTTGAACCCGATTTCGTAGTCGACCTTATTCGATAAGCTCATTGGGGCATCGATTTCACGACCATTCCTTCCTCCTTTCGATACATCTATTTTGGGTGGAGTCGACTATGTGTCAAAATGGGTTGAAGCAATGCCTTGCAGAGCAGCAGACCACAGGGTGGTACTGAAATTCCTAAAGGAGAATATATTCTCCAGATTTGGAGTCCCTAAGGCCATGCTAATCGTTGATTTGGAGGTTCACATTTCTACAAATGTTTTCGAGAACCTCCTAACTAAGTATGGTGTCAAGCATAAAGTGGCTACCCCATACCATCCTCGCACTAATGGTCGCTGAGTTAGCCAACAGGAAATCAAGACCATAATCGATGAAAGCGGTGAACTCTAACCGGGAAGGATTGGTCTTCTGCCAGCCGGACTCTTATGGGCATACTGCATCAGCATACAAACCATCTCGTACGCCCCTTATCACCTAGTTTCGGCAAGGCATGTCATCCGCCCCGTGGAAATTGAAAAGGCATGGGCGACGTTGAAGAAGCTTCGAACCCGATATGGGCGTAGCCGGGCCTTAAAAGGCTCTCGACATCAATGAGCCGGAAGAGCTAAGAAATGACGCCGCCAACTCAAGAATTTCAAAAGATAAGTTAAAAGAAAAGTGGCATGATCAACATCAGAAGAATTAAAACAAGGATACGTCAAGTGTCACATTTGATCAAAAAGCCCAATTCTTCTGTGCAAGCTTCATCAAGATGGATCAGCCATTCACCATCCCGGAGGCTATTCCACGGATCAAGACTACTTCAACTCCTAAAGAAAATACCAGTGGTGTTCGCTGTCAATGGCAAAGTCCAACCCTATGCAAACAATATCGCTATAATAAGGAGAGATTCCCCTCCTCGACTTCCTTGAATTCGCATCATTCGTGTGTGGGAGTGGCTTCTCAAAGAAGATCTCTGGTCACTAAAATTTTTTGTTAGAATTTTTGAGTGCTTTTATTTAAGTTTTATTTGTGATTTTCTTAATTTTTGGTTTTTAGTTTTGTTTTCCTTTTGCAATTTTCTCTTACTAAGCAATCAGAGCTTTCATAATTTTATTTCTTATTTTTATAAAGCAGTAGGCTGAGTTTTTGAAGCAAAGGTGAAATTTCAAAGTTCAGAATTTTCTCGTGATAGTCGCAAAATTCGTCAGACTGCTTCATCTTCTCTCTTCCTCCTACCCTCACTTCCCGTAACCCTTTCGCTTCCGTGCCCCATTAATCTTTTCCAGATTTTGGAGCGATAACCACTAAATCCACCCCATATTTATGGATATTAATCACGAACTCTTCAAATTCGCCCAAACCATTTAATCTAAACCCCACCCCACCCCTTCCTTCTCCTTTCATTCCATATCATTAATGAACCCTTCCCATCCTCTTATCTCCTTCTCAACTCCACCATGGTGAAGATGCACTGAGGACACTGTGCCCAGAATGAGGCGCTCCTCCTGCCAAGAACAACCCTGCCCTCCACACGCTTCCTACTCGCTTCGCTGCTCGTGACATCCTTACGACGTGGTTTTGTCCCTGGCGTCACCGCCTGCCCGAGGAGGTACCATACCAGGGTTGGCCCCATTCCTCCCTCTCCGCCACATCCTAGGCCATCCTGGAGGGCCCCACCGTCCAAGAGGGCCCGAACCTCCGGCCCAAGAGAGTCCTCCACCTGGGCCCGCAGAGCCCCCAAATACCACCTACTCAGGCCCTCCCGCCGAGATCTCCTCCCACCTGCCCTCAAAGATCGATCAATGCGGCTACTTCCACTGAGTCTGAGATTCAAGGAATGATGATTTAAATGAGGGATGTGCACACAAAGATTTATTATGATCTCCCGGCCTTCGCCGAAGATCCAAAGCTCAGAGATTCGATGCGCCTAGTGCAGAGGTATTCCTTAGAGCCATTCATGACTTCGCGCTTTACTGAGATCTCTCGTGGTCATCGAATTTTACCACACGATGACTCCCACGAGAGCCCAACTTGACAACCATTCACTCTCTATAGACGACCGGCCAGGATACTTAATTCGAACATAGCGCCTACTTCAACTGCTAGGTGGTCCTTACCAACTCGGCAGATTATAGGCAGTGGCCCCATTCCTCGCTAAGGGAGATGGTTCGTCTACTATCTCAAGATACTACAAGTGGCCTATCTTGTTCAAGAGACAACTTACTCAGGACATGCTCCTCTTACACCATATCTTACGGTCTAATCTTTTTCGCTCCAAAGACACAAGATGCAGGGAGAGGAGCTTTTATCGTGAGATTTGCAGGGGTTTCGTTCACCACCGAAATGGGTTATGACATCCTTTGTTCCACTTCGAGGAAAAGGTCCATCAAGAGCCCCGGTCTGAGCCTAGCTCCAATTCTCCTGTTTCTCGGACTTCTATGCCGTCTCAGAGCATATGAACTCCTCGCTAAGCCGAGGCTAGAGCGCCGTCGTGATTACGAGGCTATCCTCATACCGACGGTGGCGCATCAGCCCCGTGGCTTTTCACCTCCCACCGAGCCAGCCCGAGGACCTCACCCAAGAAATTCGACCTTCCCGTAGAGATAGCCACTTCCAATGCATACCGAGGAGCCTCTGTCTCCATCATTCCTACCCAGCCCACCTTCCACTGTCTAATCGCCTCTAAATTCTCCTACATCCTTCCTCGCAGACCTTCCGAGCCCTGCCCTCAGCACTCCACAAATTCTCAGAAATGTTGTTGGACATACCACAAAGACCGCCTAGACTCGCAAAGATGTTTCATACTCACTGACTTCCCGCCATCATGGATGCGCCTGCCTTCATCACTCTAAGATCCTCGCTTACGCCCATACGTACCCGGGTTGAGAGAATGACAAGCACCGAGGCCGCACTCACACAGAATCAGGCTATCCTCATGCAGATCCAGAGTCACCTGGGCCTACCCCCAATTTCTACATCAGTGCATGCCCAGGCCTCTTTAGTTCATCCTCCTTCTTGTCAAAGACTCCCACCGTACCAGCCCTTACAAACTCTCTTGATGTGCTAAGAAGAGGCAAAGAACACAAACACTCCACCAAATAAGACCTCGCCTGCTCCAGATGAGGACGACTCAACTCAGATTGAGGAGGCAGCACTTCCTTCTCTAACTTTCCAATCCGAGCCCCATTACGGACAATGTGATATTTGGTTGGGGGGGAGAGTTAGAGAAGGAAGTGACTTTTATACTTTTTATTTCGTTGTCCTTTTAAGCAAAGCCCATTTTGTATGTTTAGTGGCTTACTGTTTTTTTCTTTTTGAGAAGTCGTTGTTTGTTTTTGTAAAAGATGAAAACATAGTAATACATATTCTTATACATACCATACAGCTTATTTTCTCAGCTCAAAAATTATGCCCATTTTTGCACCCATTTTTTTGTGGTTTTGCCTTTCCTACAAGTTGAAAAATTGAAACACCAAGCCAATGCTATTGATGTTAGATTAGCTTCATGCATGATTAAGTCGATGATCGTCAAGTCTCATGGTTTTCAAATTTCTTCCACTTTTAGCTAACCACACACAATGCACATCGCTTTTCTTCAATCGCCTAAGAAACCGCCACTCTACTCGCAAAACCTACCTTGCCTCGCCGACCACCCGTGACAGGCTGAGGACCCCAAGAGTAAGAAGGCTAAATGGGGGTCTTCTAAAAGAAAAAGAAAAAGAAAAGTCACAACGCTGCACCTTGAAACCCGAGCATGGTCCGAGGGGTTTATGATGAAAGTCTTTAAAGCTTAGTGCCCTAAGCCAACTGGTTGGGAGCCACCGACTTAGTGCTCGCTACATGGGTGGATGGGTGAGGTTTGGGAGTTGTGTGCTAGAGTTCTCAAATCATTCTGCAGTCCAAGCTAAAACCCAAGAGTTAGTGGTCGAAGATCCTCATGACTTGATGCCCTAAGCCTTAATTGTCAGATCTACTGCCACCTGCCATACGGACTTGGTGAGGTCGATTCCCTCGCCTTGCACCCTACAACACAAAAAGAAAAGGAATAAGAGCAGCCGATTTATTTAAGTCAGTCGAGATGTTCTAGGTCTTGGTGGTAGCTCGGTTGGGGGAGAGAGTAGTTTGCAATGATTATTAAAACCAATCATATAAACACTTTAGATTTTGGTGGAAGCTTCAAATAATTCCTCGAGTTGATACTTTCTCAAACTTGATTCTGTATGGCATTCATTCTCCCAAGATGGTTATTGTGCAGGATATTGGTGATTCATGTTGAAGGTTAGGCATCACTCATTCACAACCTTTCTGAAACACCATTTTTGTGAACATAATTTTGATTTTGTTTTGATTGCTCTTCTGCTTCTTTCTATCATTTAAGGACTAGCAATGTGTAGGTCGGGGTTCGACAAGGCTCAACAAGTGATTTTTTGAACCATGTTTATTGCAGGTTTTGAGCACTTCTTGTGTACTAATCAGCATAATTCACCCAATTGGCACATTAAGGTCCCGACTATACTACTGATCGTATTTTGTGACTATTTTTGTAGTTTTTGCAAGATAATCATGCCAAAATTATCGAGTCAATCTAAGCACGAAAAATCCAAGCCGAACTCGAAGCTCACAACATAAGCCAGAAGGAAATTAGAGCCTCGTCAAGAAAGGGATTCATTGCAAAATTTTGCGTGGTTGCTAAATTTGTAATTCAGAATTTCGTTGTGTCAAGGAATTTGCACTCAAGCAGGACTCGCAACTCGCACCCCTGCAACCGTCTGCCCACTTCGACTTCCATTCACCACCAGGTGACTTTTTCCTAAACTCGCCTCATGTATTGGGTTGGTAGTTCAAACATTTTTTGTAATTTCGACTCGAGCAAAGATATAAGCTCTTACCAAGCTTCGTACAAGGATCGATCACTTTATGCAATACCGAGCAGTCGCCTTCTGTACTTCCCGCTTTTCTTCTTCTCTCTCATTTTCTCCCCATTTCCTTCACTTTCTCACCTGCCAAACACCCCTTGAGGATGAAAACTTAAGGGATGATTAGCTAAATCCCCTCATCCTTGAAGAGGAAGTCCATTGGACCAAGGTTTTGAGGTAAACTATCATTCCTCTCAATGCTTCAACGCCGCGCTATCACATTTATGTTTATGTATCTCAAGCCAAAGCTTAAATCCTTTGATGTACCCCGACACAAGACTTGGCAAGTTTTAAGGGCCCGCGGATGCCATCGCCAGATCCACCGAGGCTCACTTAGTCGCCATTTATTTCGTCTCGCAGTGTTAGGTCAATAATCGTTTTTTATTTCTTCAAACATAAATGACCAATAAATGTCAGGGATCTCAAGAGAAAACTTTGTGGTTCGCCTATATAGCTAAATGAAGATCCTGCCTCGGGAAATGACTATAGGTCATCCTCCCCAACGTGAGGAAAAGGACTCGAGGACTTCCCAATTGCCCTAGAACCTCAAGCCCAATGGCCTGAGATTTCAAGGAGTTCTTTTTACATTCCATTTCATTTTGTTTGTAGTTTTCACACCACCAATCACACTGTTTTTACAAAAACCACTAGTCCAAATTAAAATCACCATTTTACATCAATTGTAAATCATTTTGCGTGAAGAAAACCCATCCCTGAGTTCTAATTCCTAGTTAATTATACCGCAGTAGCTTTGCTACACAGAGGGGAATTTAGGTTATAAATATTGTTGATTCCGGATCACCCTACTGTGGCACGAATCACCCTCTGAGTGACACAGAGATGGAGAATCCTAAGAGTGTAGAGCAGTTCCTTGTGGGTATGGTAGACTAATACTATGGAATTAATGAACTTTGAAGGATTACTCAGATAGATCACCAACTTACTTATAAGTTGAGATAGGTTGAATGAAGAATCTGTTTAATCACTCAGGGGTCTCTCCTATTTCTGATGAATTGATTCTGATCTCGTGTTAGCCGAGATCTAATCAAGGAGATGGAAATTTACATCTGAAGTGTATGATGAGGTGTCAATCAAATTGGAGAAGGCTTGCAATATCTTGTCTATGGGGGCAAGAATTCTTTTGTCCTAAGATATGAGTATGAAGTACTGAAAAGGAAAAGTACTTAGGTCTTAGAAAGAGGGTTACATATTACAAGTAACTTATTAGAATCATGTCTCATAAATGAATGTGAACCTTTAATAAGTGAAAAGTATGGTTAAGAGAGAAATCCAAATTATACTACTTGCATCTTTGACAAACTCATATTTCCAATTAATCGATCCACGGCCACTATTCTCACTCAAAGTGAATCCTCAACCCTAGTTTTATTAACCTTTTACTTTGTATTCAAATTCAAAAAAGATAGGACTACATTTCACCCTATTATCATCATAATGGTGGAGTTCAAATAGTAATGATCTCGAGTAGTCGAGAAGGTTTTTATTTATCATCCTTCCTCGTAAACGATATCCTGACTTAAATATCCACTTTATTACTCAGACGATCTGTGGCACTTGCAAAGTGATCTGTACTCACAAACAAAATTTAAATGAGTCATTTTTAAAAAGAAAGAACAATTCCATCTTTTCATACATGAGAAATGGTCTTGATGTTTTTTGGAGCTATTACTATGATTGAAAAGTTCCTGCAGCAAGACAAAGATTGCATATATCGATCACATCATATAGTCGGTCTTAATAAGTTTTCAAGGCTGCCGTGATTAGGTAATAGTCCTTTGGTAGAAATATCATAAATTTGTATATATCATTTGGTCTAATCAAGTTTTTGGCGTCGTTGGTTGGGGATAGATGATGAATTCAAAAATCAATATTCTAACCAAAAAGGGATTTACTAATTTCGACAAAAAAATTTTTAGTATGATAAATTTTAGAAAAGCACAAAAACAATTTTTTTTTTTTATTTTTTTTTAATGGCAGCCAGCCAGTTACCGAAATTTTATGAGCTTTAATATTATAATTGTATCCCACATAATTCATTTGATCTTAGTGTGTTTTCGATCAGAAGATTTTAAATGCATAGAAAACCATAACATATATGTTTCTTTTCTGTGACATTGAAATGAGAGAACGCTAGAATCCCAGGAAGATCAAGGCTACTGCATCCGTAAGTATGGAAAATCAAAGAGAAATATTGCAGGTTATTCCAGAAGAAGAAGAAGAAGCAGAGAGAATTCAAAGGCCTAATACTATGGAGGACTTTGAGACCTCGTTATCAAGAGGAGCATCAGAGTGAGACAACCTCGCCACTTGCTAATAATCGGTCGGCTGCAAGATTGATTACTATGGCGTTAAAGAACACCAGCTCATTGTGTCACCCTCTGAAGATCCTAATGAGCATATAGGGGAGATTCTATGAGATGGCCAACACAATAAGCCGACCAGGGTAAGACTGGTGAAGTGAACTGTTGCAGCTCTTCACCGAGAGATGCGGCAAAGAACATGGTTTGATCTATCAAGCAGCTGGATCAATGAACACTGGGAAGAGTCAGGAGGCCTATATGAGCAGATTTTTTCCTCCATCTCTAACTGTTGAGAGAAGAGGAGAAATAATTGTCTTCAAGCAAGGAGAATAGGAGAGTCTCTAAAATCCATAGGAGAGATTTAAGAGACTATTAAAAAGATGCCTTATGCATAGGATATATCTGATCACTCAGATGGATATTTTCTACCATGCTATGAATTATGCCTCCAAGGGTATAATTGATGCATCCTGTTGTGGAGGTTTTAAAAGAAGAAATGCAGATGAGGTAAGGCAACTGATTGAAGACCTTGCCAAATGCAACTACAAGGCTCCATCCGTTTCAGGAGCATCACAGACCGAGGGGTAGGTCTTATCGACTAGATAGAATGAGAGTTTCATATACAAAGCCGGGATGCAGTTATGAACAAACCGGGGAACAATGAGAAAAGAATGCATACTTACATGAAGTGAGTAGTAAAAAGAAGGAATGAGAAACAAGTATATAACATGTAGAAGAAGAGTCTCATCAGGTCGAGGAGTAACAAAGACTTCAATGCAAATAGAGCTACACCTTAAGCCCAACTCCTAACTCGCAACACACTATACCCTAGCACTGGAGGAACCACAGAAACTTTTATGGTGGAGGAGGCATAGGCCCCAGACTGACTGTAATTACTATTAGCTTATGCTCACCGGTTCTAACAAAGAACAACAAAGAAAGTTAAAGATAGGGACAATAGAGGAGAATATCATGGTCAGAAAAGGACTCAATATTTTGAAGATCAAATGTTGCAATTCATGGGGGAAAACAAAAGAATTTTGAATATGCATGAGAAGAGATTTTCTGAACTTGAGAATTTCCAAGAAAACACAATTGTGTTTCAGGCCAACACCAATGATTATTTGAAGAATCTGGAGATGCAGATAGGGCAGCTAGCCCTAATTATGCAGAATCAGTCCAAGGATTCGTTTCCAAGTGACATAAGGAAGAATTGGCATTTGCATACAAGAATCTAAGAAGTGCGGTGGAATTAGAAGAGAGAAGAAATGAAAAGAAAGACACTGAGGAAGAAAAATATGCAGACATTAGGGAACACTTTAAGCAACATAGCCCAAAGACTACAAAGGAAGAGGAAGCAGTCAAGATGAAACCAGAGCAAAAGGTGGAAAAAGAAAATCCAGGGAAAAAGGAAGAGGTTAAGGCTTATGAACCTCCAGTTCCATTCCCTCAAAGGCTGCAGAAGGAAAATCTAGAAGAGCAATTCTCTAAATTCTTAGACATTTTAGTGAAGAGAGATTCAACATTCTCTTTAGCTGCTGATCAAATGCCTTTATGAAAAAAATTTATGAAAATATATTATGCAAAAAGTTGAAAGACGATAAAGAAGGAATAGTGAGCCCGACAGAAGAATCCTGCGTGTAGTAATCTGCACTTACCGTAGAAGATGCAGATCCAAAGGGTACCACTATACCCTATGAAATCGGGCATGCCGATGCTGAAAAGCACTATGTGATTCTGGAGCCAGCATCAACTTGATGCCTTTGTCTATAGCAAAAAGACTAAGTTTTGGGGAACTTACTCCCACGGACATGACCTTATAAATGGCAGACAGAACACTGGCCCATCCTGAGGGCATTTTAGAAGTTGTGTTGATTAAAGTGGAAAAAATTCATTTTCCTAATGGACTTTGTAATCATTGACATAAAGGAAGACAAACAAGTCCCATCATAGAACACCTTTCTAGCAAATAAGAGCAAATTTTGATCGATGTGAAGAAAGGAGAATTAACTCCCGGGTTGGAGATGAAGCGTTGCACTTCAATCTCAATCACGCTTGAAATGTACCTAAACTAAGTGATGTCAATGTGATATTGTAGAAAGGAAGATTCCCAACTGCTCGACTGATGAAAGATTGTAATTTTAATTCAATTAATGAGAATGAGAAGAATTTTTCAGTATCTTGAGCAACTTGGGTTGACCTTATGGACCTAATGTTAAATTAAACAAGGCAAGACTGATGAAGAAAGTAATGCGTAAAACTGGGTGAGTTAGTGAAAGAGGAAGTTGCTGAAGAAAACACAAGTTCAGAAGGTTTAATTTCACGTGAATTACCTGAACATTTTAAACATGCCTTCGGAACTGTAAAAAGGAAAACCAGCCATCATTGCAATGTAGACTGATCGAGCTCAAGAACACAAACCGCCTGATAATTTCGTAAAATGCAGGAAGATAGCTAGTCCATAAAGATTCCAAAGGAATCAATCCTTCATTCATATGAACAAGATCCTGAGAAAGAATGCTAAACTCTATAGAACACCGTATAGCGCTGGGCCACAAGACTGCATGAAGTCGGTACAAGCATTGAAATGGCTAAACGTGTTTCATCTATGCACTTACACTGGGTGGAGCCCAGCTCATGTGGTTCCAAAGAAGGGAGGATTCATCAGCGGATAAGAAATGGAGAAGAATGAACGACTTCCAAGAATCGTAAGATGATGGAGAGTGTATAGACTATAGAAAACTAAACACTACTACCAAAAAGGATCATTATCCTTCACTCAATGACCAAATGCTAGATAGGTTAGGAAGATTAATTCTATTACTCGTTTCTTGATGATACTTTGGTTACAACCAGAGATTGCAAGAATTTTGTGAGGGTCGGAAGAAAACTACATTTACATGTCCCCTATGGCACATTTGCTTCGAATGATGCCTTTGATTATGTAATGCTCCCACCTTTCAAAGATGGGCGGATGTCTATGTTTTCTTCTGGGACTGAAGTGAGTTAAGCTATAGAGATCTTATGGACACTTCTATATGGAATCCCTTTAGCATTGTCTCAAAATTTAGAACAAAGATTTCCAGAGGTGTCAAGACAAAAAAATCTAGCTTTGAATCGGGAGAAATGTCATTTTATGGTACTGTATAGGTATTGTCTTGGGGTACAAGATTTACCATCGATTGAAGTAGACCAAGCAAAGTTGTTATATAAAACCCTGTGCCACCTACAATAGTCAAGGGATAAGAAGGTTCTCAACATGCCGGTTTACGTAAGACTGAGAAAAGACTCAAAATCTTCTAGACCATTGTAGATCGATGGAAAAAGATGCAAATTTTATCTTGATGAATCATGCAGATCACATTTTGATCGACAATCAGACAGGATAGCTCCCATCATGTTAACACATGATCGAACGATTTTGAGATTATGTGATTCCAAGATTATGTACGGAGCCAGATAAATAAAGAACCTAAAAAGATATTCAATATATACTATGCCAACAAAACCTTTAATGAGGCACAAGAGAACTACTCCACCACAGAAAAGGAGATGCTAGCAATGGTGTTTGCTTGTGAGAAATTTAGGCCTTATATATTAGGATCCCATGTTATAATACACACTGATCATGCTGCAATAAAATATCTAATGGCAAAGAAGGAGGCCAAACCAAGACTGATCAGATGGGTATTGCTGCTACAAGAATTTGATCTCGAGATCAAAGATAAGAAGGGTAGTGACAATGTGATAGCAGATCACTTGTCTAGATTAAATGAATTGTCAAGAAAGGAATGAAATAGCATAAAATTTTCCTAATGAGCAGCTATTTTTGTTGTTAGTTCAAACACCCTGGTATGCTGATATTGTCAATTATTTAGTTTGTGGAGTGATGCCACTCGACCCAAATGCACACAGAAGAAATTGAGAAACTCACTTGGCAGATTTTTATATCCGGGATGACCACATTATATAGAAGAGGAGCAAGATATGATCATAAGGAGATGGGTTCAAACGTATCAAGGTGGCATTGTGGAGAAATGTCATGCATCACTATATGGAGGACACTTTGCAGGAGACAAGACAGCCCAAAAAATTCTTCAATCAGGTTTTTATTGGCCTACTCTATTTAAAGATTGTTTTGAATGGGTAAAACATTGTGATGCTTGTTAAAGAATAGGCAACATAAGCAAAAGAAATGACATGCCCCTGCAAGGAATTTTGGTAATGCAGATTTTTTATGTTTGGGGAATAGACTTCAGGGGACCCTTCCCTCCATCATTTGGTAATATACACATTCTCCTAGCTGTGGATTATGTATCCAAATGGGTGGAAGCAATAGCTTGTCCCAAAAATGATGTCATAACGGTGGCGGGGTTTATACAAAGAAATATCTTGAGCATATTTAGAGCACCCAGAACCATCATCAGTGATGAGGGAAGCCATTTTGCAAATACAGTCTTTGTAAAATTCATGAGCAGATATGCAATCAAACATATGATGGGATTGGCTTATCACCCTCAATCAAATAGGTAAGTTGAAATTTCCAATAGGGAAATAAAGAAAATTCTGGAGAAAACAGTTAATACAAACATAAAAGATTGGTCTATAAAGCTAGATGATGCACCGTGGGCTTACAGAACTGCTTACAAGACTCCCATTGGAATGTCCCCATACAGAATAGTGTTTGGAAAACCTTGTCATCTCCCTTTAGAACTGGAATACAAAGCTATGTGGGCCATCAAGAAAATGAATTGTGACTTTCAAGCTGTCAAGGAAAAGAGACTACTCCAAATGAATGAACTGGAAGAGTTGAGAAATGAAGCTTATGACAATGCCAGAATCTACAAAGAAAAGACTAAGAGGTGGCATGATCAAAAGATCCTAAGGAGAGAATTCAAGGCAGGAGAACAAGTTCTCTTATACAACTCCAAGCTCAAGCTATTTCCAAGGAAATTGAAATCAAGATGGAGTGGTACTCCATATAGTGACAACTAAAGACACCCTCTTTGACTGCAACACTGAAAGATGAATTTGGAAGTGAATTCAAAGTAAATGGTCAGAGACTGAAGCACTATCTTGGAGGAAGCATAAATGAAGTAGATCCAAATTTTAAAAAGGGAAAAGAGTTTTGTCAGTTAAGACAATTTACAAGAATGTCCTGCTTAAGGACATTAAACTGAAAGAAATTCTTCGGGAGGCAACCCAAGCAGAAGTTAATTTCGATAGTTTGATTATTGATGATTACTTTTATAAATTTTAAGGTTTTGTTTTTAAATTGTTAAGTATATTTATGAAATTCTGAGAATTTGCTGCGAATTTTTTCAAGAATGTAAGTGGGAATTGAATCGAGGTCATTAGAAAGTAGAATATTTCAAACTGAAATATGCAGTAAATAACTACAAGGGGGAGTATTTCTAATTCCCTTAACTTGTTTTTAATGATAATTCATATCTAAAGTTTGGGGAGTTTGATGCCAATTGCTTGAATGCCTTGTTGAATATTTTGATAAATGATATTGATGTTAGAAAGAGATTTGTTGTTCATACTTGAATTAAGGTTCTTTGATATTTAATATGTGTTTTCACAAGTATGATCTAAGAGGATGGACTTATTGAATGATGATTGAGTGGGTTGAATGATTAAAAGTATGAAAATGTGAAAAAAAATTTGAGGTAGAACATAATTCTATCGCGACAAAATAAGTTATGTCACGACACTATTTGAAATTAGTAGCAACATTGGTTATTGTCACGACATGCTTTCTTATGTCGCGACAAGGTAAATGCTAAAATGGAGCTGGTAAGAGATTGTGTCACGACATATTTTCTCTATGTCACAACAAACAGCAAACTTAGGCCTCATAAAACATGTCGCGACAAAATTTCTGTATGTCGCGACAAAAGTCAATTGGAGCATAGATAAAATTATGCCGTGACAATTTTTTCTTGGTTGCGACAAAGAATTGCCCTAGTCTAAACTTTAAGTGCAAAATTTATGTTGTGACATCACTTCTGTATGTCGCGACACCAATTTAAAAAGGGGCACACTTTAGGTCAAAATTATGTTGTGACAATTAAGTAAGCACATCAATTCTTGGCCCATAAATAGAAAAGTTCAAAGACTGAAGAGTCATCTGCCTCATAACCTTCAAACCATTCAGTCTCTCTCATCGATTCTCTTTCACTCATTCAAAACCACAGATCCGTAAACTTATCTCTCACAATGTCTGAGCCCCAAAACCTGGTTCCAAACCTCAACGAAATCATGGAAGAGTATGATGAGTTGGAGAATTAAATAGTTCAAGCCACTCAGGTAGTAACAAGGTAAGGTGAAGAAAGAGCTGAGGTAAACGATGAACTTGAGCAGACAGTGGAAGAGTCTAGGAAGAGGAAAAAAGGAAATGAAGAAGCAGAGAACAGCGAACAAAAAGTTGGTGACTAGGTCTCTGACATGGCATATATTGCATGGAGAGATAAGCTACAGAACAGAGACTTCATCGGGGATAAAGGCTTCAACAAATGGATTTCCCCCTTCCAAGAGCTGATAGAAAGCAAAGGATGGCATCTTTTCTGCGAGCACAAGGCTCCCAAGTTCGTAGATGTGGTTAAAGAGTTCTACGCTAACATAGTGGGAACTAAGGACAAGGCAGTTTATGTCAGAGGGAGATGGGTATCCTTCATCAGAGAGCAGATAAATCAAACATTCAATCTTCAGGAGAGAAAGGATGGATCTAAATTCAAAATACTAGTTGAAGCACCTAACTTTCAGAAGATTGTAGATCTACTGACTGATGGCAAAGGGAAGTGGAATGCCACCAGGAAGAACACGCAAGAATCCATCGCCAGGGGGGCATTGACTGAGCAAACAAAGGTTTGGTTTTACTTCTTAAGTTCAATCATTCTGCCCTCCAAACATTTATGCACAGTCAGAGAAAAGGAAGCAGTTTTGCTATATGCCATCCTCAAGGGATAAAAATTTAGTATGGGCAAGTTGATTGAAAACTCAATCCTAAGCTATTATAGAGGAGGATACAAGGGATTAATCCCACACCCAGGGCTAATATTGAGGCTTTGTATTTTGGGTGGTGTCTAAGGAGACTGGGAAGAAGAGGAGAATTTCCCCAAGGCATCATCCCTGACATTAACCGGAATCACAAAAGGGCCCAAAAATAGAGGCAGAGGAAGTCAGTTGGAAGCTGTTTGAGAAAAAGAAGAACTGGTAGAATTACAACAGCTACAACCTGAAGGTGAAACTCCTAAGCTCCCATAGCTGCGCAGAAGTGCAAGCCAAGATTATTCTTTTCTCCCCGAGGTGAGACCCGCTCATCGCATGTCACAATCTAAACCTCTAGGGAATAACTCTGCAGTCCTTGAAATGCTTAGTGCCATGAGGCAAGGAATGGAAGAGAGGGACAACCAGCTAAAACTCTAACTGCAACTCATATATGAGTACATAGAGTCTGAGTTGAGAAAAAGGGACCAAAACTTAGAAAAGGCTCTAAAACAAAGAGATAAAGAATGGAGAAGTAGATGGGAACAAAGGGAACAAGAGCTCAGTGCAGCACTAAAGGTTAGAGAAGATGCTTTATCTTTAAGCAGCTAAAAAGAGAAAGTGAGTTATTCAAAATCATGAAGGAAATGGAGGATGCAGAGGAAGAACATGTCAGAATAGGCAAATGCCTTTCAAGACCAGACAAGGAACATCAAAAGGAAATCAGAGCTTTGATCGAAAAAATGGACAAGGAATTGGAGGGCACCTTGAACTACAAGGAGAAGTGCTGGATAGAAAGCCTGGATATGATCAACAAAAACCTGATCAATATGTACTCTGCCCAGGGTGAATTTGAGGGAGCCTTGAATTCTATTGGGCAAAGACAAAATCAACTGATCAAGAAATTGGCCCTAACAATGGAGTGATTTGTAATAAACAAAAGTGGAGACAATAGTAAATCAAGATAGCCACAAGTCCAATTCCCTGAGTTTTCACTTTCTACAGTTGGATATAAACTAGACCTGGTCAACCTACCCCCTTCCCATAAGCATGATAGAAAAAGAAAATAGCTCACCCTACTGTTCCATCTCCTCATCCTCTCTATACTCAATGTCCAATCATCAAAATAATCAATAAAATGAAGAATTCTTTGAAAATTCTATGTTCATTTGTGTTTTTGATTGTTTGGTGTTGTTTTTCTTAATTTTATTTATTTCATGATTAATAATTACTTAGTTGAATAATTGAGAAACCAACTACCTAGATCAAATTGTCTAATTGTTGCAGCATGTTTGGTTGAAATGAATTGATGAAATTGTGGTTGTGTTGGATTGTTTTGAGCTGAATGCATGATCAAAATGAACTTCTTGACTTGATTAAAAACAACACAACAACAAATCTCAAAGCCAAACAAACCATTGATAGATTATCAGTAGGATGAAATGAATGGAAATGGATAGTTGTAAGATTTTGAATAAATGTGTTGAACTTCAAGAATAAGGAAGGTTTTACTAAATTGATGGAATGGATAAAACTTATAATTTTGTTTGATGTAATCAGTTTGATCATAAAATCCTGATAACTTTGCATATGGTCAACAGTAACTCTAGAAAGAATTGTGACAAGATTAGGAACATCTTCTAGGATCCATCACGGTAGACTCTCCAATGTCCTAGAACTTGTTAGATTATTAGTCAAAGCGAAATCCTAGGCAATACCACTAACACGAAATGATTTAAGCCATCCTTGGAAGTTTGAGCCTTTCAAAGCCTACCCCTATGATATGCATAAGCATATACACTAGTTCCTTATTTGAGCCTAAAGCCAAATATCATTATCAACTAGCAATGGAGAAGCTCGATCCCTTTCTCACATCTAATCCTATTGTAAAGAACCCTTATTTGCCCAGATTGCGAGACAAAAGACATCAACGACTTAGCGGGATGTTTGGGGGGAATATCATCTTGAGATGTAGAAAATGAGAAAGTGGGTTGAGAAAGAAAAGTGCATTGAGATAATAAGGGATAAAAAGAGTGATGAAGAAGCTGTGAAAACATAAAGAGGAATGAGTTGGTCTTGTAGCCTTCCTCTCTTGAACAATTAAGTTCTCAGGGGTGTTTAACACCTAGTACCCTAATGCCAACTGGTATGGGAGTTACTAACCCAAAGTTCGGCATGGTGGTAGAAAGCTTAAAAGACCAACATTGCACCATTCCAAGAAACTTGATGAGAAATGAAAAGTGAAAAAGCTTCTAAAATAAGGAGGAAAAGTTATCTTCTGGGTATGAACAATGAAAAGAGAAAAAGATACCAGACTGAAGAATATGCAAAGAGATGCACTAAACCTGTGGGGAAGGTTAGAAAATCACAATCAAGAGAAATCAAGGATATATCAAAAGGCAAAAGTGTAAGTTGTCAAGAATCTATGTAAAGTGAGCTTAAAAAGTACCATTATCTGCCCAATTACCCAAGCCAGACATTACAAGCCTGAAAGACATATTTGATCTTGAAGGTGGTAATATGCTTACATTAGTGGAGATTAATATGAAAAACAAGCATATGAGATTGTAAGAATGAAAGAGAGAATGCCAACTGAGTATTATCTAAGAAGTTATAACTGATCTGCCAAAGAAGAGAGTGAAGACCAGCACATACTCACAAATCAAGATAATAATTAAATTGTTTACACATATTGAATTATTTGTTTATTCAGTGAACTAAATTGAAAATCTTCTTGATTATATATTGGAAACATGTTTAGGAATAGTTTTAAAATTGACCTTTGTTCCTGCCCCATCTGAGCTTTGAATAGAAAAATGTCCTTAAAAATAAAAGTTAAATTGTTTGAGGACAAACAAAATTTTCTTTTCTTTGCTTAGGACAAGAAAAACTTTAAGTTTGGTGGCCGATGATGAGTCCAAAACTCATCTATTTTTAACCCATTTTTTTGGCATGTTTTTAATAGTTTAAGATCTATTTTTATGCCAAAATATGGAATATTCATCAACTTTGTGTTTTGCAGGCAATTATTGAAAAATGAGAGATTCCCAGCAGAAAAGAAGCAAAAATATGAAAAAGCAGCAATTTTGGTCGCGACCTAATTTTTCTATGTCGCGACACAAATGCAAGCAGACCAAAGAAACTATGTCGCAGCAAAGACTAGTCAGAACTCAAGGCTGAAAAGAGCTTTCAAGTCGCGGATCAGAAAGCTTTGCCGCCGCGTACGTAACTCAGCATTTTCAAGAAACCCGGCTTCATGTATTAATCCCGAAATTTGTCGCGACATACTTAAGGTAAAATGGTAAAGGAATCAGTCACGACATTATGTCCTATGTCGCAACATGTGCTGAAGACTAATGGATGAACTCGTCGTGGACAACGCATACCCCCGCGCGACAAAAAATATCAAGAAGGCAACACAAGTCAGCTAAGACAAGTGTTTTCATGTTGCAACAAAGTTCTCAGAACCAGGCCAACTCAAGAATGATTTTCAATCGCAACGTAAAACCCCATCGACATAGCATTCGAAGCTTACAACATCAAGGCGTAATTTCATTTGCGAAGCGAAGATAAACCATGTCGCGACAAAATAAACATGAGGAGAATGAACTCTATGTCGCAACAGGATTGTGAAGAGCAACACAAGAAGAATGGCGACATAGAAGTTTATGTTGTGACATAGAAACAATCATTAAAGGCAAAATTTTGGTCGCGACATAGAAATTTTATGTCGCGAAAATAAAAGCTATGGAAGGATGAAATTATGTGGCGACATAATGAAATTCGGTCGTGACAGAAACTGAAGAAGAACTAAGATGAGCCAAGGCAACTGTGTTGCAACAAGGATTTCTATGTCGCAACCAACAACTCAACAAGCAACTAAAAGCAAGAGAATAATCACTGTCGCGACCATAAGGTTTATGTCGTGACATAAACGACTGAGGGAATCAAAGAGATATTTGTCGCGACACAGAAAACTCGGTGGCGACAAAGTAGACAGGCTAAAAGAGGAAAAATTTTGTCACAACAGGGAAAATTATGTCGCGACAAGATCCAGAAGCTGGAGGACATAAGAAGCTGACTGCAAACAGATTTTGTGTCACGACACAAAGCAATCATGTTGCGACAAAATTAAGATCAAGTACACCATAGTTCTACTCAACAAGACAAAGTCTGTTAATGCATGCAACTCAAGTAAAGCTCGTGGCAAAGTCATGGCGAAGATTACAAGCCACGCGAGGCTAGGACAAGGATTCTCAAGCTATGTCACACATATTCTTGTATGTCGCGATAAAGCGACTCATAATTTTAATAACTTTGGAGATCCACAATGCAATTAATGAAGTGCGGCTCAACATTGGAAAGTCTATAAATAGATGCATCTAGGGCACTATACGCCTTCGACTTACCCAGATTTCTAGGCGGTTGAAAACTCTTATACATTTTTATTTTTTTATATTTTTATTTTATTTTACATTTTAGTAGATTTAGCTCAATATAGTTTTATTTTGTTAGTTTTCCTTTAATTTTCTGGATTTGGATATTATACTGAAGTGCAGCTTCGAGCTGGTATTTCTTTATAAATTCGTCTTTTCCATTATTGTTTGATTTAAATGAATGATGAAAAAAAATTTGGAGTTCATTTATTTCAGTTTGTTCATGATTTCAGTGAATTTTCCATATCAATTACTCATTGATATGAGTGAACTAGTTTTGAAATGTTGAGCTCACTGGAAATGGGTCATTGATGATAGTCATTTTGTTGCAAAAAGGTGAAGAAAGCCACTAGAATTCTGAATTATTTTACTGGCATTGCTTATAAATCTCTACTTGTTTTCAAAGATTAATACCGTACCCAATGCAAGGTACTATATCTCACTCTGATTTCCAAGAGGCCCTCTGAGTGACACAAAGATGGAGAATCCTAAGAGTGTAGAGCAATTCCTTGTGGGTATGGTAGACTAATACTATGGAACTAATGAACTTCGGGCTGACATCAGATAGATCACCAACTTACTTATAAGTTTCGAGATAAAGCTGAATGGCGACTGCTTAATCACCGGGAGGTCTCTCCATTTCCGATGAATTGATTCTCGATCCCGTGTTAGCCGAGATCTAATCAAGGAGATGGAAATTTACATCGGCGGTAGAGGAGTGTGTCAATCAAATTGAGAAGGTCATAATATCCGTCTATGGGGGCAAGAATTCTTTAGTCCTAAGATCTAAGTATGAAGTACTGAAAAGGAAAAATACTTAGATCTTCGAAATAGGGTTACATATTACAAGTAACTTATTAGAATCATGTCTCATAAATGAATGTGAACCTTTAATCAGTGAAAAGTATGGTTAAGAGAGAAATCCAAGCTATACTACCTTACATCTTTTACAAACTCAGTTTTCCAATTTATGGTTGAGCTATGAATCGAAATGTTGTAGAAATTCATTATTATTAATTGATACATGGCCATTTTTGTCTCACTCGGTGAATCCTCAACCCCAGTTCTTATTAACCTTTACTTTTTGTATTCAGAAATTCAGTATATAGTCAACATTTCCAATCCTATTATCATCATAACAGTGGAGTTCAAATGGTAATGATCTTGAGTAGTTGGAGTAGTTAGTTTTTTATTTATCATCCTTTTTCAAAAGAAAGAACAATTCCATCTTTTCATACACATGAGAAATTGTCTTGACAAGTTTTTGGCGTTGTTACCATGGATTGAAAAGTTCTTGTGTGGCAGTACCAGAAGATTGGCATATACTGATCACATCATATAGTTGGGTCTTAACAAATTTTTGGCGCCGTTGTCGGGGATTAGGTAATAGTCCTTTGGTAGCAGTGTCATAAATTTGTATATATCATTTGGTCTAATCAGTCGATCACCTTTCAAGGCTAGAATTGGAGGATAATGAAGCTTCACAAGTTCACATCAACTATAGCTTCCCGGATGAGCAACTAATAACCTTATCTCATGTTGAATTTACTCCATGGTTTGCGGACTTGATGAATTATCTTGCCGCCAAGGTAGTTCCTACATATTTGTCTTCCCAACAAAGAAAGTGGTTCTTTGATTAAGTCAAGCCTTATTATTGGGAAGATCCCATCTGTACAAGCATTGTGTTGATCAGATTATTCTAAGGTGCATCCTGGAAGATGAAACGAGACAAGTCATTCAACATTGTCACTCCATGGAGTGTGGTGGACACTTTGGAGGACAAAGGACAGTAGCAAAGGTGTTGCAGTTAGGGTTTTATTGGCCTACCTTGTTCAAAGATGCTCAATCATTTGTGAAGGATTGCAATAAATGCCAAAGAATGGGAAACATTTCAAGTAAGAATGGGATGCCATTGGAAGTAGAGCTTTCTTATGTTTGGGGTATTGATTCCATGGGCCCATTCCCATCATCGTGTGGCAACAAATACATACTATTGGTAGTGGATTGTGTATCTTAGTGGGTAGAAACTATCCCCACTATCACTTATGATGCCAAAGTAGTGCTGAAATTTCTTCGTAAACACATCTTTTCGCGGTTTGGAACTCCTAAGGCAATTGTGAGTGATGAGGGAACACATTTTTGTAACAAGCTATTTGATTCCCTTTTTTCCATTTATGGAGTGAGACACCGTACAGATCTTGCCTATCATCCTCAATGTAATGGCTAAGCTGAAATATCTAACCGGGAAATCAAATTTTTTTTGGAGAAAACTGTGAATACATTTCGAAAAGATTGGGCTACAAAAATGGATGATGCATTATGGGCTTACCGGACAACATTCAAGACTCCGATAGGGACCTCTCCCTATAGATTAGTCTATGGCAAAGCATGTCATCCTCTAGTAGAGCTTGAGCATAAAGCCTATTGGGAAACAAGGAAGTTGAACATGGACTTTGAAGCGGCCGGGGAGAAGAGATTATTACAACTCCATGAACTTGAAGAATTCAAGCATGAAGCTTATGAAAGTGCCAAGATATACAAGGAGAAGACCAAGGCATGGTATGACAAGCATATTATGAGAAAAAAATTTGAGTCGGGTCAACAAGTCATTCTCTTCAATTCAAGGTTGAAATTGTTCCCGGGAAAATTGAAATTAAGATTGTCTGGACCCGTCATCATCACTAAAGTCTTTCCATATGGAAGTGTGAAATTGTCTCATCCCGAAGGGGGAAATTTCAAGGTGAATGGACAATGTTTGAAACCCTATTTTAGAGGTGAAATTGAAAGGAGCAAGTCCATCACTATATTGAAACCATCATGAGTAGTTTGATGTGCTAAGCTAAGTTCTTATCATTGTTGGGTGTGGTCACCATCGAGTTTCGGGGAAGTCGAGCTAAGGATGTTAAACTAAGCACTTCTTGAGAGGCAACCCAAGCATTTTTATTTAATGTTTTCTTAGTTTTGATGTTTAGTTTTTATTTGTAATTAAGAGTGTTTTGAATTTTTTTTTTTTTTTTTGTGATTGTGGTGTTGCAAGTGAAGAAGAGTTCAAGGTTGTTCATTATGAAGAGTATCCTTAACAATTTCAAAGTGAAAATACTTGGTATAATGTCTCAAATCATGTCTCACGTCACAACCTATACATAGAGAACAAACTCTCTATCACGTCGCGATGTGAAGGCACATGCTTAAATGACCTCTCTGTCATGTTGTCACCTGAACATTTCACATTGTGACATCAATAGTTGTGCATATGAAGAACTCTCTGTCACGTCGTGACGTGAACATTGCAAGTTGCGACGTTGACCTTTATCCAACACATCTGTATATCATGATGTCACGACATGGCCTCATCACGTCACGATGTTGCCTAAGGTTGTGCAAGTAACTCTCTGTCACGTTGTGACGTGACTTCGTTTTAAAGAAAAAAAAATGTAACATGACTTATCATTTGCTTGCACACCTCTTACACTTTGAGTTATGTTCTCTCAACTAAAATTCTAACCTAGAGCTAAAAGTACAGATCGTCCTTCAGCCACAACATTGTCCCTGCTGATTCAAGTGAGCCCCTTTCACCTAAACCTCACGTGCCCTTAGAAGTTGAAGTTCAAGTCAGAGTCTTGACCTTGTCTCCAAACAAGTTCAAGTTGAAAATTTGGTGATTTAGGTAAAAATCAAGGAAGATTGAGGTGATCTTTTGTTCAAGTACTACCTTGGGGTATTGTTGAGTGTATGGGGAGACCTTTGAGGATTCAACTTGAAAGTGAGCAATTCCTACAACTACCTGCCCACAAGGTGTTGGTGTTTGTTAGAGTGCTCAAGTCAGTTTTTTTTTTTTTCAAACACTAGGTTATCCCTTAGGAGAGTGATTGTGGTTGGAAGATTGCTAAGGATTGGAAGTTTGGACAGAATAAAGTAAGTATTGAATTAGTGCTTTTGCAACTATGTCTTCCAAGAGACAAAAAGTGTCAAAAAGAGCTTCAAAAGCTCCACCTTCTGAGGAATACAATCATAGCATGTTCATCACTTTAGAAGCCTCTAAAAGATACAAAATAATAGCAAGAAATAGAACATTCATCAAGGAGAAGGGTTTTGAACACCCTAAGGACTTCTTTAGGAAGGACATTACCACCAATGGATGAAGAGATCTATGCAAACCCCCTAAGCCAGTTGTGATCTCTATTGTTATATTGTTATAGAATTATATGCCAACTTGGCTGATCAAGCCTTAAAAAGAGTATGGGTAAGGGGCAAATGGGTACCCTTTGATAGTGAAACTATAAACATTTTCTATAACTTGCCCAATGTGGATAACGAGGCTTATGAGAAGCTAAGAGATGTTTGGTGCAAGCATCTTGGTATTAGAGCTATGCGAATTACCTGGAACTCAATGTTTGGTGCAAGCATCACAGCTTGGTGTTAGGGCTTAGGTTTATCATTACCTAGTACTCGGTATCTGATGCCAGCGTCACGGTTGGTATTAGGGTCTAGGTGATTAGTACCCAAATAGTGCAATTTTGAGCCTTGTTTATAGCAGGTTTTATGCGCTTTTTGTGTACTAATCGACTTTAATAACTCAATTGATACAATGGATCCCGGCTTTATTACTGATCACATTTTGTAGCTATTTTTAGTAGTTTTGCAGGTCAAATACCTTATAATTCTTCAATTCAATTCAAAAACGATGAACCCGAGCCGAATTCAAAGATGCAAGGTCGAATCGGAGGAATTTTGGAGCAAAAACACTGAAGAGAAGGAGATCAGAGAAATTTTTGGTTAGCAGTTTGCAACTCCTAAATTTCGCAGTTGCCAATTTTCTCAACTCAGGAACACTGCCACCCGACCGCTTGACCAGCCTTTTTAGTGGTTTTAGCAAGTTTGCCCTCATGTAATTTTTTTGGTTTTTTAACACATTTTTATAATTTTCCTAATACCAGCACCTATATAAGCTCAAGACGTTTGTAATCAAATCAACTTTTGTCACTCCACTAATCAATCAAGGAAATTAGGCACGAAGCTTTCCTCTCATTGGTGATTTTCTTCTTCCCTTTATTTTCTTTGCACTTTTCAGAGCCAAACACCCTTGATGATGACAAATCAAGGGATGCTCGCTAAACCCCGATCCTTGGAAGGAAGGCCACGTGCTGATTTTTGGGCTACCGCATGTTCTCATGCTCTTCATGTAGGAATTTAAGGGTATTTCAGGTCTCTCGCTTCTCACCTTAGATTAAAATCTCTCAGGCATGTTTCCTAATGTGTATTTAAGTGTTTTTTTGGGTTCAAGGGATACTTTCACTAGATCCACCGATGCCCATTAGCTGGGTTCCTATTAGTTATTGGTAGGGCAGGCTTAAGATATGTTTTCACCTGCTGGGTGACATTTATGCTAATCAAATGCCATCTTTCAAGAGGAAAACTCAGGGTTTAGGTTCTAAAGCTAAAATGAAGATCCGCCGGGAAATGACTATATGTCATGCTCCCCAACCGATAGACCGGAAGCATTACGCTCGCTAACCTAAACCCTAAGCCCAAAGGGTCCGAGACTTCGCGATTTCGTTAACTCTTTACGTCATTTATTTCAGTTTTCAACCATTCACACATACTATTTTTCACAAACCCTACGAGTCCAACGAGAAGACAGCATTTTTAATGCACTCAGAATTTCCTCCTCACGAAGAAAACTCCATCCCCGTGTTCTAATCTTAGAGCCACTATACCGGCAAAGAGCTTTATACGCCAAGAGTAGTAAATCTTAGGTTATAAATTTTGTTGATTCTGATCACCTACTTGGCTTTGAAACGAATCAAATGGCGTCGTTGCCAGGGATGGTGCCCTAGTGAAAAAGAAAAGCAATGAACTTGTGATTCACATCACAAGTTTTGGTGCAATCTCATTTCTTTTTGGTTTTACCATTTTTCCCCACTTGCGCTCACCTGTGAATTTGAAAATTTAACGGCAGTGGAGTTGAAAACCTCACTGTGCGATCGTACTCTATTTTGATTTTTTAGCTAACCATAACCTTTTGTTGCTTTTGGCTGTTTTCATAATGGGTGTGTTAACAAAGCAGCCTTATGCAAAGGGGGACGTAAAACACCCGCAGTGCATTAGAAAGGCTAGGTGCTCCAATTGAACAAGGTTGTGAAGTTAGCCTCGCATAATTCAATCGATGGAGACCCACCTCGAAGAACAAAGAGAGCTAACAAGGTTCATCGAACCCAATGCATACAGATCAATGAGGGATCACATACACCCACCAAGGGTGAGTGCACCCTCATGCATTATACCCCCTGCAGAGGATGTGGCAGTGAGACCTTATTTGGTGCCCTTGCTCCCGACTTTTCATGGTTTGGAAAACAAAAATCCATACACACATATTCAGGATTTCGAGGAGGTTTGCACTACTTTCAAGGAGGGTGCATTTGATATGGACTTGCCTGCCGAAGTTTCCTTCGACCAAAGATAAAGCCAAATTTACTTAACTCACTAAGGCCAAGGACCATCGTGAATCGGGCCGAAAGCCGCAAAGTAAAATTTTGCAGCTAAGTTCTTCAAAGGTCTATAAGACCAACAATCTAAAGAGGAAGATCTACACCTTTTCAGCTCATGACAGTGAGAAATTTTATCAATGCTAGGAAAGGTATCTGGAGACCATCAGTGCATGCCCTCACCATGGCTTTGATACATGGATGCTAGTGAACCATTTCTACGATGGAATGTCCCCTTCCATGAAACAACTCCTGGAGACCATGTGTGGAGGGGACTTCCTTAGCAAAAATCCTGATGAAGCCATGGACTTTTTGAACTACGTGGCTAAAACCTCCAAGGATGGGATGAGCCGAACCCAAGGGAGGCAGAGAGAATGAAATCAACAATAAACCCGAGGGGAGGCATTTATTCACTGACAGAGGATGTGGAACTAAAGGCTAAGTTGTCCACCTTGAACAGAAGGATGGAAGAACTTGAGCAGAAACCACTAGGAGGTACGGCGCTGGATCGAGGTATCTATGCCTCTAGCCAACCATATTTCAATTGTCAATCTTCCAGTCATCAAGGAGAGCATTGTCCACTTCCCCCGCATGGGATCTGGCGGTTGAAAAATGCAAAATGCTCAGGCCAAAATAAATCACTCAACCGATGCCTGCAGATGGTAACACTTATAATCCCAACTGGAAGAACCACCCCAACCTGGCCTGGAAGCCTAAACCTCCTGTATATGTTCCCCCAAGGGCACATCAGCAGCAACAGTATGGGTCCACCTCTTCTCAGCAGCAGCCACCAACCTCATCACCTGTGGAGCAAGCTATCATAAATTTGAGCAAGGTGGTGGGGAATTTTATAAAGGAGCATAAAACTATCAATGCCCAGATTAACTAAAGAATAGAAAAGGTAGAAAGCTCCATGGACAAAAGAATTGATGGGCTTCACAAAAGCCTAAATCAAAAAATTGATACCATGTAGTCATCCATCAATACCTTGAACAATCAGCCACAGGTACTGGAGAAAGGGAGGTTCCCCTCCCAGACACTGCCCAATCCTAGGCAGATGAACTAAGCTTCTCAAATGAGCCTACGAAGACACAGATGAAGTCCAAGCCATTATCACTTTGAGGAGTGGTAAGGAAATTGAGCAGGCAATGCCTAAATCTGTGGGAAAAACCTGAGAATAGGAGGAAGAGGAGTTTGAACACATATTCATCAAAGAGGATTCGATGAAAGAAAGATTGCCGCCCCTATTTCTCCAAGCACTGAGAAGCAAAAAGAAGGCTTCTAAGTAAAAAAGGCATCTTGGAAGTGCTGAGGCAGGTCAAGGTGAACATCCCACTGCTTGATATGATCAAACAGGTTCCAACCTATGCTAAATTTCTAAAGGACTTGTGCACCGTCAAAAAGGGGTCAGTATAAATAAGGCTCGACCGAATGTGTCACTCTATCATCCAAAGGCAAAACCTGTCAAATACAAGATCCGGTGATCCCCACCATTTCGCCAACATTGAGGCTCCAGATAGACAAGGTAATCGCTGATCTCGAGCGTTGTCAACCTAATCACATACTCCAATGTACAAGCAGCTAGGTTTGGGAGTCAAGTTCCACCAATATCACCCTATCCTTTGCGTATCGACAAGTGAAAATACCAAAGGATGCTGAGGATGTCTTAGTAGCGTAGATAAATTCTCATTATCCTAAGGGACTTTGCGGTTCTTTGCCACAAAGATTAATGGCGAGAGCACTACCAAGTGCCCATCATACTGGAGGCCATTTGCCATAGCTAATGTTATGTATTCAACCACGGAATAGGTTACGAGCTCACCTCTCAAGAACATGACTTTCGAGCTCAACATTTTTCACTGAAAATGTAAGGATGTTTAATGAGGATAGAAGCAGCGCTTAAGTCAAGAAGTCCGCTTAAGTGGCACAGTGTAGTTGAAACATTGTTCAGTGAACTACAAGAAGAATGACAGAAACCACAGCGCTTGATGAAGGATCAATCGCATCGCCAATCTTCCTGATTTGTCATGCCACCAAAGACCACCATAGAGCATAATGCTTAATAAACGCAGATAGTGTTTAAACCCAACTCGCAACACACCTTCATCGTAAAGCATGTAGGAGCTTCTCCTCCTTGACATCCCATAAAACCTCTTGTCAAAGAGGCACTGCGGAGTGGTTCCCAGGAACTCGGGAAACCACCTTAAATTTTATCGAGATTTTGTTTTGTTCTATTTCAATTTTTAAATTAGATTTTCATTAATATCCTTTTAGTTTCCAAATTTTCGTGAATTTTCTGGCCTTTTCTAGCTTAACTTCTCATAATTTTTGGCTTTGTATTCTCACAGTGTCCCATAAGCTGCTGTGGGAATGGTTCAGAATCCCTAGTTTCTGGTGGAAAATTTTCTAACCCGCTGAAAATTCGCAGTTGCAAATTTCAGACTTTAAATTAGGTTACGGGGTCTCGGTGGTGCAAATTTCGCAGCCTCATTTAGTACCCTGTTGCGAAAATTCAGCACTTCAGCAGACACTCGCTTCATCTTCTCCCTCCCTAAAGTCCTTCGCTTCCCGCAACCCTCCGTTTCACGCTCCAAGAATTAAATTTTTATAATCTTTTGAGTCATCTAATTAATGGTTATTAAAAGCCATTAATTCTCCATATCTTCCCACCCACCCTCCTCCCTTTATAAAACCCTCGTCTATTTACTTTCAATTCACACTTCATCCTGGGGCCGCGAAAAACCTTTCCTTCCAAGCCTCCAAGCCTCCCTGGGGTCCACATCAAGGGGGGGCACAAGAGGAGCCTCATTCTTTTCAGGCCGCTGCACTCAGGCCCCACTCGCCGCCGGACCTCCACTCCCAGCCCCAGCCTCCGCTGGCAGCCGCCCCTCCCCCTCCCCCCCGGCCTTCTGAGCCCAGCCAGTGCCTGGCCCCACGTGCCCCACCGCACGCCCCTCCGTTGTCATTGCCCCTTCCCTACCAAGCACAGAGCCCTCACACAGGTGGGACACAAAGCTGAGAGGGTTCCTCCTCCTCAGGCTCCCCGCCTGCAGGAGATATCATACCCAGTTAGGCCCACTCCACTGGGCCTTTCACATCCCTGCTTAACCCGAAGGGCCAGTCCCACGGCCAAGAAGCAACTTGACTTCGTGTCGGGAGCTATCCACTGAGGTCTGTGGCTATTAATCTCTCTCCACCTTATCGTGGTATCGCGCAGCCCCATTTGGCCCCCACACCATCATCGTTTTTTCTAATCTTCTTCCCTCGCGACCCCATCCCTGGGAATGTTAGTCAGAGGGGAGAGATTTCCATGGAGTGGTTTACTACGATTCCAGTGACATCGTGGACCCGGACTCCACTCCATGTTCTCGCAATGATAATTAGTCCCGGAGCTATTCATGAAGTCGCACTGGCTTATATTAACCCTGTAGTCATTGGTAGTCTCATCAGCATGATGAAGATCGGAAGTGAGGCCAACCCATCGCTTCATTTTTCTGTTAACGGCCGGGCCATGATATTGGGCTCCTCCGACATCACACCGCCCCCATCTCGCAACCCTGACCATCCCTGATCACCCCATCCAATCATGAGATTTATCCGCTTTCTTCAAGTGATCTTACCCAGGTGGTCCAAAACCAGAGATGATCCCTCCATCCGGTATTAGAAAGTCCATGATACCACATTTTGAGGCCCAATATGTTTCCACTCCAGCATATTGTTCAGAGTGGAGATGAGCTATCTAGATGCAAGATATTCATTCTGAGGGATACCGTTCAGCCCGGCAAAGCCGATTATAATGCCTGGTTTCATTTCGCGAGGACAGAGTCCACCGCGCCGCAGTCTCCGCCTGCGCCGAGTCCTCCGCCTTCTGCTTCCTCGACTTTTATGTTAGGTGCTGAGCATTACTGGGTCTCTGTCGAGCCTCGACTGAGGTCACACGTGGAGGCCACCTACTATTGATCGACGAAGGCCAGCTCGAGCCGATCTTCCTCTGTGGATCGTGACGAGACGAAGGCCTACTGACGATAGTCCTCGACCTCATTCCAGTAATGAGCACATCAAGAGCCCACACCGCCCACTAAGACCCTCCAGTCTCTTCTGGCCCAAGATCCAGAGTCAGTGTCTGATGAGTCCCCACCCTTCCAGAGTTTTAGTCTTCACGCTCACGCTTCTTATCAGAGGAGGCTAAGTCAGCGCCCCACAGAAGACATTTACCCTCTTCTCTCACATCGACTTCTAGCTCCATGAGATTCATCCCAAGACCTTCTCGCCCACTACAACTTCATTTGCACGACTGTGCCACACTTCACAGAGAGGATGACCCGTGACCGAGTCACACAAGACATCCAGCTACCTCACACTACAGAGCCACTGGGCCTCCTGCCGCCTCCGCACGCCCCGTCAGTCTTCACCATCCCTCCCCGACAGGATCACCCTCCACCCATCACCCCGCACTTTGGGATGTCGCCACCAAAGAAGATCGTACCACTTCACTACACTCGAAACCCAGTCAAGATGATCCTCTTCACCACCACCGATTGAGAGGCCACTCTTTCACTAATCTCTCATCCGTCATCGCTTTATCATTTATGTCGAAGTGATGTTCATACTTTGGTTTTAGTTTTACTTGTACTACATGTCCAACAAAGCCTACTTTGTTTATGAAGGAGGTTTGTTGTATACTTCTTTTTATAAAAGCTCAAAATTTTGTGGAATTCAATTCCTTCCTTCATTTATATAATACAAATCTATTTTTCTACACTTTTTGCATCTCTTTTTGCCCCATGAAAGTAGAGCTGGCTTTTCCTATAAGTTGAAGTCAATAACCGTATGCTACCATCAATGCTGGGACGATTCTATGCCTGATTGAGTTTTTTGGTCAATAGTGACCCCGGTAATATTCTGTTTTCCACCATTCCTCTAGCCAGCACACAATTCATTGCTTTCATCAATAGCCGAGAATGATACCCTTTTGTTTGATAAACCCACTTACTTGTTGACGGCCCATATTAGACTCTGAGGAGTCCCCAAGAAAGAACACTGTGGTCTCCAAAAGAAAAAGAAAAGGAAAAGAGATAAGTGTGTCACTGGTCACTCAAAACCCGGGCACCATCCAGGGTCTATGGCGGTCTCAAAACTTGGTGCCCCTAAACCAACCGGGCTGGGAGTCACCAAACTTTGTGCTCGCTACATGGTGGACGGTGAGTTTAGCAGTTGTAGGTGCCGGGATTCTCAAATCATTCCCAAAGTCCCGGTGAAACCCGTGAGCCTGTGGGTCAAAGATCCTTTTCACTCGATGCCCAAAACCCCAGCCTGGCTCGGAGTCACCTGCAGGATCCGTTACACTGACTTGGTAAATGAGTTTTCAAAGATTTGCAACTTACAATACAATAGAAGAGAAAACAAGAATGCAATTGAATCTATATAGGCTGGTCAACACCTAAGGCATCAAGTGTGAGTCTGTCAGTGGGGTGAAAGTAGTTTAGCAAATTTATCATATTGAACTGTCAATCAAAACACTTAGATTGTGGAAATTCAAATGATTTCCTTGGAATAATCATAAGTACCCCGAAACTTGTTCCGTATGGAATGTTCCTCCTTGTCGAACACCTTTTATACGTAGTCCCAATTTGTCATACCTAAGGTCAGCATTATTCAGACATACTCTTTTCTGGAACAGACAGTCCATTTTTGGAAAAAACATATCCTGCATGATCTTCCTTCTTTATCGTTGCTAAGGGACTAGCAATGTCTCTAGCTGGGATGGTTGATTAAAAACCCAAATAGTGCAATTTTGAGCCTTGTTTATAGCGGTGTCGGCGCGCCAGGTAATAATCGACTTTACCAACTCACCGATACTAAATTATATCCCCGCCATATCGATCACATTTTGTAGTTATTTTTAGTAGTTTTCAAGCAGTCAAATTCCTATAATTCTTCAATTCAATTCAAAAACGATGAACCCGGTTTCTAATCTGCATTTCAATGTCAAATCGTGAGAATTTCTGAGCAAACACCGAAGAGAAGGAGAGATCAGAGAAATTTTGCAAGTAGGTTGCAAAGTTTGCACCTCGCAAATTTCGCAGTTGCCAATTTTCAACTCGCAAACACCGCTTTTCACCTGATCGCAATTCCGCTTTCTTTAAAGGGTTCTTATACAAGTTCGCTCTCATAACTTTGGTTTTTTAACACATTTTGTAATTTCCACACCGAAAGACCTGTATGCTTCTCGCAGATCATGTAATCAAATCAATTTTTGTCACTCCATCAATCAATCAAGGAAATCAAGTACCTAAGCTTCCTCTCCCTTTGGCTGCAGGATTTTCTTCTTCTCCCTTTATTTTCTACACTTGTATCCAAAACACCCTCGATGATGACAAATCAAGGGATGCTCATTGAAACCCCTCGACCTGAAGCGGAAGGCCACTAGGTGCCGATTTTGGGCTTAACCGCATGTTCTCGCTGCTTCAAGTAGGCATTTATGGGTATTTCAGGCTCCCGCTTTTCCTCACCTAGGTTAAATCTCCTAGGCATGCCTCTATAATGTGTGATTGGTAAGCTGTCTCAAAGTGGATACTCACTAGATCCATCGATGCCCAGCTAGTTGGTTCCTATTAGTTATCAGGGGGTAGGTTTTTTAGATATGTTTTCACCAGCAGACATTTATGCCTAATCAAATGCCATCGCTCAAGAGGAAACTCTAGTGGTTTAGGTTCTAGCTAAACGAAGATCCCGCTCGAAACGACTATATGTCATGCTCCCCAACGCAAGGAAAAAGACCCGAAAGCATGTCGGTTAACCTAAACCCAAGCCCGCGGTCCGAGACTTCCAAGTGATTTCTCTTAACTCTTTACTTCCGCTTTATTTCCGCCAACCATTCACACACACTCGTTTTCACAAACCTACGAGTCTAACGAAGACACCATTTCAATGCACCGTAACTCTCCGCCTAAGAAAACCCATCCCCGTGTTCGACCCTAAAGCCACTATAACAAAGAGAGTTTGCTACGCCGCAGTAGGTAAACCTAGGTTATAAATTTGCTGATCTCGAACACCTACTTGGCTTGAAACGTAATCACCAGTAGGCGATTACCTAGAGTTTTTTGATCAGTTTAGACCACTTCATGCATCAAGGTACTTGGCGTCAGGCCTTTACGTGTGTTCCATGCTCGATTAGTGTTAATGCGGGTGTGTGTGGTGTGTAGAAAATTATATACATGGTAGATTGTATGGAACACTAGGTTGGAAAACTAACCTAGTGGGTTCAAAACAAACTGAACATGATAGTTTGGGAATTGAATTGAATTGTATTAGTGTTTGGAATTTTGCACCACTAAGGAAAAATGGATGAATGGTGTAGTACATAATGATAAGGTCTATTAGTGGTTGGCATGTGTACTACTAGTTAGATTGAGATAGAGATTTGATAACCCTATTTCCATTTGACATGTATAGATGGCAAGTCGAGGACGAGGATGCAGAGAATGCTCACTCGGCGCATAGCCAACCATCCCTTACCAGCAGGCTTCCTTTATAGAGTAAAATGGGCGCCTCGGCATTTGCGGGCTTTCTGCACGGAACTAGTACCTAGGTCAAGGAGGGTCAAATAACCCTCCAGAGGTTTAAGGCACGCTCATCCCTCTCGAGATTCACGGATGCAGTGATCCGATGGTGGCTGACCATTGGTTTCGACAGATTGAGAAGATAATAAAGGCTATGGAAATCACCTCCGATGCGATAAAGATTGGACTAGCGGCATTCCAGCTAAAGGGTGAATCCCAAGTATGGTGGGATCAGCCACACCTCGAGGACTTCTAGAGGTAATGACTTTGGCCGCCCTTCTTCTAGTTCCGTAAGAAGCCAAAGGCTTCTAGCGTTCACGAGCTCTGCGGACAAGGTCGTGACTAATGTGTGGCCAAGGCCATATCAAGGCTCCTAGCCAGTCAGGTCGGATGACATGTTTCCACTACCATCAGCCTGGACATATGATGCCCACAGAGGTAGGGATCCCAAGGCTACTGACACCTCACCCCGCCATCAATGGCATACATATTTAAAGATGTTCCTTCTTACCCCAAGATAGCCGAGGAACCAATATCACCTCTGAGGCACAAGCACTCTACCAGTCATAGGTAGGCTGCAGAGGCCGCAGTGCACGGGTCGAGGTCGGAACATGGCCCATAGGCCTAGACTTTAGAGACCCAGGCGATCTATGCACCAAATGACCGACTAAGCTAAGGATCATCATATATTGGTATGTTTCTCGTTACTCCAGCCGGCGGGCAAGGATACGCTTGATTATGGTGCATCACATTCATTCACCTGCATCACGTGGTGAGAGAATCAGTTTGTGAGGTTGATACCTCGAAAAGCCAATGTATGTAATCTCTCCCCACGAACCAAAGGTGAGTGTGGAGAGGAAGAGGTCTGGGTTACGAAAGCCAGAGATCTCCAAGATTCTACTCACTTACGCGACCCGAGGGCCGCGGACATGTCAAAGTTCTAGTGTCATCCTTGATGGACTAGTCGACCACACACCGAGTCGCCATTGATTATGAACGAGAGTTACCGCCATGCCACAAGGCGCAGCCGTGGTTACGTTCGAGGAGATAAGCACGATAAGCCTACTCCTAGACCAAGCATAACCCGTATGACACGTAGGTCGATGGGTCACTACAAGCCCACTCGAGACAGGAGACAGACTCCGATCTGCCTTGAGTAGTTTGCAAGTATGAGGATGTTTTTTCGGATGAGCTACCGGGATTACCTCCGCAGAGGGATGTAGACTTATGTATTGAGCTACACCCTGGTACATAGCCCATTTTTATGACTCCTCATAGGATGGCACCTATTGACAGGCAGGAAACTCAAGGTCCATACAGGAATCATAAGGTGGTTTCATTAGCCGGCGACTTCACCATGGGGTGCTCCGGTTCTGTTTGCAAAGAAGAAGGACAAGACCCTTCGACTATGCATTGACTACCGACAGTTAAACAGGGTTACAATTAAGAATCGGTATCCATTACCGAGGATTGATGATTTGTTTGATTAGCTGAAAGGGGCGCGAATCTATTCCAAGATAGACCTTTGCACTGGTTATCATCAATTGAGAGTTATGAGGCTGTGGATATCCCCAAGACTAAGACGCTTACGGGCATTTCCGAGTTCATAATGATGCCTTCGATTGACAAATGCAACAACAACACCATGGATCTCATGCATGTGGTATTCCAACCCTATCCGAATAGTTTGTCATGGTGACTGCTGGATCTATATTTTGATCTACTCCTGTCCGGTAGAAGGAGCATGAGGATCATTCGTATTGTTCTATTGTGTTTCGAGAGACCACTGGCTAGAAAGCCAAGTTTAGCAAAATGCGAATTTTGGCTTATCGAGGTGAAATTGGGACACATCGTGTTTGCCGCGGTCAAGAGACCAACGCCGAGGCTATTATGAGTCAGAGAGGCCAAAGTCGGGCCGAGATACTAGCTGAATTGGTAGGGTACTACAGGAGGTTCATTAAGGATTTCTCCCGGCTAGCAACACCTATGACGAGATTGACCCGAAATGAGGTCATGTTCGAGTGGAATGATCTATGTGAGAGGGCATTCCATTAATTGAAAAGGAGGCTTACTTCAGCTCCTATTTTGATAGTCTCTGTAGTTTTGACGAGGTACACAAGAATGTGATGCCTCGAAGGACTGATTGGGATGCTTTTGATGCAAATCGAGGGCGTGAGCTTATGGTTCTCATAATCAAGAATCATGAGCTTTAATTACTCCCACACATGACACATGGAGTCATGCCATTGTCTTTTCCTTTGAAGATATGGCACCACTGGGTCAGATGGTGAGCGGGGTCAAGTATTTTCGCACCACAAGAGTCTAAAGTATATCATTACGCTGAGACCTCAATGATAAGAATGCAGCGATGGAGTTTTTAGAGGATTATGATCACTGGATTACCATCCCTGTAAGGTAAATGTGGGCGGCCATGTGCACCTAATCTAAGTCACGAGGGAGGCTAGCTAGTAGCCTTCCAAGAGCAAAGATGCTCGAGATTACGACAAGCCTGACTATAGTACGTTGATCGCTTTGTGGTATGTCGGGATTTTAGTGGCTACGCCTTCCCTAATCCAGTAGAGTGCTCGTCCCAAGCATGTGTGACGTTGTAAATAGTGTCCATCGTGGACCCGGCATAATCAAGTACTCGTGACGCAGTTAGCCATTCACATGACAGAGTCTTCAAGATAGTGAGGTTATGGCTCTCAAACTGACAAACCAGACAGCAGGAGATCCTCATAGTTCCATCGCTTCTCGATTTGCTATGCATCTGGGTGGCATGAAGATGTACTGTGATTTTCCTCGCTAATATTACTGGAGAAGGATCAAAAGACACATTACAGATTTTGTACGATGGTTTCTCACATGCTAGCAAGTAAAGGCTGAGCACTGGGAAGGGCTACTCCAAATGCATCGAGGCAGAAAAGTGGGAAGTGGAGCACATCACCATGCGGATTTGTGACTCACTCGCCACTGACATCGCGAAGCATGATGTGTCAGGGCGACATGGACCACTAACAAGCCTGTGACGCTCGTTGTGGATGAATTCCAAAATAGAGGAATTCTACGTGTCAGACATTCTGGTAGATCATCCTATTACATGGAGTACTAGGTCCATAGTATCTATTGTGTGGATCCTGTGTTTACAAATTTCACTTTTTGGAAGAGTTTCTAGATGCCAATGGGACACAAATTGGATTATGAGCACTTCACTTTCATCCACGCACAAATGGTCAATGAGAGGACCATGCTGGGCTCTTAGAGGACATGCTACGAGCATGTAAGTCCCTTAGATCATAAGGGTAGTCAATGAGCACTTTAATTTTATGAAATTACTTACAACAACAGCACGCGAGTATACGATGCATACCTTATGAGACTTTGTACGGAAGAAGTGATTCGTACAATGCAAGAGGCGCGTGAATCACCAAAATTTATATCCTAAAGTTTCCTAATAAGTCGTGAGCAAAGCTACTACAGATAGTGGTCTAGGTCGAACTCGTGGATGTGCTCTTTCTTTCTCAGATAAATGACTCACGCTTGATCGACACTGTGAATTTCAGCCACTGGGATGTCGTTAAAATTAGTGGGAGCCTGTGGTTTAAACCTAAAATAAAAACAAGTTAAAAAATTGTAAAATAATAGAATTCCTCGAGTGCCAGTCATTATACTGGGTCCCTGGGCAACCGAGGTTCTCCAGTGGTTCTTCATATTGGGAGGACAGGACATATAGTCAGCCCTAAACCGGCTCTTCATTTAATCAGAAACTTACCCTAAATAACTATCTTTATGAAAATTTGTACTGCTTTCCCACCGATGATCTCGACAGTTGAACATCACCTTGATTCACTTCTTCACAAGAAATTTAATAAATGATAATCAATGAATGTCAATCGTGATCTAACAATAAGCATATGAATGAAACCTAAAAGCTTACCAAGTATTGGCTATTTACAAAGGAACTGAAGGATCAAACCTAAAATTGGGGAAAATAAAATATCCTCAATCGCCTTTACAATAACCCATAGATGATAACTAATCTGATGTCAATAGATTCACCAATAAGTATCCAATGAACCCAAAAGCTTATCAAATACTAATTCATTCAAAGTAACTGAAGTGATTTAAAGCTCACGTTGATTGAAACCATAAATGGTAGAAAATACTCCGTTAAAACATGGAAAAACCTCAACTGCCTTCGATCCCCCGCCAGCGTCAGCCCACCCCAAGGAAAGGTGGTTTAGCCACTCATCCTCCGAGTTGTCATCCCTGAGGGTGTTTCCGTCGCCTGTAAAATGGAAAAAGAATGAGAGAAAAGTGAAGGCAAAGATAAAATGCGGGAGAGCTCGAAAGCTTCTCCCAAAATTATCATAGGGAAGGGATTGATCTCCATTTGTTACAGATCGAGGCTTTATATATGCTCGTAAAAGGGAAATTACAAAACAATATGAAACAAACAAAATTACAATGAGGGTAGAAGGAGAAAAAACCAAAAGCGGTCGTTTAACCTAAGCTTGACAAAGCGAGAATTCGCTACAGGTGGTGAATTTCGCTATATAGCGAAATTTCTAGTTGCTCTTGAAATTTTCCTTTGTGAGCCTTGTTCATCAATGTTGGCTCTTTGTTCAGCCTCCACTGCTTCATTTTTCTTCTAATTGTTGGTCTTCTTTCCTCTTGGTCTCTGATCTACGATATTGAGTTTGACTCAAATTCTTCATGTTTGGATCGACTCAACAATTTTGGCATGATTAACTGTAAAAGCGCACAAATTTGCCACAAAATGCGTCGATAGAATAGTAAGGGACCATTATGTACCGTCGGGTTAATTAGAATGATTAGTATACAAAAGCACTCAAAACCTATAATAAATAGGGTTTAAAACCGCGCACTTTTGGGCACTAATCGAGAGCCATGTCGATCTCGGGTTGCAGACGGTGGGAGAGATGTCCATCAATGGTCCGGATTTGATTAGAGACACCTCTAAGAAGGTGGGTTTGATATGGAAACGTCTTCTCACGACTCAAAGCCGGCAGAAGAGTTACGCCGACATACAACGTCGACCTCTAGAGTTTGAGGTGGGTGATCACGTCTTCTTGAAGGTGACGCCTAAGAGAGGAGTGGTCAGGTTCGGCAAGCGGGGGAAGCTAGGCGCCGGTATGTCCCGGGCACCGGATGCTCGAGGAGGGGGTGGAGTGCAGTTGAGTATCAGTTGGCATTGCCTCTGAGTTTATCAGGTGTTCCACGTCTCCATGATCCGGAAGTATACTCCAGATCCAACTCATGTAATGGATTAGGGAGGGAAAAATTCAATTTTTCTGAAAAATGGTAAAACGGTAATTTCAGTTGAAAACCTAGAATTTTTCTAGATCTCAGATGACGAAACGGACTTCACCATTGGAATCGTCTCACGAAATCTAGTTACCTAATCGAATTTCGTTGGATTCTAAGATATTCGTAATTTCACGTTTTTCGAGGCACCTGATGTAGCAAGTGACACATGGCACTTGGTTAAATGGCTCATTTAGAGCCATGTGTCAAGGGGAGAGATAAGTCAAACAAAAAGAGAAAGTCTCTGAGAATTTGACCCATGGAGCCATATGTCACCTTTTTCAGAAAGGAAATCCAAGTTTTGAATAAGGGGATAAGGTTAGAGAAAGAAAGTCAATGAGAAAAGGACATGTGACAAGAGAAGGTGGGAAGAGATTTCCCACTTGATTCAAGTTGGAAAAATTTAGTGGAGAGAAGGGAAAAATGAGGGAAAGAAAAAGAAAAGAAAATAAAGAAGAAGAAAAGATGAGTAAGAAGCTTCACGACCTTCTCTGCAAGTTTCTGGAGAGATGGTCATCGGTTTCGTCGAGACAAGAGGCAAAGTTCATCCTCTGTGATGAGAGCTTCAGTAGACACAAGAATGCGGGGCTTGCGCCAAACTTTGAGAGGTAGGGGTTTCTCTCCAACTTTGGTTATTTTTTGTCTAAGAGTCATTTAATGGCATGGAGTGTTTTGGGGCGTGGTCGTGCGGTTCGATCCCGGAAATTTTGGGTTCGAATCTTTGAAAAATTTTAAGGACTATTTTCGAGCAGTCCGGGACTGATTTTCGGACTGTTACTGGACTTGTGTGTTGTTTTTGTGTGTTGTTGCTAAAGAATGAATAACATGCTAGTTGTGTGAAAAATCATGTTAATATATGCTTATATGATGTATTGACGTGAGATGCTTGATGGATGTGAATTATATGTAGAAAATATAATCATCCATGATTTATTAATGTTGCATGTTGTACTCAATGAATTGGTGTGAATTGCCATTCCGCATTTCATATGCACGGGGACATCGCGTGAAACGAGGTGAGTGCATGACATGGGTTTTGAATGGATTTGATATTTGAGGTTGTCGATAAATAAATTGCTCTTCGGGTATGTCCAATAAATATTTGTCAGAGTATGTCCAATACATTATATCGGAGGGTTGTCCACACAAATTTTATCGGAGTATGTCCAATAAATTATATCGGGGGGTTGTCCAATAAATTATATGGGAGATTGACCAATGAGTTTTCAAAAACAAAAATCTTTTGTTTTGAAAACAGTCTTTCATACATGGAAAATGCATGTGTGAGGGTCGCGAGGACTGAGACATGGGGCGGGCATGTAGACGTCAGTAGGAATGTGCATATTTTTACTTGAATGTGTGTGTGTTTGTCATTGCATGGCACTTAGGTGGGGATGCGTATATAAGGAGAATTATCTTGGGCATTGCTGCCGTCATTGGGAAAATATTTTGAATCTTTTGGAGGTACATCGGGGGATGAAACACATTCAAGAGTTTAGTTGTGAAAAAGGGCCTGATTATGGCTTATTCATGTATTTTGCAAACTCTAGACATTTATTCAGTTTCTATTAAATTTTGGGCAGAAGACCCAGTTTCTGTATATGTAAGAAGAACATAGTTGTAATTAAATTCATTATGTATGATTAATACAGTTTGGCATGGATTTTCGGGTTACATGTTGCCTTTGTAATAAAAAGGCTATTGTGTATTGAATTTAGGTTGTTTAGAAAGAAAGAAAAAAAAAGTTTGGAGGTGCAGAAATGGCCCAAATAGGCTACTGGCCGTCGGAAGGTTTGGGTCGCGATAAAGGTTTTCTCTATCACGACAAGCTGTGTCCTGACATGATTCCCCACGGTACAGGGCGGTCTTTCAGGTTAATGATAGGGATTTCCTTGTCATGACGAGTTGTTTTCTTTGTTTTTCTATAAGACAAGGGCCCCCACGATGTCGACAATGTTTAGTTTTACATGCATACAGAGGTTCTCGTCACGGTAGGAACTGGTAGAGGCAGAGGTGAGAGCTGCGAGAGGAGCTTGGTGAAGGCCAGGAGTTCGATGTCGCGATATAGTGTTTCTGTGTCGTGACAGAGTTGGATAGGCCAGGATTTTTCTGTCGCGACAGAATGTTTTTATGTCGCAACAGAGTGTGGCCAAATAGAGAGGTTTTGTGTTACGATAGAGAAATTCTATGTCGCGACATAGTTTGTCAGGCTGGGAAGATTTTCTATCGTGACAAAGTATTTTTAATGAGTTCTGCGACGAGTTGGCGGGCGAGTTTGTCCGCGACATAATATTTTGATGTCGCGATAGAGTTGGCTAAGGTAAGGAGGAATTATGTCGCGACATAGTAGTTCTATGTCGGGACAAAGTTAGCCAGAATAAAGAGATTTTATGTCGCAACAGAGGATTTTTAGGTCGCGAGAGAGATGGCCACGACAGAAAGTTCTTTCGCTCATGACAGAGCTAAGCGTGCGAAGGCCATGCGCGCTGACAAGCCAGGCTGGGGTGCTCGGCCGGGCCGGTCGAGGCTCGTGAAGCGAGCCGGGGCGGCGTGCCCAGCGGCGGTCGGTGGCGTGCGCGGATGCGCGGCGCGGCGAGGCATCTTGTCGCGCCGCGATGAAGGCCGCTCTGTCGCCCGCGGCGGAGAGCCGGACAAGCACTACGGGCATACACGTGCAGCGGATGCGCGCCTACGAAACGCTGCGACGGCGCCCTGGAAACGCGCTACGACAAGGGTGGGCGCGCGTATCACGCTGACCCAGCTGGCGGAAGCAGGTGTGCGAAACTATGCGAGACTCTTTACTTGTTTTTTCAGACATTGGTGATACCAAGTCTTATAACTGAATCAAAATATCATATACAAATATACAAAAATAAAACTACCACCGTAGTGGTGTTTACAATGTCAACACATACAATCCCGAGTCCGTTTACGTATACCTTATCTAGCGTACATTTACATTTACATAATCGGGCGCAAAACCTATAGTGATGGACCCTACAAGTGTGGCGGCCCGAAGCCGGTACGGGAGGAAGATCACGACGGACGTCCTCCCTGTACCTACAGTTATGCTAAGCTTTGCAGCTTAATTAGAGGAAACATATGGCTTATACGTATACACATGCATTAATACTCTTTTACAAAAAGCATATAACAATAACAGATATACAGTAACAGATATCATAATTTTTCATGAATTCATATTATAAACTTATATACATACTTGTACTTATAGCGAACTTATACTTATTCAGAGGTACCCATAGGTACTTGATGAGTCTAAAAACTCATTTGATTTTTAATCCATTTTTCTGAGTATATTACAAGATAATTGTTGATTCATATGCAGAATCCTGGATAATTTACTCAAATTTAATTTTGCAAAAAAGTACAGCCGAAGCAAAAATCCCAACAAAAACCAGAAGAAATCAACCTAAGAGAAGAAATGAGGTCGCAACTGAAAGTCGGAGTCGCGACAAGAAGCACAATTGTTCGATTAATTCGAGGTTGTTGACATGTGGGACCGACGCGAGGAAGAAATAGAAGGCTTATTGAGCGAAATCGTGACTTGAAGTTAAATGGCGGCAAAATGACCAAGGCAACCGATGATAAGGTTTGCGACCAAGAAAGGGTAGTTGAGACAAAAGGAATTAATCGGAAGAATCTTAGGTGTGACACCACTCGATGTCATGGCCTTGATTGAATACAAGCGAAATTGTGCCTTATGGGAAACCTATCTTCTTGAAGTCCTTGCCGAGCAAATGGAAGTTGCGACCACTTAATCAATCAAGAACCTCAAAAGAGGTCACGACCCGATCACTAAGGTGCGACTGAAGACCTGATAAGCATCGAGAAATCCCGGTCGCGTATATTTAAAACCAACTGGGACGACATACAGCGAGAGAAAAGAGCAACCATGAGGTTGCGACATCACCTTGAGGTCGTGACACGGAATGAAAGGATACGAATGAAGCGGTACAGGCGGAATTGAGGTTATGACCGGGTTTAAAAGCAAAGGACTATCAGAAGTAGTCGCGACGATTATAAGGAATTCGCGACTTAAAGTTCAGAACATTTGAAGACAGAAGGCTCAGAACGAGGTCACGACCAGACAAGGGAAGTCACGACCTGAGAATTGAGGTAGCGAAGCGAAATAATTAGTAACCTAAATTGAGGTCGTGACTTGGAATGCGTGAAGGAAGAAGACAACGAAATTCAGCGACGTAGGATCATGGTCGCGACATCAATCTTTGAGAACAATTGAGACAATAAGGTTGCGACCACAAGTTGATGTCGCAACCACAAATCAACTACTCTGAGAAGCACAGTCATGGCGGAAAACTAGTCCTTGGCCCCGGACAAGGGTAGGCAAGAAGTCCAGTCGCGACATGTCGACAGTGGGACCTCGAGACGATGAGTGGGCTTTTCTTTTGAGAATTCCACTGGAGTTTTTGGGGATTAGACCCTAAGTTCTTTTGACAATTATAAATGGAAACGATTATTAGAATAGTAAAGTAACCCCAGTCTTGATACCGGAAAAGGAAGCGAAGAGGAACTCAGTGTATAGTTTAGAGTAGAATTTTATTTTTATTTTCTTCTTAAATTCTTTAATGGATCTGATTCTGCGAATTGTGCAGAAACGATTTGAGCTTGATTTTTATTTTCTTTATTTTCTTCTTAAAATTACTGCCTTAAAATTTATGAAATCTAAACAAATTTCTGGAATTCATTTTTTATCAGTTTCATTGCGATTATAGTGGATGTGTGTGATCGGTACTCCATTTCTTTAATGGTAATGCGATGTAATTGGAGCATTTCTGCTGGATTTGATTCTGATTGATTCTGAAGTATTTTACGCAAAAATATGGAGAAAATTATTTGGGTTCAGGATTACTTGGTGTGGATTTTTGAATCGATAAGTTCCCGATAGTAGTGCAGGAATACCGGTTGAGGAATGTATCTTGCTCTGATTTCGGGATGCCCTGCTGCGTGACACACGAGTTGGAGATTCTGAGGCGAGCATTCACTTAAGGTATGCTAAACTACCATTGACGAATTGCTGAGCTGCAGTTCATTTTGATAAATCCCCATTCGCTCGTAGTGAAGTTGGAGGGAGTATTTAACAATATAAATATCAGAGAGAGTTCACCTTAATCTAAGGAAGTTCCAAACCAGTGTTAAGTGAGATCTAATCAAGGGAAAGGGACGAACCAATAGATCTGGAGGATGAGCCACCAATTAAGTTGTAGAAACTTTGCAAAAATCCTGAAAAGGAAATGTAAAGAATCTGCAGTCATCAAGAAATGGGTGTGAAGTATTGAGAAAGAAAATGCAGATCTTGAAATTGAAGCATCTGGTCTTGGTTTTGATCTTGACTTCGAGAGAAGTAAGGGCTTCAAACCAGTGAATATGGAGAAATCCAATTGCAACATATAGGCAATCTTAGACAAATCCAGATTCATACATAAAACAGAGTAATAAATTTTCGTGTAGGAATTGATTGTTTCATTGTAATTCTTTGATAGTTTTCGTTTCTCACAGGAAACTGATTCAGTCCAGTATTTCCTTTACCATTTATTTTTATTCATTTGCATTGTTTTGTTTTTAGCTCAACAGTAGTCAATAGTCTAGGATCTTTATTTTTCTAGATAAAACTTTCACTATGAGTTTTTAGTCCAAATAGCATAGAATTTCAGTAGTTGGGGTAATTGATCTCTAATTTTTGTCAATCTCTATTAGAATGATACTGGACTTACATTCAGATTTTACTACTTGTATGACTGTGCACTGCAGTATCATAGACTAGACCCATATTTTAAATCATGAACATTAGAAAAATTATTTTATCAAACAAATTTATCCAAAGTGACATGGTTGAAGTGTAAGGCTCTTGTAACTATGGTGAAAGGTTTAGTCTATATAGAAAAAGTAGCTTGAGTACTACATAACTTATGCTTATACAAGGTACCCGTGGGTATTCGGAGTAGAGCGATGTGATACTTTCCCTCTTATTCGATTTATTAAAACATTATCATATAACTATTTGACTACCTAGACCCGATAATAAGAAGTAGGTAGGACACTGACGCAATAAATTGCAGAAGGTACAATATAATCTTGAGGTCTTATTAGCATAAAGCAGAATTCTTCGAAGCGGCGAGAGAGTGTCTTCGGTACTAAGCGAGAGAAATGCAGAAGTACTAAATGTAGAAACGCGGTCAGAGAGTGTCATAGCACTAACCGAAGAATGCAGTACTAAATGTGCTGGTACGGTCGAGAGGATGCCGTCGCACTAAGTAGAATGCAGAAGTACTATACATTACGCTCACGTAGCAGAGGTGCCATGTCATTATTATCGGTCTGGCGGTCCTGATTATATGTGTTCAGGAACTTTCTATATTGTCATAATGCATTAAGTGAAGCTTCGCCTCGGCGGCGAGGTACGGTTCGTTTTTCACTTAGTTTCATTCTTACTTAAACCCCTGTTAGTCATTTATTAGGGTTCCTATACTATCGGTGTACGAATTTGGGCTTAACAATGCACGGATACAAAAATCAGGGCTGCGGGAAGCATTGGTACCGGTACCACTTTGATTGGTACTAGTACCAACCCCTTTCTGTCAAAGGGTACCGGTACCACTTGGATTGGTACCGGTACCATTCTACTTCTGTCCATGGGTACCGGTACCCACTTTCGGTACCGGTACCAAAACGCGTGTTCTGCCTAGAAATTGCAGATTTTGTCATTTTTCACCCACAAAAACTCAAATAACTTCCTCTAAACTCATGTATCTCATAATCCACAATGGAATCCTACCCAAACCACTCCACAAACACTTGTAATGGTGGTTTAGAACTTCTCATACCCAAACCCTAGACAAAGAATCCAAGAATCCATACAAAAGTCACAAATTTATACAAAACCCTAGAAATAGGAGGGATTCCATATTCATCTTATACAAACTAGGGTTTTACCAACCCAACTTTCAACAAATCTAGAGTTATGATGAATTCCTAACTAAACCCTAGAAATGGAACAAAACTAATCTCCATACCAAAGTCCAAAAATCCATACCTTACCATACAAAATCATAGCCATCCACACAATCCATACCAAAATCATAGTTTCCATACAAGTTCCATACCTTTCCTCTTCTTCTTCTTAACTCTTCTTCTTACCTTCCTTCTCCTCTCTTAACGCTTCCCGTTTTGCTCTCCCAAATGAGACCAAACTTGGTCTTCACCCTTTTTATTTTAATTCTCCTTTATTACCCTTTAGTCCTTAAAATCTCTCCCGTTTACAAATCAAGTTATGATATTTCCACTTTAGCTCATACTCTTCTTACCTTATGACTTTTATATCATGTTTTAACAAATTCCACATTTACCCTTGTATCTTGTACAAATTTCGGGATTCGAAAATTTCTCACTTAGCAAAATAATAATTACGAAAAATTTCCAAATGCACTAATAATATACTCTAATTATGTTTAAAAACAACTAGGGTGTATTTTGGGGTGTGCTAGAACCGAGTTATACGTGCGATAAAGGACTGTTGCGACAGGACTTGTCCATTAGCCAAAAAAAAAAATAGCCGAGTTTGGGGCGTCACAAATATGATAGATCTGAACAAGATTATTTGGTTATGAAGAAACTATATGAAGATAAGATAGAAAATGAAATAGACATAAAATTAAAAAACATAGCTTTTGAAAGAAAGAAATTCAAAATAGAACATACAAATAATTTTTCAAATTTAGAAAATCAATATGATACTGGATCTGATATCAAGATAGAACCAAGTCTCTTGGGCCAGTTTAAAGAATTGTCGAGCCTAGCTCATCGGGAAATAATTTAATGAACATAACCCACCAAATCCGTAGCTAGTAAAGACACAACAACCGTTTACTGGGTGAGGTTTTCCCAAGTTCTTTAAATTCAATTAACACAACAAGCACAGATCCTTAAAAGATTTATGCAAATAACCGTAGTCGAAAGCCCAAGATCTATCAAAGCCCGTTAAAAGAAGATGCGATGCTCGAAGAACTTTTTTCATCAAGGAAAGATGCTTCTCGACAAGATTTGACAAGGGCAGGAAAAAAAACAACAAAGCATGAAAAAAAAAAAAGCATAAACCAGCTATAAAACAAAAGCTAGTTATATAGGAAAACGACCAGCAAAACCGACAAATGCATCTCGCTGACAAGATTTGACAAAAAGACGTAGTTTTCAATCAGAGTAAGAGACGACTTAGATTAAAGCAAAAGATAGTTGTATTATTTTTCTTTAGGATCATCTTTGATAAGATTCCTCAAGCAGTGGACAAACGCGACTCTATTCACAAGGCCTTAATCTTATCGTAAAATCTCACCATATCCAAATTTTATCTGGCCCATATCCCCGTGTTTAAAAAAGTTTGAAGTTTTGATTCGACGATTTGTGCCCACGAAAGACCCTAATCATTATTTAATCTTATCCTTATCCTATCATCCCTGGTTTCTTTCTTTCTTCTATATATAGAGGATTTTTCTATCTAAGAGGGACACCTCGAACTCCTCTCACTCCCGAGCTTCTTCTACCCACAACCCTCTTATCAAGTGGATATATCCTAAAAGCTTTCAAATTCTAAAGCCTTCTGTAAGCTTTCATCTCAAGTTTTCTCCTCTCTCGTATAAATAGTTGCTTTTATCAAATGAAACTTGTTTAATGTTTTATCTCTCTCTTATTTATTTATATGCTTAGCTCTTAATTGTTTTAAACTTTAAAGGACATCCTGAAAGAGGTTTCTTTCGAAATCATATGGCCTAAAAAATATTTTACATTTTATATTTGACTATGGTATATAGGCTAGAAAATCTGGGACGCATCCCTTGTGTTCGAGATTAGCTAATATTTCACCCGTATTCTATTAATTCAAACGCCACGTACCATTATTTATTCTTCTGACTAATAAACTTTCTTTATATGTATGATCATGGTCGTCCGTATCTCTGATGTTTTGATATCTTGTCCATTTGTCTAAATTGACTATTTAAGACTTAAGGGAATCCATGATTATACTCACTAGATGTTTAATTAGTCAAAAAAATTAAAAAAAAATTATTTGTTAAATATGTTTAAGATATTTATTTTAAGCATATAAAAAACAAACAACATTATACTTAATATAATATTTCAAAAACCAACATTTTAATATTTAATACTATTAAGCTTTTACTTAACATTCAACTAAACAAAAGTTCTATTTAGCATTAAGTACAAAAAAAACAAACACTTAGGTGGTGTTTGTTTTTTTTACTTAATGTTGAATAGAACTTTTTTTGAGCTTAATGCTAAATAGTTCTTAATAAGATAAGATAAGCTTATCTGTTTTTTAAACATCGAGCAAGTGGATGCAATGCGACTGATTATTTCGGCTCCCCGCCCGCCGCTCCCCGAATGGGACGGGGCTCGTGGCGACCAGAATTCCAAGGCTTAGCGGGTTCAGTTTATTTTCAACCGAGACGCCGTGCAGTGCCTGCAGATTGCTATTCCCGCTCAACATTATATACTTTAAAAATAATTTTTATTATTTTATTTTTATACTTTAATATAAATAATAATAATTAGAATGCTTTTTAATAAATAATTTATAAAATTCATAATATTTTTATTTTTTATGAAATATATTAATTTTAATATAATAAAAAAAGCAAATATAAAAATAAAAACAAAAATCAAATGTAAAAGTGATCTGCTCGAATTTTCCTATCTTCACTCCGCCCCATTTAATTTTAAATTTGCATACCTGGGAATTGAAAATAAACGAGCCGTGTCGCATTTTCAAATGGCCCCGTCCTAAACCATCCCGCTGTCATCCCTAGTAGTATGTATTACTAGCCCTTCTCCTTATCGTAATGACAGTTTTTTCTATTTTAATAAAAATCGATTTTTTCTCCAATGTAGTGCCAAATATTTTTACTTTTTCTATTCGGGGAACTTTTTAAAAAATTTCAACAATAAGTCGCGAATTTTTTAAAAACAAACAAATTTGCATCGCCGAAAAACTCTCGCATTGCTCAAAAACAAAATAAACCCCCAGTAGCATTTGTTTTACTTTGCTGAAAACAAATAAATTTCAAAGATTTAAGCCGCTTTTGCTTTTTAACTACGACTTATCATTGACTTTTGAAACTTTTTACTAAATAGTAAATGACAAAATATTTAGTTTTTTAGATTTTTTTTAATGTTTTTTTCTATTAAGAAAAATTAAATATTAAAATATGAGAAAATCATATACTTTATGATCTAACTGAAACTTCCATGACTCCTTTCACACTAATTAAATAAAATCATATTTATTTATAATTTTTTATTTAAAAAATTGTTGTCTCAAAATTTAGATAAAAATAAAAAGTTGATTTTTTTAATAAAAAAACAAACATCTAAATACTTAATCTTATTTAGCACTATTAAGAACAAAAGTTCTATTTATCATTAAATAAAAAAACAATCATCATCTTAATGTTCATGACTAAAAAGACGCGGCTTATAGATTATAATTTCTTTTTAAAACACTTTTATTCTTGTTATTTTTAATTACATATTAAAATTTATATAATTTAATTACTTTTTCCTTGAAATCTTCTTCAAAATATTATGAATCTTTAATTTTTTTTATTAATATAATCATAATTTGAATGATATTTTATAAAAATTGATGTGCACCACATGTCACATTTCACTTCACAAAAGTCTACATCTTAGCCAATCAGGGCCTTAAATTTGGAATATATATATATATATTTTAAAATTTGTCTGTTTTTTTTTCGTAAAATTTGTCTGTTTTGCACCTTGAGCCTTTTAAACTATGGGTAGTCCAAAGCAAGCAATAGGCAAAGACCCAATTCAATTTTCTTCCACCTATCCAGCGTCTCCCCCACCCATCATCACTACTTCAGCTACAAATTAATGGAGATCCTGGACGATATTTTTGTGTTTAAGAATAAAAAAACAAACTGCAAATTCATATCATCTTGCTATATTCATTGTGTTCATCAGCATAATAAAGATCAAACAGGGGATATTTAGTGGATTATGAATAAAGACATATCAGTAGAATTTGTAATTCTACTGCCAAGACTTCCCCATCAATAGTTCTACACCATAAAAACTCACTCACAATAGGTTTCCAGGTGATGGATGATACTATCTGGCACTAAATACAGGTTCTGCATCAGAGTTTGGTTGTGTCTTTCGTGTGTATTTCAAAAGCAAACCTTCTGAAGAAAGACCCGGTACAGTCAGGTCCCTAGAAAAAATCAATGCAGTCAGAAAAATAAATTAAATTAAACTCGAGTGGAATCAGGGTAGAGAGAAAAGGAGAAACCAAGAAGATTATAACAGAGTATTAAACCTGATATAGGGCTGCAGATCCTTCCACTCCCATTTTGGCCGCTCTTGAAAAAGCATGGAGAAACGTTCAGCTGGGTTAGAGGGCAGGGAAGAAACACTAAAAGCATGAACCCATGTCTCGACCCCAAACTTTTCTGTCAAAACTTCACCTTCCAACATGTCAAAACTTGCCTGCATCCCATCTGGAACCTTTTTGGTCCACTCCTCCATGAAACTTTCCATCTTCCTCTTCCCATCTTTCAAGATTTTTCTAGCAAAATGAATGCATATTCGCCTCTCGTCCAACTTCCATACATAATGACCAACACCCTCATCCACCTTGCTACCATGAACTTGCAAACAATGTAGCCCCAGTTTGCAAGGAAAACCATCTGATTCCAGTACGCCCACAACTTCATCTTCACTGAGTGCATCTAAAGACCAATCATTCAGCACTGAATTGTGCAGTAGCATGTTCAGAATAGTATCCATGTACTTCTCATCAACAATTCTCCAATACCCATCAATCTCTACTGCTGAAAGAGCCTGTAATCCAGACCTCAATTCATCATCACTGGCTTGAACCCTATCTATAAGATCATTCCATTTATACAATTCTTCTTTCTCTGAGAGCTCCTCAGACGTGTAAGGATTCTCCAAGAGAAGCAATTTAAGCTTGTCCAGCCTGGGAGCAACCTCAACAAGCTCCATATTACCAGGAGCCACTTTAATGACAGATGCAACAACCCGCTGGTCATCATATTTTTCATCAGAATATTGTGGATGTTCAAGCAATGCTGACTGATCTGCTGGGGGTATAAGGAACACAGAATTGGAGTTCCCCACAAATTTGATAGAATAAGTCTTTGACTGAGTACAAAGAACTGCCTCTTCATTGAGTTGTCCTCTTAAAGTTACCCTAGGAAAGAAAAAATACCGAAACTGACATGCAAAACAAAAAACTTGGAATTTGGGAATATGAGAAATGAATTGAACCTGATAAACTAAGGTTATTACTTACTTCTGGTGGAGGATATCAGGAAGAAGCTTGCCATCAATTTCAAGGAGGATCAGATCATCATGAGGACCAAAATGGGGATGATAGGCTATAGGGATTGAAGAGTTTGGCTGAAGATTTAGAACTGCTTCTGCTCCTCCTGTGCAACCCAACTGTTGTGGTTCCATCTTTTAAAGTTATATAAAATGCATGATTTTCATATAGTAGGAAACAAAATCCCAGTCAATCAGATGAATTTTCCCTCAGGTAGCCTTTTAAGGCTCCTTGCTGGTTATAAGGCATGGAAATTCTTATTTGCAGCCGATCTCTGCATTAGTAATGAACAAATAGAAGTAAACAAAGAATCCAAGAAATCATAATAGTCAAGAGCCTAAGACAACTTGGATGGTTAACCTACCACCAAACTTGCCCATGCTTCAACGATTACCAAGGCAGTTGAGACTTCAATTTATTACCAATTTCTGACATAAATCCGAAGAAAAGTACTTGCCACAACTCATTTTCTATATGTTTTAAGTGATTAAAATGGCGCCAATAAGACCTAGCTCGAGTTGTTAAGAGCTCAAGCGGGAATAGGTAAGGGTTCAGGGTTCGAATCCAAGTAGGGACAAATTTGTGAGGAACAAAATACTAAGATGTAATGCAAAGTGAATAGATGTAAAAAAAAAGTGATTAAAATGGTTTGTTGAACTTGTACTGGTGTTTTAGTTGCCATATTTCAGGACCATGCACTCACATATATCAAGCACCTGGTGAATGTGTCATAATAATAGGGGTTTAACAACAGCGTGCATGAACACAAAAGTAATGAAATTCTGGAAAATTGATCTTCAACGATCTCTATGACCCAGTGGTACATCAAAGTGCAGGAAAACTTTGCAATAAAGTAAAAAAATATGGACAATGAAAGGCAAGCAAACTAGAAAGTCAAATAAATGGACAGTCAACTATTAAATCATAGAAACTTCCATTAAAACACTATGGACTGGCTGCTTTTTCGGTCTAGTCCTATCTCTAAGACCGGTTATCAATTAAATTGGATCCAAATTGCCTGAACCGGTGGTTGGACCAGTGGACTGTCTGGACTGGATGGTTCTGCCTGCACGGAACAGTTCAAATTCCCTCTGTTCCTTGGCTCAAAATGGCCCAAAAAGAAGGCCAGTTCAACTTTCTTTTTGGCTCAAAATTGCAAAATCAAAGCCCAGCCATTAGTTTTCATCCTAACAGAGAGCCTTCCATTTTAATTGTTTTAGGCAAAAGCCCAATCTAACTTAACACTTAAGACATGAGGAGTATTAAGACCTCATCTTTCTTATCTGCTGCTTGTGGATTCATGTTTTCAAGCACAAGAAAAATGAAAGAAGAAAAACCCATCAACAGAGTTGGATCTCTAGAGCATAGGTGGGGGAAAGGACAACCCACCACTTGGATACCTACACTTTGTTACAAAATATGTCAAATACAAATAAAAAATTTAAAAATCTATATAAAAAGATTTATGATATCATATAAAAATAATATACTATTTTTTAAATATATAAAATTAGTTAAAATTAAATAAACTTATTTTCTTTAATTTTGAATATATTTACATTTAAAAATTATACATATTTTAGTTCGTAAAATTTAAAATATTAATACATTTATACCTATATTTGATAATATCAAAAGTAAAAAATAAATATTATCTATTTTAAATTTATTTATTTTTTGATAGGAATTTTAAGTTTATTTATATACATTTAAAATTTTAATAACATATAAATTATATATTTATGACTTAATCAAATCAACAGTAGTTCAACCATTAGTACAACCAATAAACCATGAATCAATTACTTTTACTGTTTAATAACTTATCTGGTTTTTAAAACATTAATTTCATCTATCAAATTTTGTCAAGCCAACCATGTCCATATAAGCAAAATCACCAAACTCAGTTTCATGTATGTCCCTGCTATAGTAAAACATGTCAAAATGTCAAAATCAAGGTCAAAACAGCTTGTCCAAGGCCAATATCAATAATGAACAATTGGTTTCAGGTTTAGATTGTATAATCCAAGTCTACGAATCAGATGGTAAAATGCTGATTACCTTCTAGATACATTGCTAAAAGGGGCATGAAAAATAAAGCTACAGTAAACTGCATTGTTGATAGACAGGAAATAAGTTGTGCTATTCTAGACAGTAGTGGAGATAATCTCCAAAGATGTTAACCAAAAAATGCAAAATGACATCCATCTAGCCAATGGCAAGTTCCTACATATTACAACTCCAAAGATGGGGAAATAGGGGGAAAATGCTTTTTCCCAAAAGTGGTGACATACTAGTTAATCCTTTTTTTTTTTTTTTATAGGCAATGGTAACATACTATTTGATGATTATTACACATTATATCTAATTAATAACATAGGCTTAGTTAGTAATAGGCCTCGAGTCTAATATGCAGTTTTATGTCTAAATCAATGAGTTATTCTAAAATGCACAGTTAGGATATCATCACCACACACAATATAACTACTCATGATTTAATTTACAAAGCTAGATTTTCATCATACCAAAGATAAGAGGAAATTCTATTCTCTATTTTTCTTTTCTCTTTGTTCCTTTTACTTCCATTTTTTCCTTCTTTTTTTTTTGAAAGATTGATTATATTCCTTTTTCCACCATAATGTAAAATGTTACAATTTCCTTTTATTGTTGATCTTTATGGTTAAATCTCCCAATGTTCTTATTAAAGGTTCACTTACTTTGAATTGAATTTCTATGGAACTTAATTAACTATCTACCCAATTGTATTTATGTTCTCTTTTTTCTTCTTTAGCATATAAGCAATTTCCAATGTCAAAATATTATTATCAAGGCATTAGATTCACATTTCATGAAACAGAACCTAGTTAGTCATAGTATAATAAATTTTTTTGATAGATAGCTATTCATAGTACAAAACTTGCATACTCAATGTTTCAGGTGTTGCACTACCATTACTTCCAATTGACATTACATCCCGAAGCATCTAGAACAAAATTTCTTGTCGATATTTTTCTTTGGAAATTTTTAATTCAATAGAAAACATGTCAAGACTTCTCAAATATTTCTCTTAGCAACAATATCCCGTATGAAAGAGTGTTTCAAGTAATATTTATAATAAATGGGCTATTTATGACAAAAAATGATGTAGATTAATTCTATTAAATTTTTGTATCCTGCAAATGAATCCTAAGCATTCCAACTGCCTTCATTAACAAATTTTCACTCAATATTTCATTTAAATATTTGTTTATTAAGTTATTATTGCTTTTCTTTATCCTAGTTCTTTTGCTTGATTTTGGAGTTCTTTAATTTTGTCTAATACTTTTTCGTTTTTGGAAATGTGTCATTTAATTAAAATACTTTCCTACAATCAAATGGATTAATTCCTAGAGTCCAATGCTTCTCATAGCAATCCTAAATTCTATACTGAATTTAAAATTAAATGCATCCAAATTATGTAATTCAACTAGAGCACCAATTCCAAAAACCAAGTGATCTAATTCACTTTGACAACTTATTAGACTATTTAATTGTTTTCTCATATCAACCTTCTAAAATTACTAAATTTCCTTTCCATTTCCCTACATCAAGATGCCAAAGAAAGCAGAGCTAAGAGAATAAGCAACACTTTATTCATATGTTTCATGAATATTTACTTAGAAATAATTGAGAAACTCAACTTTAACAAGCCAAATATTTATTTTGACCTAGTTTTATTTTCCTACCCGCTTTCCTAAGCCATCAATACAAGTACATTTTTCTGAATTCATTTCGCTTATTGCATTTTCTCAGCAACCAAACAAAACCTTTCCAGAATATCATACACATTAGCACTAAAGTTATGTTAATTTCCTGAAAAAGTACCAAAACTAAACCCAAAGGACAGAAAACCAACTAAAATAACAAAGCAGAAACTGAATCTCTATGAACGAGGAAAAAGATTTCCCAAATAATTAAAGTACAAATGACATGGAAATATTTATCTCATTTTACACAAAACCCAGGTGAGGAAGCCCGGAAATTTTCTGAGTAAATTAAAGAATTGAATTATATAATCTTTCACTTACAAAGAAAAAAAAACAAAAGCAAAGCAGAGGAAACAAGAACTTTACATTGCAATTCAAACGTTGTGGATGATTTCGAGAGACTCCAACAAATTTCCGGGGCCTTCCGGCTAAACTATCATGCTGCCGCCAAATATTTCAGCGGCTAGGTTTTACAGCGGGAAAGGAAGAAGGGCTCGACGTTGGGGCTTTTAAAGACATCTTTATTATTAGCAAGTAGCAACTAAAATGCACAGGTTTTTAGGTAATCTTGGGAAAATATTTAACGTTAAATAGGGAAGTATGTAAGAGTGTGTAGAAGTGCACTGTTTTGAAGCTAAAAATAAAAAATGGACGAAATGGTTCCGGCAGTGTTGTCGCCGGCGAGAAGGGGGCCTGAAGATCGGAATGGCGACTGAGGTTGGCACGACTCGGTCGAGATTTCTGGGTTTATGATCATTCGATTCGGTCAAAATTATGAAACAATATGATTTAGCAAATAATTTGGATCCATTTCTTCAGCACATGAAAAATCAAATCTTTTCAGAAAAACAAAAAATTCCTCTGTGAAAGAACAAAAATACCGGTGAATCTTGGACTTGTGGGAGTGACGGAGGGAAGGGTACCAGTCGCGAGTCCACTGTACTCGTACAGTAAGTCGGCAACAATGAGACGATCCGGCAGGGTGACCGGAGTGTGGGCTGGAACGAAGCGAGGAGAAGAAGGTGAAGGAGCCCTAAAAAAATGTGGAACATAAAAATATTTTTTTTTAAAGAGATAACCTTCTGGCAATCCTTTAAAAAGTGGAACATTGTTCAATTTAAGAGAAAAAAAATGCCTTTTTTTCTTCAATTTGTTTGTATCTTAATTTTTGAGTTTAAAGCAAAATAGTTTTTATTTTGAAAATAAGTACATGAATACATTTGTTTTGAAAATATTCATCAATCTAGTATTTTTTCGTCTAAGTAACCAGTCATATATAAAATCATCATCACATTTAGCTTGCTTTTAAGATAAATCTATCAAATATGCTTTTAAGATAAAATTTGGGAACATATTGATGGTCACAGTTTTTAAAATAAAAATTTTAAAACCACATTCATTATTTAAAATTTTACCTTAAAACTATATTCATCGATTTGATTTTATACATAAATATCTAATTGTAACCTAAAAGGAATATTTTCAAAAAAGTTTATTCATATATATAAAATAAAAAAATAAAAACTATATCGGATCTTATATTTTTTCTATTAATCTCTAACACATTTATTTTAACCCTTATTTAACAAATTATTTATTTTTTATTATTTTTACAGAAGTAAAATTTTAAAATTAATTAATATTTGTAACCAAAAAAAAATTTCCAACTACAAAATTATTAATTAAATATTTATATTTATATTTTTCCAACTACAAAAATTATTAATTAAATATTTATATTTATATTTATTGATTTAATTAAATATTTATGGTCATTTTTATTTTTAATTGAATATTTATTTTTATTTTAAATTTTAATTAAATATTTATTTATATTTTTAAATTAAATTTATAGTGTATAACGATATAAACGAACGGCTGCATACGACGTTATAATTAAGGAAAAGAAATGGTAAAATTGGAATATATTTAGGATAAATGAAACTTTAAATACTCACTGTTATTACTAAATCTCAAAAATAACTTTGGAGCAAAAATTTTTGCATATTTTTTTTTTTTGCTAACTCGCCTAGATGCCTACCCAACCCTAAACGAATTATCTCATCCTCACGGTACTCTTATCTAGCCTTAATCATTTCTGAATAGAATTTAACTGTAGGAGAGCTTGTTACTGCCTTGTGAATGGTAATTTCATTTCGCATTTTTTGCTGTTGTTTGGAGATATTTGATTCATATTCTTCTAGAAAAAGCATTTGGTTATTGTCATTTTGAAAAAGTAGCTATTTTCTAGATTCATATTCTTCTCTAGTTTTAGTGTCTTAGGATGTCACATGATTCAGAAATGCAAAAATTAAGATCTATAAAACTTATAATGAATTTTGCAATGCAATCTGAAGCAGAATGTGGGTCTTAAATAAGCAAAGCATTTCCAATATCCGTACCATTCGCAAAAATTAGAATTACAAGAACACAAAGAATAAGGAAAACATATTGATTCTAACTTGTGTGGACACCTTTTTCAACATTAGCTGAATAGTCCAACCAAGAACATATATAACTGAATTGTTAGAATGGTCCTAAGAACATTCCACACTTTTCATAGCCATCTTCACTTTTACCAAGCAAAGAGCATAACAGAAATTAAGGAAACTTTTTCTCAATGTCACCATGGCAAAGTATTTTCCTACATCTAAGGAACTGTATTAGACACACAAAAGGCAATTAACTTGAGGTAAACCCCAAAAGAATGTTCCAAATAAATAATCCTTCACTTTGTCCAAGTCTAGACCTGTAACACCCCAATTCATAATAATTTCATAAAAATAAAAATAAATAAACAATAAAACCAATTCATTTGATGCAACGTCACAAAAAAGAAGAAAAGAAGAAAGAAAGAGAAATCAATGAGATGTTTGGTTCCTATTTTCAAGAACATTTTTTTGTTTTAAAAAGCACGGAGAACACTAAAATTTGCTTGGCTCCCATTTTGTGCTATGAGAAACACGGAAAAAGCCAAAACCCTTATTTTTTAAAGAACACTAAAATGATGTTAACTATGTTTTCAAAAACTGTTTTATAAAACATTTTTCAAAAACAAAAACCAAACAGCCCACAAGAGACTCAAACTAACACCTCTAGTACCATATTCAACTAGTTTCCTGCCAGTGCGGATCAAGTTCGAAATAATATGAGAACAAGATACTACAACGCATAACGCAGCTTAATAGTTGTCAGCTGAAAACCAATCACGTAAAATATTATCTATTTGGATATGGACTCGCCATATACACCAAGCAAACAAAAATGAAGTCCTTTATCAAGCAATTTTGGCACTTCATCTTTTCACTTCTCATTGTTTATGCAATATTTCAAGAAACCTTAACATTGCTCCAATGAAGATGATGAATTTTTCTACATGATAAATATTTTATTTACAATTTTGGTTTCTGGATATGTAACAAGACTAATTACAAAATTTCCCATAAAACTGAAAAAAATATGAAAAATGGCCAAAAAAGGAAAATTTACACTCATCTCAACTGAGAACATCTTTTCAGCTCTCCCTTGTAGTTGATATCCTTAATAGAAACATTTAATCTGCCAGACTGCTCCTCAACCTTCTCAATGAGAAGCTTTAACAGTGGTACTTTAGAAAGGGTTCTAATTGAACCTACCATGATTAACTTCTTCTGCAGAAAACAAAATTCAAGCTGATGATCAAACTGATTTGGAATTTTGAGGATGTCTAATTCTGAAATATTTTTCACCTGAGATAGTTTACTTGAGCGTAGAAATACTTATTACATAGCATTAGATTTTCTTTCTTTCTTTCTTTTGATGTCATGTGAGTTATATGGTCAGTGGATAGAAATGAAATCATGGGTGTAAATTTTCAGTTTCCAAGTCAATTTTGTTGCAAATAAAATTAAAAAAGCATTATGGCTCTACTGATGCATACCTTGGCACGTGTAAGCGCCACGTTAATCCTATGCCAGTCACCAAGCAATGATGAAGTACAATTCCTTGGGTTTTCATTGAACCTTACAAATGATACCAGAATGCAGTCTTTATCCCTTCCCTGGAGGAGTTTAAAAGAAAAATTAGGTCTGCGAAAAACGATGATGCAGCTTTCATGATCTTGAAATTCATTCCAGAAATATAACTTGAAGACTGGCACTAGAGATAACATGATTACAAGAATCATAATGGATGAGAAGCAGCCATCATAGGCTAAGTGAACATTTAAAATCTGTTCAAATTTGGGAAAGCTAAGTGCCGCTTGAAATCTTAAGGCTCTCAAACTATGGGCACAATCTAAGCACCAGTTGAAATCTTAACGTTTCATGTGAAAGCAACACACAAAGGAATGAGAGCACTAAAGCTTGAGCATTGTGATTGGCATTTCAATTAATTTGGCCATAAAGTTCCACACAGTTTCTGGACATTACATCACTTCCAAAAGTACTCAAATAATTGGGCATGACCTGGTATTTGTCAATGGTATTTATCTCCACAGAGGTCGTGGAAACAGTATGCCTGATGAGATTTGCCTGTGAGTTATAGGGCGTAATGATTCCAATAACTTCCTCTTCAATGCCATTGTTGATCAATTCTTCTGCCACCTATGTAATAATGATAAATAGGAAGAATGAAGGGCAACCAGAAATGCTCCCAGCTATTCAAAGGGAAAGTTATGTTACTTATAAACAGAACTATTGATGGAACATATATGTGACAATTGTACCTGTGAAATGATGCAAGCTTCAATTGGGTTATTAACAGTTTTGTGACCCTTTGCCTCAAAAGCTGACAGCATATCTAAGTTGGAAGCATAATTTGGTCAGAATACCAAGCTACGTAACCGTTTTCAATGACAAAAAAAAAAAAAAAAAGAGAGAACATTTAACAAACCTGTATCAATAAATATTACTGGTCTTTCAGGATCCAAAGCCTGCATCAGTTAAACACCGTTAGGGTTTAAAACTGAGTTGGCTACAATTTGTCGTTCCAAGTGTGGATTCAAATTTTATTTTGATAACTCCCTATAACTTTTGCTACTACACAAAAAAATATAATTGCTAACTTTATCAATACTAAGACAAGGAGAAGTTGTATAGTTCAAATTAAGGGGTTTTAGCGACAGGAAAATAAGATTCAATGATCTAAGAACTCTGAACCATTTTCAGAATCAGTTAATTTTAGTGATATAGGCTTTTTCAAATATGCTCCAAAAATTATATTAGACTTATTCTTCAGATCAGTTCATGCTCCAACAATTTGTTAGTCAGTCCTCATCCAGTAGTGCACTCCCTTATTCACTTCATTTGTAATTATATTTTTTACCTAGGAGGCTTACAAACAATACAAAAACAGTTGGAGGGGATTTAAAAGTTAAGCGAAATCATATTAGTTTTACACACTCATCAGCCAAGGCTATGAAATCAACTCTAAGGTGCATGACTAGTCCAATCAATCTTTTATTTATTTATTTACATCCTAAGTGGACATCTTTCTTTAATTATTTGGTTATACTTCAAATTGTTTGTGAAGTTTATAATTTAACTCTCTGATAAACCTGAAGCTGTCTTTTCAGTATTCAATAACAAACTCATAAATATAAAATTTAATCCATAATGGGATGTTAAGCATGTCTTAGTATTTCCTAATATATTTCAATACTTCTTAGGTTACTTGGTAGTTGGTACATGTAATGTTTTATCTCATTTTTGTGTTTCAAGTTATTTTCACAAACATTTTAACTGTATCAGGAAAAAAATTGTTTAAAAATAATAGTCATTTCAGTTCAATTTATTTACAATTTTGAAATGGAAAACTACGAAACAGAACCAACTCCTCACTCGGTTTTAAATTTATAAAACTGAAATCAATCAGTACAGCTCAGTTTGAACATATCTTTTGAAGCACTCGAATTTTGCATAACTTAAGTCTAGGGAATTCCCTCCCACTTTGTTCCATTTTTATTGCAACTGAACACAACATTTCACAAAAAATGAGAATACGTTTCCCATAATCTTAACCTGTAACCGACCTAAAATAAGTCTCATTCTAACCTAGACCGCATAAAATCAACAGTCCCCTACATATGTAGGCAACCTCATATTCCATCTTAATATTTGACCTATATTATTGTCAACTACCAAGGTGGCATCAGATCAATGTATAAAGGCCTCACTAAAACAAGATGAAAGTAAATAACCATAGGCCATTCACATGAATGGAAAATGGAAAAAATAGAAAAGAAAAGGAAAAAACATTAACTACAGCCAAGTCAAAAGAACGCTGAACAGACTGACATTAAAATTACTGAACTTTGCTGACCTCCTTTAGCCATGATGAAGTAAACTTTGAACTTGAAAACTTGAGTCTTGCATTTGCTATTTTTGAAGAACCACAACGCAGTCTGTTACCATATATTAAGGCATTTGATAGTGCCATAATGCCTTGACACATGCGATACTGTTTACATAATTAGTATATAACTATGTTATGTAAACATCAGCAAAAAAGAGGCAAGCCATAAAATTCAATTTGATTAACCTGGCTTTGCAATGCTGAAATTGCTTGAGGATGTGCTTCCGAGAGCCTGCAAAACAAGCTTATTCCCATTCCATTTTCCCGAGCCTCAACACTCTAGAAATTAAATAGGGAATATAGAAACTTTAGTTGAGTCATAAGTTATGGCAGAGAAAGTTTGAGCAATTAGAACAAAAGACATTGATACACACACACACATATATATATGTAGACACACACACACACATATATATATATAGACACACACATATACATACCTGAACTAGTGGAGGTAGTTGATAATGATCTCCAACAAGGACAAATGTTGAAGCAAACATCAAGGGCCCCAAGGATACCTGAAGAGATAGTGACATCACTAATAGACAACCATGAAGCTTAATAGAACTAACTGCTTTTATTAACTCATTCAAGAACAAATACTTCAGGTACATGAACCCCAATTTTCTAAGGGACAGTAACAACCGTGTAAATAAAAGTAAACAGCATTAGATGAATATATGCAAGTACCAAAGAAGATTGCTTGTAAAGGTATTATGATTGAGACCCAAATAAACTCAATATACATTGTTGGTTAACCCATTACATGAAAACTTAAAGTTTTGGGTCAATTAGAAACTTAACAAGAGCATTATCAAGGCCTTGAATTATCCCTCACATCATGCCTTCAAATGACAAAAAACAAAGTAGATGATTGAAAAACATGTTATAAGAATAGATTGTATTATAGCATATATCTACTTTACATATAAAGTTGTAACCTATTAGGAAACTTGTCTAATAGAGTTATAATCGATTAGGAAGGTTAGATAGGCTTTTGTGTGTATATATATATATATAGATAGATAGATAGATAGATAGATAGATAGATATATTCATAATGGATCAATGAAATTTATAAGGAATTCTTCCCTCCAATTCCTCTCTTTGATTCTCTCTACATGGTATCAGAGCATAGAAAGATTAGGGTTAGGGTTTAGCCGTCTAATCAATTTTGGCAACCCATTAGGTGGTCAAGGTCTATTCCAATTACGTCAATCTTACCAAGGAGTTCTCTAGAAGCAACCGTCAACGTCGGATCCCTTGTTGTCGTTAGATTCTCTCATTGCTGGCGATTTTTTCCAACGGCCATCCATTCCGACCGTCAACAACTCCAACAGGTGCATCGGAGGTCCCTCTTTCCGTCAAGGCCAACCACGCTCCGTCATGCGCTGCTTTTCTTCTTGGCACGTGGATCACTATTTCAAAACGCGCCTCCTACCCCGAACTCGCCACACGCTGACAAACCTCTCTGGACTACTCCCATCCCTTGTCGTCATTGGAAAGTGGCCCTTTTGCCTCCTTTTCTCTTCAGTAGCCCTAGTTTTCTAGGGTTTCTTCCCTTTCTCCTTGATTTCTTTAAGATTCAGGGACTTGAAGAGGTGATTTATGGTTTTTTAGGCCACATTCCATTTGGGGTTGGTGTTTCTTTTGTGGAACAATGGTCATTTTTCTTGCAAGATCATATTTTCTAGTATTTTTCAAAATTCCAAAGGCTTGATCGAGTTAAATCTGCTTCTATGACTAACAAGACACCTCAAGTGAGTCAGGTGGCCCAGAGATACATATAATCCAAGACATGTACACTGGATTTGTAGGAAGCTACAATAAAATCAAGATTTCAAGATGTCTATTATCGTAAATCACTAACTGCATCTACTTCTATCACTACACTCGTCAAGTCAAGTAAAACCAACACATGTTTTATTTCCTCTTCCTCTACTTGGGTCATTGACTCTGGAGTCACCGACCACATGATCGGTAATTCCAGTTTATTTACTACACATTTCAGTCACACCCTTCTACCTCTATTATTACCCTTGCATATGGGTCAACATCTTGTGTCCTTAGGTCAGAGACAATTCATCCAACTCATCTAATCACTTTGACCTCCTCATACGAAATTTCTTTTACCACAATTCTCTTTAATTTAATTTCAGAATAAACTCACTGTACACTTAATTGCAAGATCTCATTCTTCCCCGATTATTGCTCGACGAGATCTTGACGGCTGGATTATTGATAGAAGACGCGAGTCTAAGGGTCTCTACATCCTTGAAACAAAGGTGCCAAAGTCTGTTGCTAGTTCCGGAGTTATTACCCCATTCGAATTATACTGGTCGCCAATATCCCTTCTATATCCGTCGGGGCTAGCTTTGCATCTTCGCCTTTCTAGCCTATCCTTATTGAACTATGAGTCATGTCAATATACTAAGCTTCATCATGTGCATTTGAGTCCTAGAGTCAATAAACGAGCTTCTGCTCCTTCTGCTCCTTCTGAGTTAGTTCATTCTGATGTTTGGGGTCAGGTCCTTGTCCAGTTATGTCTCCCACAGGGTTTAAATATTTTGTTACCTTAGTAGATGATTTCTCTCATGCCACTTGGCTTTATTTAATGAAAAGTCGTTCTGAGCCTTTTTCTCATTTTAGTGTCTTTTATGCTTAAATTCAAACACAATTTCATGTCACAGTTCAAACATCGAGAAGTAATAATGCTAAGGAATATTTATTGGAACTTTTTCAGTCCTTCATGTTACAACATGGGATTCTCCATCAAACCTTGTTTGTTGATACACACTCTCATAATGGGATAGTTAAGAGAAAGAATAGACATCTTCTTGAGATTGTCCAAGCCCTTTTGTTCCAAATGAATGTCCCTATACACTTTTTGGCCGATGCAATCTCCATAACTTGTTTTTTGATTAACAGGATGCCCTCATCGATTCTTAATTAGGCTACTCCTTCCCACCAGTTGTTTCCAAATAACTCATTGTTCCCTATTACTCCTAAGGTATTTAGATGCACATGCTTTGTTTGAGATGTCCGTCCTCAAGTCTTTAAACTCGATCCGAAGTTCTTAAAGTGTGTCTTTGTGGGATACTCTCGTGTTCAAAAGGGATATAAGTGTTATTGTCCCACTCTTTGATGTTACTTTGTGTCTACTGATATTACATTCTTTGCGACTACCCCGTTTTCCCTTTCTTTGCATGTTACTAGTCAAGGGGAGGATGATAATTTATTAGTGTATACTGTTTCCTCACCGGCTCCACTAGCTCCTACTCTAGCTCCCATTCGCCAAACCCCACATTACCTCGTAGTATACTGACACAAACCATCCAACTTTTCTTAGTCCAATCGAATGCTTCATCAATAGATCCAGCCTAGAGTGATCCTCCGATTGTTCTCTCAGAAGGTAAAACGCTTGCTCTACCCACTTTTCTTGTTTCCTATAAATCCATTCATTATCTTCCTCTTGTTCCTTTATTACATCCCTGGATTCTATCTCTCTTCCTAACATTGTCTATGAGGCTTTATCTCACCCTGGTTGTCGTAGTGCTATGGTGAATGAAATACAGGCTTCAAATGACAATGGTATATAGGACCAAGGATGAAAATATCTAAGCCAATTCGATATCAAGATTTGATTTTATAATGAATATATTCTGATATATCCGAGATATATCGAATATATCGGTATATATCTATTAATATTTTTATATCGAAATTAACAAAAATACTTTTGAAATTCATGAAATTTCTTTTCTAAAAGTGTAAAATGACATTAATAATCAAATATATACATTGAAATTACATTGCAAATAAGCTTTTAAAATCAAAATGAAGATCGATGTGGCTCCATTGTAAAATTTGGATGAGGGATCCCATCTTGATAAAGATAAATACTCATACTGGGGTTAATACTTCGTGATTCGATAATATCAGATTATGCACCGAACACGCCACGCATAAATATCTCGACTCGTATCCACAACTTCTCAAATCTGATATACCGGGGTTCATCAACATGCTCGTTTCAAATATTAACTAACATTTATTAATATATTATTAATGAAATGTTAATTTATTAATATATTATTACCAAGGATCAAAATATCGGTAAACACGGATATATACTTCCAGAATGAATTTTACTTTAAATATCTAAATATCTAAATATCTATGGATATTTTTAGCTAAAAATATTCTGCTATTAAATTTTTTTCATATTTTAATTATATGGGGACATGAAATGATTCATATCTTAATTACAGATTAAAATCAAACTGACATGAATTATTAAATTACAGTAGATTCATATCTTATTTTTATTTCTTTTCCTTTTCAAATTAATATTTGATTTAAAAATATTATATAAGTTATAATGTAAAATAAAAATAAAATAAAATATTAAAAGGGATTATGAACAACAAATAATAAGAGAATATCAAAACGCTTACTATATATAATAAGGCACCAATGGCTTGTATCGCATCGGAGGTGCCTGCATTCATGGTCTCTAAACCCATCAAGTAATTTTTCATATTTTTCGGGAAGCCAAGGAACAAAGGAAAACAAATTTCTACGAATTTCTGAAAATTCAAATTTCGAAAATAATACTCCAAAATCGACGATTTTTTCTCGATTTTTTTTCCTTCCGATTTTTTCCAAGGTATATTTTTTCGGCCGCTTCAAAACCGACATTTTTCGACAATAACCTACGAAAAATCTTATTTTTTGTTCCCTGATTATTACTAAATTAACTAATTTAAATACGAAAGATCATATTAAATCATCACAAATAAAAAAATTTTAGTTAAACGTAAGACGTGATATTATAGGTAGAATCGCGATCAAATTGAATGATTTGCAGGTATTTATGCATTTTTTCGTCAAAATACCATTGGATGGTCAAAAAATCTTGTAATTTAACATAAATGTATCGGATTTAATTTTCGTGCAAATCCGACCGCTAGATCTTCTTTAAACTGCTGATCAATCCATAACTGGCTGAGTCATCAAGTCGATTTCAAATTCGATCATTTAAATATATCTCCGATATATCCCGATATATCCTCGATATATCTCTGATATTTTACAAAAAAATTAAATTAATGCGCTACAGAAGCATGTAGAATTCGATATTTCCAATGATGACGGTCTAAAACCGCATCGATGATATATCGCGATACATCGATTTTGCCGATTTTTTCCTCAAACGACATCGATTGCAAGAGATCGGTCGAACACATCGATATCCGATATACTCCACCGACATACTCCGACATTTTCATCCCTATATACCTGCGCCTTTACCTGGGCTGTAAAGAAGGCTACTGGGTCACTTGGGCATTCATTTCAGAGAGTTTAATCTTGATGAATCTATTGCTAGATTGAAGGCCCCTCTTATTCCTAAGGGCTATGCTCAGACTTATGACCTTGATTATTCTGATACTTTTCCCATACCAAGTTTTCATTACATGCTCGTCTGCTTATTTCTCTCGCTACTTTATTACGACGGACTGTGATCACTGACATCGCTAACGCCTTGCTACGAGATCTTCAGGAAGAGGTTTACATGGAGCAACCTCTGAGGTTTGTTGCTCAGGAGGAGATAGGGAAGGTGTGCCATCTTCGAAAGTCTTTGTATGGTTTGTAACAAAGTCCCTGTGTGTGGTTTGGTACATTCAACCAAGAAATTGAGGAATTTCAGATGCTAAGAGTAAATCTTAATAAATTCGTCTGCTAAGGTGAACTTCAACTCGTGCATCATTATGTCGGGTCAGTGGTAATGGTGAAAGATATCATATCACCTGGAGCGACTAAAAGGTATCTCATCTCAAGTCCTTATCCATACAGCCAATTCCATATAAACGCGCAGATTTCATTCAAGAATCACGCATGGGTCAGACTCGAAATTGCTTCGCATGCCGATCAAGGATCTAAGGGAAGATGTGAAGTCCACTTCGTACTATGTCGGCTTGAGGGAATTAGTCTTCATTGAAGAGCAGTTAAACAAAGCCATTGTTTCCCCTCGATCTACAGTAAGTGTGAATATAGAGCGATGACACAGTCCGTATGTGAGATTATGTGGATTCATCAACTTTTGATGGAAGTTGGCTTCATCAACTCGAAATATGAAGAAACCTAGGATTTCAAGGCTTGTCGGAGACAAAAGGGGGAAAAAGGCACAAATGTTGGCCTCAAATGGAGAAACCATGGGGACAGATGTGCTTATCGGCGCTCGACAATCCAATCAATGGAGGAGCGCCACTAAAGTTTCACGCGCCTCACGCGCTTCTGTATGCGGTGACAAATGGGCTTAAGGAATTCGTCAAGCATTCCGAGGCCAACACGCCGTACGAGGAGTTCATTGGTTACAGACATGCTCTAACTCAATTATGCGGAGGTCTCAACAGCACCAGAGAGTTGAGAAGACAGGTGGCCATTTACAAGACTTCAAGATTGGCTTGGCCGTTATAGCCACTACGAAAGACTATAGCGTGAAAGAAGCCACACTCGTCTGCGGAACCTGGATGCCAAGGAGCGACAAACTACTGTGCATAATGGAGAGGTACTTAAGCAATTCGGTTAAACGATGAGGCAAAACCAAGGCATCGTATCGGCTTACTCACCCATCGAGATAAATGCAACCTATGCATGGGCGAAAGTTCGGAGACGGAAAGCGGAGGACGTGCACCACACACACGCGACTTCAAGAGAGAGATCAAGAAGGCCACCTCGAGGATGTACCACATTGGCCAAAGAAAATTCAAGATCTCAAGCACACCGGCCCATCCGCTACCAGGCCATGGTTTCTCCCATCGCTCGGCGCTCCAAGTGACACGGAAACACCTTTCAACTTTGTATTATAACTCAATAAAAGAGTTTGGCCGAATGGTGAGCTTGAGCAGATGCGCCATTGGGCATTTATCCATACCTACGTATGTGAGCAGAATTCTTATATCATGAGATCTGCCCCAGCAAAGCTCTACCATTCGCGGTAGCCATGCTAAAGCGCAGTGCATGCTGATACAAAGTTATAATGCTAAGGAAGCGATCTGAAGGCGGCCTCACAGCGCGCATAAAAGAGCGATCGGCAGGGATTTCAAACAAAGGATCAATCGTTGCAATGGACCATCAAAAGCTAATGTCCAAGAGGAAGGCCCTCGGGCATAGATCGAGAGTGAGATTCGTGCAAGAGGGTGACGATATCATTACTGGGTCAAATGCAATCATGATGAATGCCCAAAGCCGAAGCAAGAAGGCCTCAAAGCAAAAAGTGGGACTACGCACGTGGAGTGCCAAGGTGAATGGACGTCCACTGCGCCATGGCACCCGCCACACACAACTCGTCTCTCGTATGAGGAGGCAAGGAGACTCAATCTCCAGTCATCCAAGGAGGCAGGATGGCTCAAGGCAGTTAACTCCGCTGCCAAGCCTTCACTAGGAGTACTGCAAGTAGCAATGAAGATCTGGTCGTGGAAGGCAAGATCTGACTTAACATGGGCACTAACAGATGATCAAAGTTTGATCTGATGGATTTCTACGCTGGCAAAAGCCGCTACCACACCTTCTATAATACCAACTACTATCTTGTAAGAGTGAGGCACCACGATTGCTCCCAGCCAATCAAGAAAACTATTTAATTCCATGCCATTGCAACAATGCACATGAACTGGAGAAGGCTGAAAAACAATTCTACGGCCTAAAGATGACACGAATTTAATCAACAAAGATCTCATACCCATGAAGTCCAGAAAATGGTCAGAGTTCAAGGACGTGATGCCACCTGAGTCGCCCAAAAAGCCCCACCCTAAAAGCGGAAGAAGATCACAAGATCGAGTCGAGTCCTAGAGCCAAACCCCCCGCCACGTGGACCCATAGATGGCCCCGCAGCTTCTGGAGGAAACTCCACAAACAAAGAGTTATTGGAGGCCGGGTTCATTCAACCATCAAAAGCTCCATATGGTGCACCAGTCTTATTCCAAAAGAAGCATGATGGGTCGGCCACGAATGTGCAATCACTAATGCACCAACAAGGTGATCATCAGAACAAGTATCCCATCCCTCTCATAGCAGATCTATTTGATCGGAACCTGTAGAGCAAAATACTACTGTCGACGGCAATCTGGCCACTACCTTAAGTGATGATATCCAAGGGGATGAGCCAAAGACTACGCTGCAACTGCGGCACGCTTCTTGGCGGAGCTCCTCAGATGCCTGGCCTACCTTCAACAAATCTCCACATTACGCACTTCAGCTTAAACAAAATGATTTTGTCATCCCTTTCTCGATAAGCCACGCTGTATCTGACGATATAGCTTACTTATAACACCCCTGGTTACACGATCATCTCGGGAAGTTGGTTTCAAATTATTAAAGGTGAATGAGCCATGATGTGAAAAGAGAGAAATGCCTCCTTCGCTTCAGGGAAGCCAGCTTCCTAGACACCGCATAAAGGATGGCAAAACTAATACGGAAGGGGTAAGATCAAGGCTATTCAAGATCGTGGATCCACCAACCACAGGTACCACAACCAAGGTCTTTCGGCCTAGTTAACTACAACACTGGTCATCAACGTGGTATTCAAAGAAGAGTGTACCCTCCAATCGACCCGACTTTCCTCTGGGGCAGTGGCAGCTGCACGACCGAATGAGAGAAATGTCAACAAGCCTTCAAGACTCAAGAAGGCAAGCACTATGAGACGCGGTCGGGCACTACCCGACCACATCGTAGAGCCTGAGGTGCATAACACCAGATGTGCCTCCGACTTTCACATCTATAGCCTTAGCTGCGAGAGACACCTGGCTACTTTGAAAGCCAAGAACTCCAACTACACGAGGCTGCACACCCATTCAAGAGAAAGAGATGACTAGCAATCATCCACTGCTTTTGGCGAAGATGGACATTATCTGTCAAATACACTTCGTAGCAAGACGTGACACTGTTGCTACCAGCTACCTGCAATTCGTATAGCCGCCTCCCAGCAGCGGAAGACTCTGTCGAGTTTGACCACACGTTGAGGCCAAGCCGTGCATTACTAATCACGTACCACGATCAGACGCAAGGCAACCAACCACTATGACTGAACACCCGAGGAGAGACAGTGCAGATCCACAAAGGCAACGCAAAGATGATCCCCCAGAAGGCAGTCCACCACCCTTAGCCCCTAAGGAAAGACTGAGGCGCCCAAAGTGAGGATGGTCCCGCTCACACCAAGGGTAAAGAGACTTCACGCCCACAAAACATCGAAGAAATCCTGTCAAGGAGTGTCATTGACTCAACTGCCTGTCACCCAGTAAGGTTCAACAGATTGGTGGGCAATTTCACGTAGAGTCCCGTCTACCACCGGCCACAGATTCTGATGACGCAGAGACCTGATACAGGACTCATTCTCAGGTGCCAAACAAGACAAGCATGAGCAACATCACCTCAGGATCGGCTTGGGCCACTACCCATAGTGCAGTAATCCACACGAGAGCCACGATGGACTTCATCATCTACACCAAGTCCGTGAGGATATGGATCTATCATAGCGCTGCGGACCGATTTTCGCCACGCTACTAAACAGCCCCAAGGATCGATGCCAGGCACCCGCCAAAGGCCCCCTGGAAGAATGTCGCATGCGCTACTCAAAGCCTCATCAATGTTGATCGCGATCCCGCTTCACCGAAGCTGACGCAGCTTTTCAAGCTCACGGGCATAACCCGCATCACAGCTCTTCACCCCAACCACGGCAGATTACACTGGGTGAATGCATTATCGAGCAAGATTGAGGCACCTTGTGAGTGCGAATCAAACTGACTCGGCCAAGCTGGTCAGACAGCCCAGCCTCACAACCTTCGTATGAGCAGCTACCGCAAAGTCCGCTTGAATCACTTCATGACAACAACTTATTTCACACCCGCTGGGGTACACAGGAAGAGTCCACACTGCCAAGTTTGCTAAGACATGAGTAAATGACAATAAAGGCGCTTCATACTGAGAAGGGGTCACACGAAAGATAAAGGTCATCGACAAGAAAAGAAGATACAGAGTTCCAAGTCAGACTTGAAGGCTTGTCAAGCCCATCTCCACAAATGTACTGCAAGTCCTTTCGAAGGCTACAGCCGACTTCCAAGAGAAGCATGGCCCTTCCCATACTCAGCGGTCGGGGTAAGGTGTCCATATAAGTGTGAGTTATTCCAAGGCCGAAAATTCATCCCGCCTTCCACAAGAATCTAAAACCATATCAATGGATAAAGGAGGATCCAACCGGTGAGTTTCTACGAGGGCACCAAACGCACAATGCATGATCCCAGATGCGACTGACTACATCATGGCAGACGGTCTCGAGGAAAAATAACTTCCAAAATTCTATACTGAATACTTAACATTAAATGGAAGGGACTACCAGAGAGTGAAGCCACCGGGAGGCAAAGAACTACTTCATGCGCTCCAAGAGCAGACGAGCAATCTTGTATGAACCGACTGAGGACGTCTACTCGCTGTGCTGGGGAGGAATGTCACAAATCTTTATCAGATTCCACACATGATCCTAAAATTCCCCAACCATAGATGAGCTCTTATGTTTGTCTCAGCATATTCTAGCATATCCAAGACACAAAAGATATCCAAAGATATTCTTTTCATGGTTTGTCTCCTAGCATATCCAGTAAAGATATCCCTGGAATATTCCTTCCCATATGCGCAGATGATAATATGCGCCAGAGCTCATTTCTTATTCATTCAAGCTGGTATTTTCAAGATTGTAGCGCTTTCTTCAATAGTTTCTTCCTTTCAAGTGTTCTTCAAGTTCTTCGCCTGTCGGGTGTCAGCCTAGCAAGCAAGGCAAGCTCGAGGCCGACTTTAAGAATATCCAGTGTGGCAGCTGTTTGGGTGCCACACAGACTGAGCTTAAGAGTAAACTGCTTCCCATGACGCTGGTATCAGAGCTTTGGCCAAGGACGTGTGGGATAATCTCGAGGAAGTTCCATGGCGAGCTCTCAATGGAGGAAATCATCTACAAGTTCGTGGGAAGCGGAAGTTGATCCTGGGCCATTCCTCTCTGCGGCAGTTACGACAAGTCTCGGGCATCCCATTACAGTCGAAGGTCATTTCTGGAGCGACCCGCTAGAGGTCAAGCATGGCAGAGCACTAAGGTGCTGAGTAGACTATATGAGCAAAAGCATTTATATGTCACAGATTTTGCGCTACAGACCCAAGAGACCTTCTCAAGAGTAAGAGATGCAAGGCTCGCTTGGCCCCCCGTGGTGTCGCATGAGGAGTTCATGCGATGTCAGACATGCTCTCTAACCTCAATTGCGGGGCCAGGTCTCACCAAGATGAGTGAGGAGCGAGACAAGAGGTGGCAATTTACAAAGACGCATCGTCGCCTGCCACGCCACTACGAGACACCAAGCGCTTGTGCCAAAGCCACACTGCTCGCTGAACCGGATGCCAAGGAGTTAGACAACTACTGCGGGCACATGGTATACTTCGGCCAATTAAAGCAACCACAGGCAACCAAGGTACGTACCGCCGACCGTGTCTGGATCGGAAAGACGAGGGCAAACTCTGAGTTCCCCCCATGGTTCGTGCGCATAATCTTACTGTAGCGAAATATCGAAGATCTCAGACATGTAAGACCACGGAAATCGAATAACCTTACAAAGAATACCGCCCTAATATCGCATACCTATTAACACAGAATCAAGACATGTCTTCTCCAACATTTGACTACTCTACAAATTGCAATGCATTCTATGTTACCTGGAAAGGAGCCTTGACGTTGTGATTTTATCTAAGAATCACGCATAATAGACTGAGCCAAGCCATGTACGCCGACGTACGGATCTAAGGAAGATAGAAGTCCACTTCGTGGCACTATGTGTTTGGTTTGAGTGGAATCTAAATTTATGAAGAGTAGCAAAGTTCAGTCATTGCCTCTCGATCTAAAGGTAGCGTGAATATGAGCACGACACACCGCACGCGAAGACATGCTGGCTTCATCAACTCGATGGAAGTCGGGTATCAAACACTACCCCAGAAACTGCGTGACAATAAGGCTGCCCTTCATATCGCTTCTAATCCAAGATTCCATGAACGAATCTGGCATATAAAATAAATCACATTGCTCAAGGCCGATTTCATGCGATAATGCCAAGACTAAAGCCGACAATCGCCGACATTCTCTACAAAGGCTTTAAATTGGACCGAAAGCTGGGCTTATCAATGTAACAAGTCAGATGATTAATATCTACGCCTCCAACTCATTTTTTGTTACATAAAGATTCATCTACCTGTGACATTATTAGAAATAGAATCCCATTAGGAAGGTTAGATAGCTTTTGTGTCTGTGTGTGTGTAAGGCAGGTGGAAAGATATATATATATATATATATATATATATATATATATATATATATTCACAATCAATGAAATTTATAAGGAATTCTTTCCTCCAATTCCTCTTCTACAGATTGTAATTCTTGGACACAAAAGTGAAAACCTTGCACAGTTTCACGAGTCTAATAACCAAAGGGGGACTCAAAATTATCGAGCATGTTAATGGCTTCAATGATTAGCTCATACTCCCTTTTTTTATTAAGAGTGCATTTCTTCCCTCGTAAAACAAGTGGCATTTCTTTGATCGGGAATCAAGTATGTAAATTGAAAACTAGGTAAAGTCACAATGATAGGTGGTCAGTTTCAATACTAACATTTCAAGGGAATCCCCAAAGACTCGAAAAGTAAGAAAACCTACGATGCAAAATAAACATATTAAAGTCAGGTTAATATACATCAAATGCTTCACTGACGCTAAGCATGATATCTATATTGTCCAAATCCTACAAGCTTGAGCTTTTAGGAGAGTTGGTAGTTTAACATAGTATCAAAGCTTGATTTGGCAGGAGGCTATGGGTTCGAGCCACCTTTCTACAACTTGAATATTCATCCTCATCGCGTACCAAAGTCCATGTTGAACTCTATTCGCCTGGGTTTCGACTCTCCAGCGAACTAAGCGGAGTCACGTGGGAGTGAGAGTGTGAAGCATGATATTCATATTAAACTCAAACCCTACAAGTTTGAGCTTTTAGGAGAGTTGGTAGTTTAACAATTTGCACCCTTCCATTTTCAAATCAGATTGTCAACATCCCAACTAAGATTGTACTAATTTCCAAATTTGTACTATTTTGAGTAGGCATAAGTGGTAAGCATGACATGTATTATTAGTTTTTTCCCCATTTTTCATTACTTTACAGTCACAACATTAAGTCATTTGCTTTTTTGTTATCTTCTATTCTTCCTTTTTTCTCTATTTCACATAGAAATCTTAGGAACATATTCAAATCCATTTTTTATCTACTTGCATGCATAAGTAACAGCAATAAAAGCATTTTTTAGTTGCAATCACGCATGTATAGCTTATATAAATTAACAAGAAAGCATACGGGAGGGTAGTCTGCCCAGTCATCCATGATGATATGTCAAACCTCTTGTTCAAGCAAGGATTAGTTATCTCAAACAAGTAACTGCAACTACTTTGACCTGGTCTAATCTTTGTTTGTAATGTCTTCAATGCTACATATGTCCATTCCTAAACAGACTTTAATACTGGAAGAAAAATAAATATACACAAAAAGAAAAGAAAGATCTTAGTATATGAATTTGCACTCAAAAGCAATGCTTTTGAATTTCTTCTCATGCACCAATCATGCCTTAATACGCAAAAATCTATGTTTTGCAAATTGTCTATGTTTCAATGATGTAAACAATGGTAACAAAATTGAACTGCATGTTAATACAATAATGATCATTGAAAAAATAAAGGTAACAATAAAAATATAAGCTCATAATTAATCCATAAGTGTTCTGTAAACCACATGAGCATTGCAGCCCCCAATGTCAAATACATCTGGTCCCATTTTTTTATGTTAATTACAAGCCCAAGATTGAGGATCTCAGCAAGGAATTCTTGATCCCAGGCAGGATCCGCCATTGCACACACAGGTAGACACCCCTGCCCTTAGAAATGTTTTGCCCTTGTTAATATTGAAGCATAATGTTATAGTATGCATCATACTTTACAAATAGGATTGCAACTAATTAGGAAGCTTGACTTGTAGGGTTGTAACCAATTAGAAAGGTTAGATTGGTTTACCTATTGTATAGACTAACCATCTTGTATATATACACATGATGAATCAATGAAAAATGCAAGGAATTCATTCCTCTAATTCTTCTCCTGTCTCTTAAATGGTATTGTCATAAATAAGTAAAATGTTGTATGAATAGTCGGGAATGCCAGCCTTGTGATTTCTCTCTATTTTATAAACTGTACAAAGGAATTCTATACACGTAATAGGCTACAAATCTGTTAATATGATCCCTATGCAATCTGTCAAATATTAAGCTAATTAAAATAACCAAAAATCAAGGAAACAAATATGGACAGCAAAGCTGTACATTGACAGCCCCCTCAAATTGATGCATGTTGATCAACAAGCATCAATTTTCTATTTAGGAAGCAATGTTGATGACGAGTGAGAGCCTTGGTGAAGATATCAACAATTTGTAGTTCAGTGAATATGTGTGGAAGAGTGATAACACGAGCTTCAAAAGCTTCATGGATAGAGTGATAGACAACTTCAATATGCTTTGTGCGCTCATGATATACAAGATTGGCAGTGATCTGAATAGAACTTGTATATATTTCATGGTAAAGGTGTAGGATCTACCTCAGAGAAGTCTAACTTAGCAATCTCAAGCCAAATAATTTCTAACAAGCAAGAGACATTGCTCAAGAGACTAAATTCGTAGATGACTTTAGACACTCCGTTCGCTTCTACTCTTCAGAGATCAATGCATATCACCTAAGAAACACCACCAACCGCTGATGGAGTGACGTGCATCAACACAACCTAATCTAATCAAGATCGCTATAACAATAAGACGAGGATAATCGTCAGATGAAAGAATAAGTCATGCAAAAGTGTTTCTGAACATAGCGTATGATCCTACATACAATGTACCAAAATGAAGAAGCTGAGTCTAAAATGTAGCTAACTAGCTATATGTTAAAGGCATAATATCTATTAAACTCAAACTTCTACAAGCTTAAGCGCTTAGGAAAGTCGGGTCGCTTAACACAGACGTAGCTCTGGGCTTCTAAAAGGTCCTAGGGTTCAACCACTTTGTAATTTATTCTACTTATTGATTTGAAAGTCCATGGAAGACGGCTCTGTTTGAGTTTTGACTCTTCACGTGCGCTTATGTGGCCGTGGGCAGAGAAGGTGTTAAAGACATGATACTGCTTAAACCCTAAATTCCTTTACAAGTTTACGCTTTTACGAGAGTTGGTCGTTTAACATTATACAACAAAAGAAATATCTGGTCTAGTGATGGTGAGATAGACAAGGCTACCGACCAATTTCCGATATTGACTGGGTTTAACAAGTCACCCTCCTTTTTGCAAAAGCTTGACATTTTATTCCATGGGGGTATCAATAGAGGTAGCTTCCTGCAATCCAACTATAGCCACCAAATCACTAGGATACTTATGTTGATTTAGTGAAATCTAAAGAATTACAACGCACTCCCAAGACCAAGAAAAATACGTGAGACACCCCAAAGATCTTTCCTATGAAATGATTTTGAGAATGGGTCTGAGTCGAGAAGTAAAAGCACGATCAGAGTCGTTGCCTAAGCACATCATCAACATAAAACCGTATGACAACAATACCCATGTTGATTTTCAAGAAACAATGAAGTGTCATACTTGCTTCATTTCAAGTGAAAATATAATAAAGTGGTTTGAAATTTATCAAACTAGGCTCCGCAAAGTCGTCCAATTACAAAGAGAGTTTAATGACAAGCAAGCAAATGTTATAAAGGATATAACTTTACATATAGATTTGTATAAATTTATGAGAAACTTATTTTATGTAGTCAGAATCTATTAGGAAGGTTAGATTGGCTTTTGTGTGTGTGTGTGTGTGTGTGTTTACAATGGATCAATGAAAAAAATACACAAGGAATTCATTCCTCCAATTCTTTTGTCTTTCTTTCTACATGGTATATAAGCCTAGGGCTTGAGTTTGCCCCTAGGAAAAAAAAAAAAAAAAAAAGGCAAATTTTTTGGAGTTTTCCAAAGAACCCTAAAGGGTCGTGGAGGGTGTTTTGAAACACCACGTTAGGGTGGTCCGTGAGTCACACCGCCAAAGACGTGGAGGAGTCGCTCTCAGATCAACACGTCCCTCCTAAAGTCCGTTTGCCAAAAGGAGATGCGAAAGTGAGTCCGACGTGATGGTTTTTCTCCTCGCCGCAGTTCCTCATGCGCCAACACGTGAGAGCGCATGGCTTCACCACCAACCACCAAATTATTCCACCTTGGTCGTCGGCCGCAGGCAAACTCTCCATTTGAGTTGTTCATTCTGATGTTTAGGGTCCTTATCCAGTTTTGTCTCCGATTGGTTTTAAATATTTCGTTACCTTTGTGGATGATTTCTCTCGTGTCACTTGGCTTTATCTAATGAAAAGTCATTCTAAGCCTTTTTCTCATTTTAGTGCCTCAGGGTAAGCAAAATTCAAAACACAATTTCACGTCTGCGGTAAAACATTGAGAAGTGAGCAATACTCAAAGAATACTTGTCTAACCTTTCAACTTTTTATGTTAAAACACGATTCTCCATCAAACCTCGCGGTGTTAATACATCCTTTCGTAATGGGGCAGTTTTAGAGAAAGAATAGACATCTCAGAACAAATGTCTCGGCCCTTTTGTTCCACATGAATGTCCCTAAACATTTTTAGCCGATGCAAATTTCCATAACTGTTTTTTTATTACCGTAACGCCCCATCTACTTCTAATCGGGCTACTTACTACCTATTGTTTCCAAATAACTTTGTCTCTATTAACTCAAGGTATTTTAATGCGCATGCTTGTCGATGTTCGTCCTCAAGTCTTTAAACTCTCGATCTCAAGTCCTTAAAGCCAGATCTTTGTGTGATATTCTCGTGTTCCAAAAAGGTGATAGTAAGTATTATCCTCTTCAACACTACTTTTGCGTTTCCATCGACGCCGCATTCTTCGAACTACCCCATTTTTCTCCGTCTACTATTACGCATTAGGGAGGAAGAAGACTTGCTTGTTTATACTGTTGCCTCACGCATTGTCTCTCCCGAACCTGCTTTCTCTGCCCCTACCAAAAAACCTCCTATCATGCAGTCTACACTCTACACTAACACCTCCTGCGCCCGAGCCCTCCACCGGGCCTACTTGACATTAGATCCAGCTTCTCGTTGATGATCTTCCTATCGTCTCCGTAGCCAAACGCCGCGCTTCATCCTATTTCTCATTTTGTTGTTAAGTGACCACTAGGTCATCACATACTTGCTCTTTTATCAGATCCTCGACCTTATTTCGCGTTTATCGGGCTGCCTCTCAAGCCCTTGCTCACTCCCGGGGTCATAGTACTACGACAAGAGGAGACGGATGCCTTAACAAACAAATTTCCAGACTAGGACTTGGTATGTTTACCTTCCGGGAAGAGTTACTGTCACATCAAGTGTTCATAGTGAAGATTAATCCCTGAGATGGATCCGCTAATTTCGCCAACATCCCCATAAAGGGTATGTCCTGCACTCCATGGCGTGGACTATTCCTGGCACTTTTTCCTCTATCAAGTAAGATGACATTTATTCGCATTTTTATTTCCCCCGGGCTACCGCTATAATTATGGATTCCATTAGCTTGATATCAAGAATGCCTTTCTTCATGACGACTTTATAAGAACCTCTATTATTGCCAAGGGAGAAAGTGGAGGGTTCGGCTGCCTTCAAATGTCTTTTGCATGGCCTGGTAAATAGAGTTCACGTGCGTGGTTTGGTAAATCTGTGTACTCCAAGTCATGAGAAATTCGTACGCGTAAGAGTAAATATGATCAATTCCGTCTTCTACAAGAATTCCAAATGTATCATTCTATCAGAAGGTATATACGTATATCATATCACCAAAGAATGACTAGTGCTGCATTTACCCTTAAGTCATTTCTTCGTGAGTCAATTCCATACAAAGGACTTAAGGATAAGATACTTCTTAGGCATTAAAGCATGCAAGCCAAATACTGAATCTTCTTATATCCCAAATAAATACGTGCTTCGATCTATCAAGCCCTGAGATCGAAAATCGGGGTAAACCCATGCAAGCTTCTCCTATGAGTTCCAAGTGTCACCTTACTGTAAGTGCATTTAAACATCTGGCGATCTGAGACATGGGTAAGACAATGTCTTAATTACCTTACAATCAATTGTTGATCGCCCACTCATTCAATGTCATGAGCCAAGACACGTCTCCATCACGATCATTGCGCCATTGCAGGCAGCCAGACCCATGCTACTTGAAAAGAGCCCACGAGACGTAGATTTTATATAGTAATCATCGACATACAGACTGAGCTGCTTCACAGACGACGGGTTATGATTCGAGAGGACAAGAGGTCCACTACGACATCAGACGCTTGGTTGAAGGAATTTAGTCTCATGGAAGAGTAAGAAACAGCGCCGTCGATCTGAAGGTAATGGGCCCGAATATTGAGCGACGACGGTCCATATGTGGAGATCATTCCCATCAACTCGACGGAAGCCATTAAGACACCGACAAGCAAAACTCTGGGTATGGTGTCCGATCGCCTCTTCATGTTGCTTCTAATCCAATATTCCATGAATGAATTAAGCATATTGAGATAGACTGTCATTTCGTTCGTGAGAAGATACAACTCGGCTTGATTTCTACAAGATATGTGAAAATTGGAGAACTATTAGGTGATATCTTTACAAAAGCTCTAAATGGGGACCGGGTTAGTTATCTATGTAACAAGTTGGGCATGATTAATATCTATGCTCCAACTTGAGGGGGAATGTTATAGTATATATCTACTTTACATATGTAGCCAGAATCTATTGTGAAACTTGTCTTATAAATCAGAATCAATTAGGAAGGTTAGATTGGCTTTTGTATATATATATTCACAATGGATCAATGAAAAAAATGCACAAGGAATTCATTCCTCCAATTCTTTTGTCTTTCTTTCTACAACACACATTGGAGGTGGGAGAGGAAAACAATCCGGACGATGGCTTCATGTAAATACACTCTTTAAGATCCCCATGAAGGAAAGCATTATTAACATCCATATGATGTAATGGCCAATCACAAGAGCAAAGAGCTGTGGATGTGTAGCCCTTCTTAGGTCAGGCTTGATGCTCGAATCATGTCTGCTTCGACATACAATGGACACATATCGGTCACTCAACTCATGCGGCTCATCGCCCGCTCAATCCATGTGGAATTATTTGAAAAAGGTTTATCATCAAGAGAATGATGTTCGCCGCTGACGAATTGATGCGTCATGATAGCTTCACATGGTACTTCCATCCAAGACTACTATTCCCGGCATTTTTACTGCATGAACATACTAATTGCCACAATAGATGCTCCAATTGTCGCTTCTTTCACTATTCAAAATCTTCATAAGACTAGCCAATGTGACTACTCTCTCTTATGAAACTATGCCCGACATGAATCAATTCACCCTCCATCACCATTCCTATTCCCTCTCCTGATATTTGTTTTGGTGAGTTACTTCACAAAGAACGTCTTAGTACTCGAGCTATTCTAGAGCAATCTCATGGCAGTTTCGAGACAACAACTATGGCTTATGCTACCCAAAGTCTTGGATCACCTGTAACTTCTAAAAATCTGCAATGTTTTTACTGCAAAAAATATGGACATATTGTTGGCAATTGTCTTAAAAAAAATATTGTTCTTATTGCAAGAAAAAATGTCATATTATCAAAGAATGTCGATCTAATTTCAAATCGTCTAGCCCCAAAGTGCTTCCTCGGCATCTGTAGAGAGTAATATGGCTCTTCCTCAAGTGCTTCCTCTGATCTTACACCTCCTGCAACAACTTACTGAACCCTTGAAATGGTGCAGATATGCTAATTTCAGCATTATCTACGATGGGGTTTCAAGGTAAAAATTAGACTCCAGTATGTAGAATCGGGGGCTTCTAATCAAATGACGAATACTCCCACAACTCTGTCTCGTGTTCGGCCCTATGCTAGCCAATCTGCCATTCAGCTGCCAAATGCAGTTCTTTGTCGATCGCTATTGTTGAAATGCCTCTTCTACCTTTACTGATGTGTTTCTTGCTCCTCAGCTTTCCACGAATCTTATTTATGTTGGTCAATAAGTTCATAACAATGACGCTGTTAACTTTTGGATGGTCATGTGCAGACCGTGTAATGTGGGGGAGGCAATCGCGAAGGAACCTAAAGTGCTTTGTTTCCACTATTTCACATGTTCCATCTCTATCTAGTTTCTTCTATTAAGTTTTTTGCTTCAGACAATGTTCCTAGTCTGAATATATGGCATCGCTGCTAGGGCCATCCACACACTCATGTGTTGAACTCTAGCTTTCTTGGTCATAAAGAACATTCTTCTTTATCTCTTGAGTGTGATTCTTGTAAACTTGTAAAAGCAGAACTCTTCCATTTCCTTTGCATGCTAGTAGAGCTTCTCGCTGCTTTGATCTTATCCATAGTGATGTTTGGGGACCTTCCTCAGTTGGTTCACATTAAAATTTTAAATACTATGTGATTTTCATTAATGTTCATAACAGATTCACTTAGCTTTATTTTCTTTGTTCTAAATATGAGGTTTTTCGTACTTTCACTAAGTTTTAATGTATGTTGAAAATCTATTTTCTGTGAATATTAAGACGCTATGCACATATTCCGATGGTGAATAATTGTCTATTGAGTTTCAGAGCATTCTTGGCTTCTGGAGGTATCATCCATCAAAGCTCATGTTCTGCTACTCCCAACAAAATGAAGTAGATGAACGCAAAATTGTCACTCGATGTAGTACGACTCTTGTTAGAATCTTCTCGTTGCTCCCCATGTTCCTGCCGAGGCTCTAAGGACTGCTACTCACTTGTGATTAATCATTTACCGTCCCAAGTTTTACACATGGAAATAAATATGGATAGCAAAGTTGTTTGTTGACATGTATTAGAACCTAGGGCTCAAATCTGAGGAGTTTATGGGAAAGAATTTACAATTTAGATACCTCACATATTACAATGGCCAGTTTTGAACACGCACTTGGGGAGGGCATGCTGGTGACAATGCCCAATTCCAAGGAGGAGAGTAGTCACGACATCCACCAAGTCCGGTAATAAAACCTTAGGAGTGTGAAGCACACGTCGCCGATTCAAGAGCCGCTTCGTCTCTATTTTCAGATGCTACGCACTGACGCGACGAGAGAGCATGTGAACTCCGACAACCGGCAGTGGTGCGCCTCGACCTCGTGGAGTCCTCTCATCTAGCTCATGTGCCATACTCCAATCGCTTGGGGGTTTCGAGATTTTGTTGAGGGATCTAGGTTTTCAAGCGATTGGTTCTTGATTTCGAGGTATTATCTCGTCTATGATTCCCTCCTCGACTCCTAATGAGTAGTTTAGCAAATAAAGCTCAAGCTGAGGCGCTCAAGTGGTCCCAATGATGTCCAAAATCACAAACACAAATCGACTCATTCTAATAACTCGATTAGAATAAAACGATTCGACCTACTGATGAGTATCTGCCTTACCTCGTCATTCTTTCAAGGACCTCTAACCGATAATTCAAAAGTAACAAAGGGATGGAGGATGATGCCCGTCTCTTCCTACAGATTCATAATTTCATCGACAGTGAGGTACTTTACTTAGTTTGATTAATCACTGTGAATTTTTAAGGAGCCACTGACTAAATTTGTGTTTTCTATAAAGGAGTATATTTCCGTGATCTCGATGTGTAAAGCCTTTTACCGATCAAAGAAACAAGATCGATCTCTCATGGCATATTTTATCGACTATAAAAAGACATATGAGCAACTTAATATGTTATTACCCTTTAGTACAAATGTCAAAGTTCAGCAAGCTCAACGAGAACAGATGGTAGTAAAGGGATTCCTAGCAAGCCTTCCCTCTAAGTACGATTCAGCTAAGTCCCAAATTCTGTCAAGTTCTGAGATATCATCCTTCCAAAAAACCTTTAAAGGATACTCCGCACGTAAACCCCCTCACACGCTGGCTTCCATCCCCGCATGAACAAAGGTTCATCGGGTCAAAATGCTAGCGAGTTAAGGAAGCCACAGATAGAAATAAGGCGCATTTATGTAAAAACTATAGGACCAAGGCTTAGGAGGAGTTGTCATTACTACCATAAACCCGATACATATGATTACTCGAGACCGTAATCACCAAGAATCTGATCGCTTGCTCATATGGCCTAATTAACGACATCGATCAATCAATCTCGCCCAGCAGATGAATCACAAGTTCCAACTATATAAGGAACCATTAAAAAGTTCCTTTATCTACTCCGACATCGATATTGTCAAGTTAGGTAAACTAATACATGCTCTATATCTTCGTCCACTCAACAGTCATCGATTCCGAGCCACATACCACATAAGACTATTCTCTACCTTTCAATCCAACCCATCATCTTCCACTATCACTTTGGCAGATGGATCATAGTAGTGTTTTTTACGTCAAGCACAATCTTTCTTACTCCATCTATTCCTCTCTCATCCGTTTTGAGTTTACCAAATTTCTCCTTTAATTTGATTTATGTGAATAAACTGACCCGAGCACTTAATCGGTTGCGGTCTCATTTTTCGATTCGCTCTTCGTATCCGGGAGACAAAACATTATAGGTGTGAGGACGTGAGTCTAGTGGGTCTTTACATTCGATCCTAAGTTACCGAGACTTGTCTCTCGTTTCCGAGTAACCACACCTTTGAGACCCCATTGTTGGTCAGGATTCATCCTTCCCTCGCTCAAGAAACCGCCCCGGTTTCAAGTTTATCGCTGTCGAATGAGTCCTCGCTACATCAGTAGCATCATCGCTCTTAGTTCTAAATTCAAGTCAATAAACGAGCTAGTACTTCATTCGAAGTTAGTCCATTCAGATACGCGTGGTATGCGTCCAACTGCGGTCCCCACTAGATTCCAATACTGTAACCTTGTCAATGATTATTCATGAATAACATGGTTATATTCCTGAAATGGAAAATCGCTCTAAGGTATTTTCTCACTTTCGTGCCTTTTGTGTTGAGATTCACACTCAATTTCATGTTTCTATTCAATGTTTGAGAAGTGATAATGCTAAATAATATCTTTCATAACAGTTTCAGTCATTCATGCTTCAAAATGGCATCCTTCATCACACTTCTTATGTTGATACACCTTTTCAGAATGGGGTTGCTGAGAGGAAGAATAGACACCTTGAAAATGTCAGAGCTCTATTATTTCAAATGCACGTGACCAAACATTTCTAGGTCGATGTTGTTTCCACAGCTTGCTTTTTGATTAACCGGATGCCTTCCTCATTCTTGAATTGGGACACTCCATATCACATTCCTTTCCCAAATAAACCTCTATTTCCTGTTGAGCCTCAAATATTTGGGTGTACCTCTAAACTCGATCCCAAGTCTTTGCAATGTATCTTTCTTGGTTATTCTCGGGTTCAAAAGGGGGATCGATGTAACTGTCCTAGTCTTCGAATGAGTATCTTAAATACTCATTTTATCCCTATGTTTTATCAAGATTTTTAGTATTTTTTATGTTAAATAAGTGTCTTAATGCTCTAAATATTCATCTTTATGATTAAGTCAACTATTTGGTAGAATCACAAGAAAATGAGCAAAACAAAATTTCAAAATAAGCAAATTACACATGCAACAACAGCTACTGTATTTGGATGTTTTCAGCTACAAGATGATCCCAAATGGCTACAATCTTTATATGGATGGATGGGTGACTTCCCAAGTTTTCCAAGGAGACCTTTATTCACTTCAAATTCGACTTCAAATGATCAAGTCATGACTCGAAGTTGAAAGAAGAAAGAGAGCTCAAAAGTGACCGCTGAAAGATTTTGTAAATCACTTTATCATTATTTCTAAAGTGTTTTTTTCCGCCATATCTTCTAGATTCTACACTTCAAGGGCTTTGCAATGGTACCAAGAACACCAAATTTGGAGTCCGAACGAAGAAGTTATGCAAATTGCAATCTATGGTGACAACAAATGTGTTCGTCGCGACGAAGAGTGTCGCGGCGAACCATAAGAACAACAAACGAAAATCTACCAATTCGTCGAGACAAAGGTCTCATGGCCCAGCAACACATACGACCCATATCAGCCGTTTTCAAAGACCTATATGTTATGACACATTCTAAGGTTCTGGGATGACAAGAGAGGACCAAAATCGCCCTTCGGGGTTGAGATCGATCTGAGGGAGAAAACCTCCCTAGAGTTTCTCCTCTTGCTCTTGAAACGGGCAACACTGGGGACCGTGAGGAGGCTTGGTAGCTAAATTTAAACTCGGGAGAAGGACTAGAGATTTAGTTGAAGATTCACCATGGCCATTAGTGTTTCTTCTTTCTCTTTCTCTCATGTGTTTTATCTCTAGATTATGGATGTACCAAACCTCTATTATGTTTTAATTTCTTAATCTAGGGTTTTGGTTGTATATTGAACATGAGTTTTATATTTATTTGTTAATTTTCCGTTTTCTATTGTTTCCTGTGAATGCACCTCTATTGATTCATACTTGGTTTTATTTACATATTAATTTCTAGCTAATCTCAATAAGGTGAGTGGTTCTCTGCGAGATCTGAGAAGGGAGAAAAAAACTAGACATAGATTAATCAACCTAATTAGCCTAGTAGTGTAGAAATTATCGGAAATTAGGAGGCGTGTGAGACTTTTGGATCTTAAAGCATCTCTAATGCTCGGGTCGAGCCGAGAAGCAAAAAGACTCCAATGTTAGTTGGTAGGTTATTCGATCTCGAGAGAGGATTATAATTAAATTAAAGTAGAGTCAGTTTCCTGAGAGTTCCTCAAAAGATAATAGAATGGAACTTTGATCAAGTTATAATAGGATTGTCCAATTGCACTAAATACCCTAGGATTTTATCATCTCTTAGAATCCCTTAGTTGCACATTCCATTAGTTAGATTTAGATTTCAATAATTTAGTTTAAATTCTATTTGACCTCATCTTCGACCATTTAGATATTAAAGAGGTATTTTAATTTTGGTACTTAGAATCCCCATTTTCCCTGTAAATTGATATATGTACATCTTGTACACTTTATTACTGAGAATATACTTGCTGCACAGGCACTTTATTGCATATTTTATTTATATATCACGTTTACGCCTATCATCTTCGCAGGTACTTAGTTTATGCTAATGTCACATTTCTTAAGAATGTACATTTCTCTCCATCTCCGATCCACACTAGTCGTGAAGGAGAGCCTAGTTAAGGAAAGGAGTGCTTGAGGCACGCTTAGGCACAAGGCAACGAGATGCAACGCAACAAGCTGATGCCTCGCCTGAGCCGAGGCGACACTCATTCAGCAAGACAACAACCATTTAAGCAAGGCGTAAAAGCTCCTCTCAGGCATGCCTCGACCATTCAAGCCTCTCAAGTATGTTTCGAATTTCTTTCTCTCTTCTTTTCCATTGCAACATTTCGATGTCTCTTTTTTTTTTTGAGACAATCCTCTCTAGGTCCAAAACGACATCGTTTTAGATAAGTGATTTCGACTCATCGCCCAGAGAGGCCAAAACGATGTCATTTTGGACTTTGTTACAAAAAAAAAAAAATAGGGCATCGTGAGATGTTGCAGTCAAAGGAGAAAAGAAAAGAAGAAGAAGATCAAGACTATCACAAAAAAGGGCATCGAGAGATGCTGCAAAAGAAGAAGGGTCTTGAAAACATACCTAGAGGCTTGCAAAAAAGAAAATCGTCCCAGCCCCTTGTACAAGAAGAGAAGAAGAAAAAACCCTAGAAAGAGCCAAGATATAGCAAAAATATTTGCGAAAAATAAACATAAAAATAGGAAACAAGCATAAAAATGATTATATATATATATATATATATATAAAAAATATAGGATGCACCTGTGATAAAAAAAAAGCCACGCTTTTATGCCTTAAGGTTCCAAGAGACCTCCTTTGCGTCTTACACCTTTCACAACTATGAGGAGGAGGACCTACTCATTTATACTATTGCCTCACCCATTGTCTTACCAGAACCTGTTCATGTCCCAAATTCTCTAGTGCCTCCATCACCTGTGTATACTTTTTGGCACCAAAACCCTCCAATTCCGGGAAAGTCTAACACCGCTCTACTGGCCATCATCCAATCACCAAATAAATGATGATCTCTCCCATTAAACTTCATAAAGATAAACAAATGTGTGTGTCCACTGATTTCTTCCTTTTGCTCTTATAACCATTTGTCTTCCCATTCATGTTCTTTTTATCGTATCCTTGACTCCCATCTCACGCTTCAACAATTTTCACGGCTCTTTCTCACCTCACGTAAGTCAGAATACATGATTATGATACGACGCTTTGATGACAATGGTACTAGTGGACTCAAGTAGCCATCTACTTGGGAAGAAAAATCACCTGGATGTCATAGATCTCTAGCTTAAGGTTAACCTGTTCAATTTGCTCGATTGAAAGCACCACTCAGGGCTAAGGTATGCTCAAACCTATAGTGCGATTATTTCGACATTTTCCTCATTACACGATACATATTTTCACTCTTTTACTTCCATGCCACTCATAATAAGCACCTCCATCCTCTCGATATTAAAAATGTCTTTCTCTTTATATAATCTCTCAAGATAGCGTAAGATGGAGCAAACTTCTGTGGTTTGCCGCCTAAGGAGATTTCAGAAGGGCTCGCTGCCTTTTCAAGCCCTTGTATGACTTGAAACAGACCTCGTGCTCGCCTGCAAATCTCACTGCCAGCTGAGAAATGGCATGCAAGAGTAAATCTAACCACTGGCTCTCTAGGAATTCCAATTCTATTATTCTACCTAGTAATCGGGTAGTGTATGTGGATATATTGTCATCACCTGAGCTCGACTCTAAATAAGATCTCATCTCTTAAGTCCTTTTCTTACGTCAATTCCACATAAAAATAATTTTAAGGATACTAAGGCATTTCTTATGCGTTGAAGTTATGTGGAGTAAACATGGAATCTCCTTATCCCAAGGAAATATGTGCTAGATCTATTGTCAAAACAAGAAAATCGGGGGACAAAGCCACATACCTCTATGTCACCAAGCCTACACCTTACTGTGAGAAAGAGAATTAATCGGGGATCACATGAGATATAGAAGATTGGTCGAGAAGTCAACTACCTTTACAAAGAACTCATCCTCGACACGAACACTCAATCAAAGGTTATAAGCTTCCATACATGTCCTCTCCAACATTCAACCATTAGGCAATCAGAGTAATCGCATGCTATTTGGAAGGAATTTCAGACAAGGTATCTAATCTAGTAAATCATGTGCATAATAGAATCAGTGTTTCACAACTCGCTGGATTAGCATGATCAAAGGAAGATAGAGATCCACTTCAAGTTACTACGCTTTTGTCGGGTGGAACCAGTCTCATGGAATGGTAAGAAAATGGTAAGAAAGGGTCAAGCTTTCATTCATGCAAAGTCCGAATGATGTGAGCAATGACACAGCCTATGTGAGATCACGTGGGCTTCATCAACTTCGTGGAAGTCGGTATTAAAACTTCGATCCCTACAAAACTCCTCTCAAAGCGCCGACAAACTGCGCCATTCCTTCATATTGCATCTAATCCTATATTTCATGAACGAACTAAGCACTTGAGATAGATCATTATTTCATCAGAAGAATTATAACCTTGCCATTTCTAAGCAAAATACGCAAGATCGGGAGTAACAAATGGATGATCTCTACAAACGCTTCGCTGGGACCGAGTTAGTTATCACAGATTTTGATTTTATCGAATTATTTTCAAGTTGGCATCGTTAGAAATTTCTTCCTTCTTTAGATTGTATAGATTGCTCTTCCTTTCTTAGTTCGCATGTCGTGAAGTTTTACTTTCTGCACTTTTTCCCTTATTTGCACAATTTTGTACCAAATTATATGAAAGGGAAAAACCTATAAAGAGCTCCTACTATAATCACCTAAATGAATGTAAAAAAAAACTCTTTTCTTCCAAAATCTTATCATAAGACGTAGCCTTAAATGGTTTTATCTAGAATTTTATACGCAAAATTCTTTATTGTCATATAAGATTCATTTTTGAAACCTTTCAGCAAATTCTCTTATCATGGAACTTTTTTTTCTCTTTTACCCATTCTTCAGCTTCGTGGTCAAGTTTTATTTCACTTCTTCCTGTGCTCCCATTAAGAAAGCGGTCTTTCTTTCAAAAAGATCCCTCTTTTATTCCTCAAAATGTCAATGGTTATGTCAAAAACTCCTGAGACTTCTGGCCCAATTTCTAACCCTAGATCGAGTGAAAGAGGCTCCTCGATTCATATTACGACTCACAAATTAAATGGGACCAATTTTCTTTGATGGGCTAAGTCTGTCAAGTTTTTTATTAGAGGACGAGGGAAGATGGGCTAGCTGGATGGTTCAAAGAAGGCACCTACTACTAGAGATCTGGTTATGAGGCTTGGCAAGCTGATAATTCTATGGTGCTTGCTTGACTAATAATTCAATGGAAGCAGAGGTGAGTTAGAATTTTATACTTTGTGACACTGTGAAGCAATTATGGGATACAGTAAATTTGATGTATTCCAATTTAAATAATGATTCCCAACCAACAGATTAGGAAGCTTGACTTGTAGGGTTGTAATCAATTAGAAGGATGATCGCTTACCTATCAGAGCACTAACCCTCTCTCAGGCATGCTTACCTATTATAATTATCCTCTACCATCTTTACCTCTTACTTCTATTCTCTATGTCCCTAATTCTATTTAATCTTATCTCTATCACTAAATTAACTCCTACGATCTTAATTTGGCTCGACATCTTTCTCAATTTTATGTCACCAAGCAGGACCAGAGAGTACGACAAAGAGAACGATCGTACAGTGATATGAGTCTCAAGGCCTTTATCATCTCAGCTCAACCCCCATCTTCCACCGGTCTCGCACTTTTAACCCGATGAACCCCTCTTCTCGCTCCCATCGCCATCTAGGCCATCCGAACATCGCTTTCTGAAGATGGTGTCTCGGGGCTTCCAACTTATCTCTCACTCTCGAGTGCAGAGCCTGAGCCACTGGGGAAAATACCGTGTTTCGTTCCCTAAGCGACTAGAGTCTCGAACCAAGTCTCCTTTTGAGCTCGTCCACACTGATGTTTAGGGTCTGTCCCAAACTACATCTACTTTAGGTTTCCAGTATTTTGTTACATTTATTGATGATTTTTCCCGTTGTACTTGGCTAATTTTAATGAAGAGTTGAACTGAGATATTTTCAGTGTTCCAAAAATTCTTTACTAAGATTTGCAATCAATTTCATACTTCTCTATCTCGCACCCACGCAGCTGATAATGCCTCGGAATTTCGCCCCTTTTTCCGACATTTTATCCTCCTAGCTGGATTTTTTCATCGCCTTCACGCTTACACTCCACAACAAAATTGGGTAATTGTTTAAGAATCGCCAATTAGGGTGAGATAGCTCGTGACTCTTCCTCCACCATACAGCCTCAATCGCAGGGGATGCTATCTTTAACCACCCGTTATTTGATCATCACACATGCCTTCTTCAGGTCATGATCAAATCCCTCATTCTCTTCTCTTTCCTAATCAACTCCTTTTTTGTCTCCCTCCGCATGTTTTCAGTTGCACTTGTTTTGTCCACATACTCACTCCTAGGGCCGAGATAAACTTTCTACTAAGGCCGCGGGGCGTACCTCTCTCGACTATTCCCGCCTTCAACGCTAGCTATCGGCTAAGTTACTCTCCCGATATACATCGATACTTCCATTCGCGACGTCCCCCTTTTAACACTCTTCTATCTTCTCTCTTCCCACTCCGCTTCCCAAATTCCGAGATCTTATCTCTACCTCTCATCTTTCCCCTTCTGGCCTTATCCTCGAATCCCCGCCTACTCCACTCGACGTTACAAGCTTATACTGGCCATCCGTGTAATCGACATCGGGCCTACGACTCATTTCCTACGCTGGCGCCCTCCACGAATTTCCTGGCCTGGCCACAACCCCTGATCCTCCCATCTCCATTAGGAAAGGCACTTGTTCCTCTCATAATCCCCATCCTATTATACTTTCCTGTCTTATCATCGTTTATCCTCACTTATTCGCTTTATTTGCACCCTCGTCTCTCGTTTCTCTCTTCCTAACACTCAGACATGAAGCCCTATATCATCCAGCTAAAAACAGCAATGGTTGACAAATGGCCGCTCCGCATTCTACTAACACACGGGACCTTAGTCCTTTTACCCATCGACAAGTCCCTATCGTTTTCGTTGGATTTAGTACCGTTAAGATCAACCGAACGGGTGGAGTGGATCATCCCTAAAACTTGTTTGGCCGTCAAGGGGCACACTGTGATATATGGCTCAATTACTATGACACTTTTCTCTCCCGCGGGTCAAGATGACTCGCTCGCCTTCATCTCATGGCTGCCGCAGCCTTTCGCTCTCAGACGACTGGACATCAAGAATGCATTTCTCCACGGCGACCTCGCCGAGGAGGTATATACGGAGCAACCGCCTAGATTTGTTACCTCAAAGGGGGAGTCCCGACGGTACGCTGGCCACGCCGTTCCTTATATGGCCTAAAGCAAATTCCCTCAAGCCCTGGTTTGGCCTGCACTCATGTACATGAGTTCTAAGATGACTCTGAGTACTCCAAAACCACTCATGCAGATTGCTTGGTCTTGCTAATATTTTTCATTTTTTTCACCATTGTTTGCCAAATCAGATTTTTTTTTTTCCCACAATGTTTCCACTTGCTTTTTTCTTTCCATTGCCACCTATAACTAATTATATCAATAACATTGTCCAATATTTCGTTGATTTTTTAAACCATTTTTTCATGTAACTTTTATCGGGTCCACATGACAAAAGAAAGAATGTAGTGATGGGCAAACTTTGTGGCACATGAGAGGAATTATGTAGGATAAGATAATCATAAAAGTCACAACCTTGGCACAAATGATCATACGTAATTGGGAGAGAAAAGGGTGCTCTCATACTTCCAAAACCACATCTAATTCTTTTTTAGGCTCTCATTTTGAAACTACATTCATTAAATGCCATCTTCTTTTCTCACCATAAAAAATTTCTTTGCCTCTATATTCAGAAATTAAATTATTATTTTTTCATTAAAAAAAAAAAAAACTTAAGTGCAGGTGGACAAACTTCTGAGCAAAATAAAACACAATATCCCAAATGCTGCCAAGCATCACCTCTTTGTCGATTTAAACAACAGTGTCACGATTGAAGACCATCAAGATATTGAGCAAATACAGGCAACTAACAATCAGTTAATAAGATGGATGAGGGGCAGACATTACCTGAGCTTTCAATTTGATTAGTAAATTATCAACAGCTGAGTTGGTGTAGGACGAAGCAAAATGGATGCACTCATCAACAAAGGCCTCTACAGCATGCACTATAGTGGATGTCTTGCCTGTTCCTGGCATTCCTAAAATTAGATACACCTGCCAGTGGGAGTATCTAAGTCAATTTATTGTTGAGATAAGATCAGAATTATAAATAAAATTGATTGAAATGAGAAAACCAGAAGAAACTGGTTTAAGAATTCCTCAGACCGCTGTATGAGGAACAAATATGTACAGGAACCTTGAGTATGGCTTGGCGTTGATCATTATTCAAACTCTTTTCAGAACGTATATAAGATATTGCTGGATCTTGACTGAATATGCAGCCACCATCAAATCTAGGAACCTATAAGGAGTCACCAATGGGCATATGAATAAAAAATGGCCACCAGGGTAAGTAAAACCTCTGAATATAAAATTCAGACTATCAAGACATCTTCACCTCAAGGTCAACAATCATCTTTCTAAGATGAGAACCTTGCGTACTTTGTAGAAAGAGTTGTATAAGGTTGAACCTTCAGGAGAAACAATCATATGAACTTAGAGTACACTGCTCAGATGATTCAAAACCAGTCAATGGTACAAGTCAAAAAGTTCCACAATGATGGTTAATTTTATTGTGTGTCCAGTGATTACCTCATAGCTGCAAATGAAGTAAATAATCTCATCCTTATCAATCTGAAAGAATTTCACCAATTAGATCCTGTTCCTGTGAAGAAGGTTTGCTCCAAGGAAGCCTTAAGCGTTTGGAAAAACAAACCTACAAGTTTTTCAAATGATGGTAAATAACAAAACTTAATAATCTTATTAATTATTACCCCCAAAAAGCACTTGGTACTAGTTACAATCCTTGATTATGAGGTCAGGCATGAATTTGGATGCAGGGGAAACCACTTCTAAGTAGGTCATCTGGCTTAAAAAAGATGCATCCATGAACAGGAAATTCTGAAAATCTTTTACGTACATAGACATGAGAGCGACTGATATCTGTTATGACCCCACTTGCAACTGCTACATGTCCAGATTCAGTGCTAAGAATCTGCAGATAAAAAAATAATAAAAATAGTATATTAATAAAAAAACTAAGTACTAATTAAAATAAAAAATGCACTCCAAGAGTAGAAACTATTGCAGCCAATTGTTCAAGCAATGGTAGGATGTGTAAATGTCGGTAAAACTACTGGCACACCAATTGTTAGAAGAGAAACTTCAGAAATCATTTTCTGAAACTATTACTCATAAACATACAGCTGCATTAAATTAAAAAATCTGCATATACTGGTCATGTATGTATATAAACAATTAAAGATATGAGATCAAGTCATTCAGAAAATCATAACACCTGTGCAATATATTACGCATAATAATGTCATATGATGTATCCAAACTCTACAACTAAGATTACTCAACAAGTCCTTTACCAGTATTCGAGACCTAAGCAAAATGATATCTAGTGTGAGCACTGAAGAGTAACATGTCTGTAAACTAACAAATATGAATCAACATATAAGTGAAACCAGATGTTCAGTAAGAGCTAGAAGTTTGACAAAAATTCTCAATCTTAATCATTGATCTTCAAATTATCAAATTTTGAACTTGACTATATAGGAACAATCGACTTCCAGATGTCTGTAGTGCTTCATGAGATTTTATGTATTCATTTGCAATACTAATCAATTGTGGGTTCGGGGTGATAAGAGTCAAATATAAATAACCAAAAAAAGAACAGGAAATATAAGTATGTACATATATATATATATATATATATATATATGGATTCTGATGGGTGAAAAATTATAACCATCATTAACTCCAAGCAGGATGACTAACATAGAAAATTCCTCGTCTTTGAAGTTAACCTGCAGGCTGTTAGTCATCTATACCACTATCTAAAGAACATTATGGAGGAGAAAATAAGCTGCATTTGTTTAATCTAACAGGACAAAGTTCCAGTGGAAAGGAGAACAAATTTGTAGTAATAAAGAAAAGAGGAATCTCATTCAGATACTTCCACTTATTGGCAAGGTTTGTTCTCTTAACACTTTACCTTCTCAACAACTTTCATTTAGGTTTGCTCTTGGTTCCCATGCCAATGGATGTTTACATCATGAACATATTTTTCCTTTTTAAAACCGTTCCAACATTAACTTGTTAACTATGTGACTAACCACAAAACAAACAATCATCAATCTGAGATTAAGAATTTGTGCCAAAACTGATGGTACATGTCTTTTAGCCTTTAAAACTCAATTTTTTTTTCATCCACTCGTTGATCATCACATATGCAATTCATGCTGAAAAACTAGCTTAGACTAATATGGATCGTTCTCAAAAATTATCTTTGACCATGATCTAGCATGGGTAAGCAACTTACATTCAATGAGACTATCAAATGACAAACATTTATAAAAGAAATACAACACAATAAAATAAAGTAAAATAGACAATAGAAGTAATGGTCTCGAAATTCAGTCCGGACTGTCTGAAAAGAGTCTCGAAAATTCCTAAAAATTCCTACACTCAGTCCAAAAACTTTGGGACTGAAATTTATAACCTCTCATGACCTCTAAGAAAACCCTAAGTCATTAAACTACTTTTTAGCTAAATAAACACAAGAGGGAATTTTCACCTCGTGGAGTCTGACGAAACCCAAGATTTCGTACCCGCACATGTTCCTCGATCAATTTCGCCTTCCGCTTCCGGATGCCGAAACCTACGATCCGATTTCTGTAGATCTTAGAGAGAAGCGAAAAAATAAAAAAAAATTCTCTCTCCATTCTCACGCCCTCCCGTCTCCCTTCCTTTCCTTTTATTTGACTTTTCCTTTTGTTTTTTTTAATTCTTTTTTTTATTCTTATTATTATTATTTTTATATTATTATTTGAATACATGGCTCATATTGCCTCATTCGGTCCGCTGGGCCCGAAACAATTTATTTCTTTCACTTCCAATTTATTTTAAATGAACTTAGCCAGTCTTTCCCGACTTCCAAATTTTCGTAAAATCTCGCTCCTCGGGGCTCACTCAGCTTATCACCCTAAAAATCGTAAAAATATTCCGCTTATCTCAGAATTCGACGAAACTTTTCTAGGTCACTAGATTTCTCGAGACGAATTTAACGACGCAGTCCGTTTCGTCATCCGAGATCTAGAAAATTTCCGATTTTCAATCGAAATTATCGTTTTACCCTTTTTCGAAAATTCGGATTTTCTGGGGTTTCACACTCTTCCCCCCTTAAGCACTTCGTCCCGAATTCCACATACATAAGATCAATTACATGCATATGCAATCTTACACAACTCTACATTCATGTCGGGTATGATAACCCGCCTAAGATCACAATCACTGACAACCCGATGGGCTATCAACTCCTCCATGTCAAGGACATCAAAACCCGATATGTCTACCACCTGAAGGTCCACCATGAGCAGAATCCTTGATATCTCTGACTCACAATCCCGACATATCTGACCAACTCTCACCCAAGATCCTGTGGGGAGAATTTTCCCCATACAATGGCTTTTCCGCAGGCTCCAACCGTCCAAACCTATCACACAGATGCAATAATGAATCATTGATGCATCGATAACAAATGTAGGTATGAAAACGCATTCGCATATCCGGGGGCCGACCGCACACTCAGCCGGTACAACAAACAGAGACACGCCCCCAGTCCCCGGGCACTTCCGCCCCGAAGTCTCGACTGACCCATACCCCGCTCCTCCGCCTATCCGTGTAGCCGAAGGCCCGTGCAAAGCACCCTCGAGACCGATACTGAGGTCCCTCTCGCCCGCATCGCGAGAAGGAACAAATCGTCTGCTCCATCGATAATCGGGACCCACCAGCCTCTCAAACCCCGATCCATGCCTCCGTGGCAATCTCGCTTCATATGTCCAGCCGATGGCAATATGGCGTCACTCCGCCCGGCCGGGCCTCAGATTTGGGGGCGCCAGGGGACGTAAGTCCTCCGTCTCTTTCCCCAAACTCGGCGTCGATCCTCCTTACTCTTCCCACGGCGACTGGCATCCTAAATGCCCCCAGGCGCCCATCTCTCTACGTCAGACGTCCCGACCATCGAGTCCATGTCCCGTGCGCGAGACCCATTACTCCGCCCGAATGGACAACTTCGCCCATTCTCAAATCTCCCGACCTTAGCCATGTCTCAGGGCCACATACCATCACCAAACGTGCCAACTCTACAGAATCTAATTACGATCGATCACTCCGTCATCGTTCCTCGTCGCCTTCGAACTCTCTACTTTGCATGTCTAAGTAGCTGGCCGAAAAATACTGGTCATAAAGAGCCTACGAACTAAACCTGTAAGTCATTTCCTCTAAGTCCCTGGGGAGGTCTTAACTCATCCCACCACACTGGACTCACTCCCTCTCACTGAACGCAGCCTAGCCCGGGACGGTCGTGACGGAGGTGGGCCATCCATAGCCCCACCTTCAATCCGTCTGAATCCAACGGCCCCGGCCACTGACCGGATCCATCCCCGTGAACATCTGAGGATGATGTGATTCGAACCTCCGGAGGTTACCTGACTTCCCCCGACTACCACCGCAGACACTGCAATGGCAATAATCGCAACCCCACCAAATTCTTTAGCAAAGGCCCGTTGGTAAAAACATACTGAATTCACCTTCTGACAGCTCATGTCCCGCCTCGACTCATTATCTACACATGTTAAATGACAACAAACGTTATTTAATTTCCTTTCCAATCTAACTAGTAACGCACATGTCCACAGATTTTTGGGTTCTCACAGCAAGACGCCGCACGCCTTTCCAATATTTTCGCGAACTTACATCGCTTTCTTGAAATCATATCTAATCGCAATAAAATTTTGGCCTTTCACCCCTGGGGAAATCTCGCCTAACCCTGGTTTCACCCAAACACACGCTGACACTTATTATCATTTTACACCGCCGAGTTCACTTCGACGTCCCATTTGGCCACCATACATTCACCAAGACCGCTGAATATCAGCACTCACGCCCACACCCGACTCAACGCGATGTGACCAGGCATATAAATGCAATCATGTCATTTCATGCAATATCATGCTACGTTAATAATAAGAAATTTACACGCAACATTTATAAGTTCCGATAATTATATTTCCTACATATAATTTATTTATCACAATTTTCATGTTAATACATCATGCAAGTATATAAACATGATTTATACACACAAGATTGTTATTTATTTTTCCAACAATACCATACACACAAAATGACCCAAATCTCAACTCATATAAAAACAAGACATTCTCAGTCCTTCACTCGCTCATTACCTGACCACTTGATACCAAACACAACACAAAACCCAAGACATCATCCGAGGATCAAAACCAAACCTCAACATACCGAGATCATTCAAAAGAGTCCCAAAAATCCTGCCTCAGGTCAGTTTCGAAAAATAGCCTCCAAAATCAAACCCGAACCTGGTCCAAAAATGGTCTCACATTCACGATCATCCCTAAAAGAAATCTCTAAAATTCCTAAAATTTCTACACTTTCACCAAAATTTTTGGGGATCAAATTTACGACCTCTCTACGGCTCTAAGAAAAACCCTAAGCCATTAAATGGCTTTAAAGCAGAAATAACAAGGCAGTGAGTACTTCATACCCATGAAATACCGAAACTAAGCCATAAGATTTCGCACCCACAAAGCATACCTCCGTCGCATGGATCGACTTTCGCTTCTCTCTAATTCCGACGAAAAACCTACGATCCGATTCCGTAGATTCAGGTCAAAATAGTAAATAAAAAATCTCTTCCATTCTCACACCTCCCGTTCCTTCCTTCTATTTATTCGACTTTTTCCTCTTTTTCATTTTTTTATTTTTTTTGTCTTATTATTATTATTATTATTTCTTTTATATTATTCTAATGATACTACTATATTTGGCCTCATTCATCCGTTTCATTCAAACAATTTATTCTTTTCGCTTCAATTTATTTTAAATAAACTTAGCTCAAGTCATTTCCTAACTTCCGAGATTTTCGTAAAAATCTCATCCCTAAAGTCACCGACAACTTATCACGCAAAAATCTAAAATGATTCCACTGGTTTCAAAATCTCACGAAACTTTTCCGGTCATCATAGATTTCCGCTTAAACGAATTTAACTACAAGCAAATCTCTCGCCATCCGAGACTAATACCGCTTTCAATCGTGAATTATCGTTTACCTTTTCGAAAATCTCTACTTTCCTCGGCGCTTCACACTCCCTGGACCGGGACAGGAGATATGAATGAAACCCAATTAAATAGGATAGAATGTATCACAAGCTTGACAAACTCAATGTAATAATCATCATTCTACAAAATATTGCAAATTTTCTACATTGAAATGCAATAAAGAATCACTTTTTTCATATTATGACAAAAAGTAAAGTATTATATTGCATTTACCTTCATGAATAAAAGGAAGCCAAGTCAACAATTTCAAGATAAAAAATTTTTATTAAAAGTTCTATGTCCAACAATCTCATCATAAGGAGGGTACTGACAATAGAATCAATGCATGGAAAAGATGCATGCACATACACATAAGTATTCAAGATAGTAAAGAAACAACAAACCTAAGATCTATACAAATAACAACCTCTCAACAACTACCAACAACATGAATTTTTTAGCAAAAAACCATGCCAAAGATGCTTTTTCTTTTTTCTTTCTTTGATAGGCAAAAAGAGAATACATATTAAGGAAGCTTTTAATAAAGGCGCAACAACGCACGTATTAATCGATGCAATTCCTCGAACGGTACACCGAGAATATTAAAAGTGAATCTAAATGGAATGCATCCAGGGGCCTTATTAACATAGTTTAACAAGTACTAGAAGATAAATATGAGCATAGTCAACATGTATTAACTGGATCACACTAAACATAGCCTTAGATTCAAAAAGAGAAAAACTAAACATATAAATAAGAACAAGCCAAATTAAATGAGAAAATTTTACCACATAATCTCCATTTCTAAGCGTGCAATCCAAATCATTCGCAGGAAAAGAGACAGAAGGTAAAGAATCTTCATTATGCATTTTCACATGAAGACTAGGTACATTTTGACGCACAAATCGGTAAGTGAATTTGTTCTCCTTAAAAGGGTTCTTTCGTGGGTGGTTATTTGAAGTATCAAGGACAATAGAAGATAAGCAACCAGCTGAGGTATCTTTTTTTAAACTATGGGAACGCCAAATGTCTTTCTTCGTTACCTGACAGAGTGAATAACATAAAATCTCAATTAATCATGTATTAAACTGGTTGGATACAACTATGCTACACATATGATTTCAAATGTTACCTCCATCACTTTAGCTTCTAAGTCAATTAACCAATCCCAATGACGAAGGAAAGCAAAATGAGAAGTTGTCAAGTGGCCAGTACTTGAATCAAACATATCCCCGAGACCACTGCTCTCTATACTTCCTCCATGTGCCTGCAATACATACAAAATATACAAGATAAAATAATCATAAAATTGTTTCCATATGGGCACGTAAATGTCACTTACTTATTAAGCTTAACTTATTCTTTGATTATTAATGAAATAGAGAGAAGTAAGAATATTTTATCGAATTAGTGAGTTACATAAGATAAAGACAATTCACATATATACAAAATAAATTCAACAAAGCAAGAAACAAAATAAAGTAAAAGGAAGTTAAGGATAATGTACAAAAAAGATAGAGACAATTGAAAAAGAATATCCATGGAATATCTCTTCGATTCTCAACATTCTCAAACAAGGAAAGATACAGGCCAAACGCATCTGCCTTATTACAAATGTACTTAACCTAGACTCCGAGATTCGTGAACACGCCTACTACCGGCCACCGAGTTAACAAAACTGCACATGCATCCCGATATTTCCATCTTCTCTCCACGAAATGACACCACTTCAATATTTCGTCCTCTCATGAAAGACTAGGTTGGACACAATGTGGAGAGCAACTTGATTATCACATACAAGAAATTTCCATCTTCGCTCATCCTTCCCAAATCTTGCAATTTCCAAAGAAGATGTGTCTTGGCCCATACGAGCTCACATGTCGCCAAAGTCATAGCCCGATATTCGGGTCAACACTTAACCGCTACAACATTCAAGCTTTACTTTCTGGTGATACTGTGTTTCCACCAATAAATGCATTAACACCCGTATGTAACGCCCATCTCCGCCAGTGAACCTACACAATCCAGAGATCACGATATCCGACAACTGCGTGACCTTCGGCTTTACTAACACTCACTCGCCCGTGTTCCCTTAATATAACTGGCGATACAAATCACAACATCTTTACCCGCTATCATACGGTGATCGTAAACTGGCTAACAACACCTCACCGAAAGCTGAAAATGTCCGTCGAGTGATGGTGCAGATAGCTTGGGGCTTCTCCCAATAAGTCATCGATATCTCCTCGATCACGTAGAAGCTCCCCCGTCCTAGTACGAGACACATTCTAAGCAGTATGAGTGTTCATGTGCTCTGAAATCTAGCATACCTCTCTCTTCTAATATTTCCAAGGCATACTTTCTCTAATTCATAACCACATCGAATTTAAATTAAGTTATCTCAATCCTCAGAAAATACTTGAGTTTCCCCAAGTCCTTAGTCTGAAAGCGGCTTCACATGGCGTCAAGTTTGGCTTAAATACCCATCCCAATAATTGCACGTGATAACAACGTCATTAACATAAAACAATCAAATAAATGTACTCCTTAACTCATATGATGATAGAAACTGAGTGATCCGATGTACCTAAGTAATACTAAACTCTTAAAAACCACTCGAATTAAACCCCACCAAACCAAGCTCGAGGAGACTGATTTCAGGTTTCATATAATGAGTGGATTATATAGAAAGTAAATGCATAAATAATTTAGATCGTGAAGTTAGGATTAAAATTCATGATTTCTCAGAGTTAACATGTTTCCTTTCATTCAATAGCTATCTATAAGATGTACATTTTTCTCAAATCATCAAATGATTATTGTTTTTTACAAGTAAAAAGTAGGTATTTAAGTATGCCGTGAAAGACCACAAAAGGACCCTAAAAATATTTTTTTAAAAACCACCAAAAAAGAACCTCGCCTAGTCAGGAAAGGCTAAGGTGACGCAACGGCAGCCGCCTAAGCCGAGGCGAGGCCCCTTCATCAAGGCACCACCAGGCGCAAAAGCTCCTCTCAAGCGCACCTCGATCATTCATGCCTCCGAGTTTGAATTCGACCTTTCGTCATGCGATTCTGAATACTCTTTTTTTTCGCTCTTTTTCTTTTTGACAATCTAAAACGACATCGTTATGGACGCTTTGGATCCAAAACAGCACCGTTTTGGATAAGTGATTTTCACTTAACCAAAACGACTGCAACATCTCGATCGTCTAATTTTAACAAATTAAAGCGACACGGTTGGGACCCTGTGAGTCCAAACCACGCTGCTTTGTGACCGTAAAAATATTGTGTGGCATCAGATGCCAAAGAAGAAATATAAGAAAGATGAGGAGAAGAAGAAGAGGCCTGTCACAAAAAAAAAAAAAAATTGTGAGCATCAAGATGCCATAGAAGAAGTTAAGGGTCCCAAAAACATACTCCTGCCAAGGCTTGCAAAAAAAGAAAAATCATCCCTAACTCTCAGAGAAGAATATAAGAAGAAAAACCCCAAAATGGAGCCAAGATATCGCAAAAAAAATACAAAAAAAAAAAAAAAAAAAAAAATAAGCATAAAATAGGAAACAATCATAAAAATTTGATTCGATAAATAAAAATATATATAAAATATAGCGCTAGATAAAAAGTTCAGGCCTTGCATTCCAAGAGCCCCATAGTTATTCGAGGGCGCAAAGCATCACGCACGGTAAGCCTCAGCCAAGTAACACTCGAGGCATGAACTTTTTTGCGAGGCGACATATGTCAAATATATTTTATGATTTTATGATGGTTGTTTCCTATTTTTACATGATTTTCCTGGCCAATTTCTTGGCTATTTTAGTTATTTTTTGCTTCTTCTCCTCTTCTATGTGATTATATAGTAGTTTCGGGAGTGGTTATGGCTTTTTTTTGAGTCAAACAAGGCGTATATAGGATCAAGAGGCTGAAATCTCGAAAATCACAATATGGGCAGGAAACCATGTCGCTTTGGTGCACTAAAGGTTTTTAAACTTAAGTTACAACTCAAACGATTTGCTTCGATAAGTTAAAATAACTTTTAAAAATAATTATATATATATATATATATAAAAGACAAAACAACGTTTGTTTTGGTCTATACATGAAAGCTCTAAGGCTTCGCGGAGTCCCGGGCGACAGTAAAGAAAAATGGAGAAGAAGAAGAGGAGAAGAAGAAAAAGGAAAAAACCTAAAAATGCTGTAGGCAAGGCGTCATTACCGGAGTGGTGGCACTCATGCTTTAAGCACGCCTTGATTATGAAGCAGGCCTTTGCACCTTCACAACTCTCGCCCAAGTTAAACCTAACCAATATGTAAAAAGCCGCCAAGGGAATCAAGACATGCGAATTTGAAACCTCATTCACATCCAAAGGTTACAAATGAATAATGTTTACACCCATGTACGAATGAACCTCATTATCAAACACCCTACTAATCCTTTCCTTCCATATTGTCTGTTAAACAACCAACTCTCCTAAAAGCTCAAGCTTGTAGGATTTTGGTTTAATATCAATATCACGATTCTTAACACCCTCACGTGTGTACAGCCCCCATACCTGCACACATGGAGTCAAACAAAAGAAAAAGTCCGCTATGGACTTTCAAATACTCAAATGGGGATGAAATATTCAAATTGCATGTAGAGCATCAACTCAAGACCTCTCACAACCAAGCTCGATAATTAGCGCCATTACACAACCAACTCTCCTAAAAGCTCAAGCTTGTAGGATTTGGGTTTAATAGGAATATCATGCTTTTTAACACTGTCCAAAAAAAGCATAGGATTCAACTTGTCATAGTTTTTTCCTATTATTGCCCACAAAATAGACATGTCAACCCATCAAAGACGAAAGCACCCAATTTATCCAAAACAAAGAGCATACTAGATGTCAAAGACTTCTTGCCAAACCACAATAAAGGAGGATGCAATCAAGAGACTCTTCCTCTAAAGACATAAGTAAAAAATAACCCTCTCCTCTAAATTCAATCCAAAGTGAAGACCTTCCAAGTAGCCTCTCAAGCAAAGAAACTCACCCTAGAGATTTGATAGAGAAAATTCCTTTGTTTGTCCTTGTTCAAATCACCTGATCCTCCACCTCTCTAGACACCCTTTTTCTTACAATATTTGTAAGGAAAAAAAAAACAGCTCCACATCAAGCTCCTCCCAATCATTAGGACACCTAGAAAAATAGATATCCCAAGCATCCCCTCCCAAATGATTACAAACGTCTTCCAGCTTAGCCTCCTAAGAGAAGTAAATAGCTAAAAGAGAGATGAAAGAAATGTCCAACCACTCATCTCCGCATCCGTCCTTCCATAATCTAGTCCTCCTCCCATCCCTGACCTTGAAGGCTAAATTGTCTCCTATCATATCTCAATACCTTCTAATTGCTTCTAACAAACTCAGCCCACAATGTTCTCACATCTCTAGAATGCCACACCCTCTTCTTCCTCATACATCCCACAAATAACAAGCCTCCTAAGCACTTTTCTTTCCATTGCAAACCACCACCTCCTCTTACACAAGAGCACCTTGTTGAGTGTGAAAGATAGAACGTTAGGGTCCCAATAAAGCTCAAATAGAAATTTGTTCTCTTTAGGAAAAAGAATAGAAAACCATAAACTTGCTTGATGCAAAAATCTCTCTTCCATTTCATTACTTGCAATACGTTTAAATAAACAAAATACTAAGTCCCAAGCAAACATGACTCCACTACTAACAAACATGGCCCCACTACTAACACTAACTCCTAATTCCTAGGACCCACTCATTCCATATGGATGTCCCATATGTTGAATGCTTTATTGACTTCAAATAATTACTAAATCATAAAACAACTCTACCATAGAAGAAAAGAATGCTTTTCTTATTAAGTGAGTGATTAAAATACTGCATAGGTCCTACCTATTTATATACATCAGGAAGACACAAAAATGAAACAAATAAAGTTCAATAAGGAAAATAATGTACAAGAAAGAAATGAGATAAACCATAGAATATCCTAAGAATATCCTATGATTCTCAACACTTCTCAAGTCGAGCATATAGTCAGCACGCACCAAGCTTTTTATTAAATGCATTGAAATCCTGACTTCGTGAGACTTAGTGAAATGTTCCGCTACTGGGTCACCAAGTCGACCGAAATTAGTTGTCATGTATCCTGAGCCAATCTTCTCTCGAATGAAGTGACAGTCCACTTCAATATGTTTGGTCCTGTCATGAAAGACTGGATTTGAGGCAATGAGTAGAGCTGCTCGGTTATCACACACAAGCATCATTTGTTCATCTTTACCAAATCTTAACTCTTGAAGAAGCTGTTTGAGCCATATGAGTTCACAAGTTACCAAAGTCATAGCTCGATACTCAACTTCAGCACTAGACCTGGTCACTATAACCTCTTTCTTACTCTTACAGATATTGTCGCTTCCAATAAATACACAATATCCCGCTGAGCCCTGCCGACGGGCGAGCCCGCCCGCCTTGCATCAGCAACATCCAACAATCTAGGTGTGACCTTTGTTTCACATATAACACCCTCGCCTCGGTGTTCCCTAATATAATACAGATATGACCTACAACATCCCAAGGCTATCACATGGTGATTGCAAGAACTAGTTAACAACACTCACCAGAAAGGAAATAACTGTCAGCGTGATGGTGAGATAGTTCCCGCTCTTTCCCAAAAGTCAATGATATCTCCTCGATCTCGTGAGGCTACCCCTATCCAGCACAAATCCTCAAGCATTCAAATTCATGTGACCTGCCTATGCTTCTATAGTCCGGGGCATACCGCCTCCACTATATCCATGAAATACTTCCTCTGAGAAATAACCACACCGGAGTTAGACTGAGTTATCTCAATCCGAAGAAAGTACATGAGTTTCCCTAAGTCTTTTGTCTGAAAGTGGCTAAAGAGATGATATTTAAGTTTTCGAATACCATCCCGACCACGCCCTCAGAATAACAATAAGCCATTCCACATAAACAATCGATAGACAGACCGCCTCCCGAGATATGATGATAGAAATATGAAAGCTCAGTCTCGACGTATTCCAAGTCATACCAAACTCCCCAGACATCAGCCAAAGCGATCAAACCAGATCGAGGGACTCGCGAGGGCCATATAAGGAATGGTGTAGCCTACATACCAAACCACACTCCTGAAAATAAATCTGAGGTGCTGGCCGCTCCATATATACCTCCTGCGATCACGCCGGTAAACATTCTTAATGCCCAATCGATATAGAAGCCAAGTATCTCATAGCAAATGCATGGGATAAGAGCAGCATTTAACATAAGCCATCTTGCACAGAGAAAAGTGTCATAAGAGTCGGCTTATATATGAGTATACCCCTTGGTAACTAAATGAGCCTTAAGACAGTCCAGCCGACAATCTAGACCAATTTCCAAAAAAATATCCTCTACATTCCCTTTACGCAACGAGCCAATGGTCCTATCAGAACGAAAAGAGGCATCAAGGACTGGCTGGCCTCGCCTACAAAAGCATTTTGGGATGGACTCAACCTATCCCCTCACCTTTTTGGGTCTTTAGCAAGCACTTTAAATAACTATTCTCACATAGTGCCTGCAATTATGTTTATAGAAAAGTCCAAATTCTGTAACATCTTGATAAAAGCTCTTCTATAAAAGCGTCTCATTCCTAAACTCTATTAATAAGAGCTTTCCTACATCAAATGCTTTCTACTTTAAAGTGTCATAATGCACAATCAAACATCATATAAAGCACTGGTAAAAGTTGAAAATAGCTTTGAACTATCAAAACAATGCACCAATTAGGGATTTAGTCTTAATTTGCACATTGATTTGACTAGTCATTGTTGAAGTAGAGAAAAATAGAGAGAGGAATCATCTAACAACTAAAACTAATTAGTCTGTGGTCTTGAGACCAAAAACCTCCCCAACCCATAGAATGATAAAAGATTTACCTTATGGTAGATAGTGCAAGCATTAAGATGACGACAACTTTTACACATGCTTGGACTCTACAACATAAGAAAAAACAAAAAGAACAAATTCAAATGTCAATCCAGTGAAAAGCTGTCCAGAAAAATAGGATGCAGGAGTTTCAGCAATGGGTGTACCTGTAACATTGGAGGCAGATGTTGTGTTATTGATGCCTTTAGAATATCTTTTGCAAGTTCATTGCGACGCATAATTAGACCAACCAAGTCTGATCTTTTAACTGCAATGCCCTTTACAAATTGGTAGACAATAGACCCATACTGAATAAGGTGAAAGAGAATAGAATGAAAAAGAAAAAAGGTGCTTGATTCCTCTACCTGTGTATGGTCTGTGTTGAGATAATACAGAAGTCCAGAATCAATAGGTTTCATATACCTAAAAGTACCATAAGCAAAAGGTGAGAAAAGCATGCTTCTTAGAGCAAGTTTTAAATAAAAAGGAGTACTACACAGGAAGAAATTAACTAGAGCATACACACCTCTCAGACATAAGGAGAGTGTACAAGATAACCTGTGCAGTGTGTTCCATGACTGACTGGAAAATAATAAGAAGCATGAATGATTAGAATAATGACATCAAGGGAGATGACAAAGAATAGCACATTACAAAACTTTCATAATTAACATCCCATTTTGAAATTCCCTTGTTACAAAATTTCAATAAAGAAGATAGACTTGCCTGGCCGTAGGTTCCTTTCCCAGTTTTAAACTCTAAAGGCATGATTATCTCATTAACTTCCTTGTTGTTTGATTCAAATTTTACTCAAGAGAAGCATCAATCTCATCCCTTTCAAGCCATATTCTCGGGGCCCATGCCATTTCCTCACATCTATTACCTGTGTACTTCTGTGTAGAAAGGATTTTCATAAAACAATGCAAAGTCACCATGGAAGGGAAAAAAATTAGTGGCTTAGCTTTATATACTAATTCGTGAGTAAATGTGCATGTTTAGGAAAACATTATTATTGAATTTTGCAACGAAAAAGAACAATAATCAAATGCCTAAATGTTTTCCCTTAGCAACAAAACCAAGTGGGATACTTACCTCAGATATATTCACCCTTTTCAAGCCATTATCAGATCCAAAATCAACAGCACCTCTTGACTCCTGCCAAAAACTTATAAATTCATTAGTCTCATAAAGAGGAATGTTAGAGCCATCTAACTACATACATGATGGCTACATATTTAATGTGGGCAATGTCTCATACATGGATACAAGGTGTCTAGTAGACCAATCTTAAAAGATAAATTTTTAGACTTACAAACATGACCATGGATTTCACTTCAACCCAATGATCAAATGCAAAAGAAATGCCCCAAGGTCATCGAACTATAAAGTAGCAATAGTTATAAAGTGTTAAACAACCCAACTCTCCTAAAAGTTCGAACTTGTAGGATTTTGGTTTAATATGAATATCATGCTTCACACCCTCCCTCACGTGCATGCGGCCCCATACCCGCACACGTTGAGAGTCAGAGTCTGTCCGTTATGGACTTTCAATTCAACAAATGGGGATCAAATATTCAAATTTGGTGCGAGAGGTTCAACTCTAGCACTCTTACCAAATCGCTCTAATACATGTTAAACAACTAACTCTCCTAAAAGCTCAAGTCATAGATTTGCAAGCATTACGAATATCACGCTTCACATAAAGCATTAATAATGAATTTTTGTCATTCTACCGATATTATTGTTAGGATATTGTACGCTCTTTTCCTTTATCATTTTACCTGCATCGCGGAGTCCTATATATATAAGTCCAATATGTAATGTCAGACAAGAATAATTTTTCTGTGGAAATAATAAAATTAGGGATTCTTTATTTTTTTCTCTCTTCACATGGTATCAGAGCCAAAGAGAAAACCTAATTTTGTTTTCCAGTGATCGCGCTTCATTCCGATCTCCTTCTCTCGTCGGGCCGGATCTCCTTCTCGCTCGTCACGCTGGCCTGACTTTTCTGGGAAGCTTCCTTCTTCTACCGAAACCACAGACTGCCGCACGTGGCCGATCTACACGCCGGCGGGCAACCCCGCCTAAACTGGGAAGATCCCACGCGCCGTCACGCGGCTCTTTCTCCACTAGCCACGCCCACACGGCGCTGGAGTGCGGCTGCGGGCGCGTGGGCTCCTCCGCTCCCAAGTGGACGAGATCCACACAAATGGTCAGCCCGGCATTGTCTGTGTTCTAGCCTCCGGCGGTCCATTCCGAGCACCTCTTCCACCTTTGACCTTTGCCTCCGGGCCGCCCTCTGTCTGAATTTTTGCTTCGCGCTCCGACAAATGTATTTCTCTACTTCGCCATCCCTTTTCTTCATCTTCAAGCTCCACACCGTGATTCGCCCCTCTTATTAGGCTCTCTTCAATCCAAACGTGGTTCAATCTCCGCTATGATATGGCAAATCAAAAATTCTATTTTTACGCCTGCGATCTCTCGGATCTCCTAATATCACATCAGAAAATTGATCAGAAAATGAGAATTATCTCCGGTCACCGTGGAACTCGTTCACGGGTCGTATTATGAGGATCATCTTATTACACCGAGGATGCTATACCTAGTGTTGACAAGGTTATGTAGCTATTATGGTAGCTTCCATGATCCAAAAATTTTGGCTTCATCTTCTTGACTTACAAGACATGTTCTAAGTTTTGAATCGTGCAAAAGCTCTATACACGAATGATATCCAAATAGCCTTTATAAGGTGGCTTCCTCGCTATCGTTAATATCCGCCAACAAGACATGGATCTATCTAATTATATCGATCGCTTCTTAAGGAGGAGTTCCCGACATCGATGCCTCTTTTTTACTAAAGGACACGTGGGCCTGCCAACAAACGCAGCCGACAAGTTCTTCATGGTCCTTACACCTTACCGCCTCCGTCCGATTCTAGACCCTCCGAGATCAGATTCTCGCGCCCATCAACCCGCCCTCGATGATGTGTTTGTCATTCCTCCGTATCTCCACATGCACTTCTGCCATCCGGGATAAATTTTTAGATTCTTCCGTTAGTTTCATACTAACCTTCGGGGAGGACGCAGTGGTACCCGAGGTCGAGGACAATGTCCTCATCAGACCTATCGCAATAAGTCATTGGCCACACCCGATCGTTGTTATCAGCTGTATGGACGGCCTCCCGTGATCGCACACGTGGCCCGGGCCTTCTCGATTCGATTCCTCGCCGCCCCGTACCAGCCCCCGCACATCCTGGTGTTCCCCCACCGATGCTGAGTATGATGCCTATCGCATCAAACGTACCCAAGCCGCCGTCTCTCACTGCACTTCTGGTAATGCTCGCCGCTTTACTCATACATCTTCTCTTCTCGGGACCTCGGACTCAGACTTGTGTTTCTGACATTTTTGACAAAGATCTTTCTCTTCTCTTACTACTACCCCCTACTTTACCCACTGCTACTCCAAATCTATCACTCTCAACCGCGCTAAAGCGTATTATTCTACCATCCTCTCCCTTCCCTACTTCTTACTGTCCCTTACTCCTAAGTGTCCCTTTATCTTATTTCTATCAAGAAATCACTCGATTTAACCTGCTCCATTAATTTTTCTCTCGATAACTCAGGACCTTGCAGACTGAGTACTGGGAAGACGATTGCACTGACGTGAGTCACAGTGGCCTCTATCACCCCACCTCGCAATCATCTCCCGTTAGCCATGCTTTTCCACCCGATGCTCCACTCCTCATCCACAAATGTCTGGCCACTCCTAGTCTTCTAGGTTCCAAGATGGTCCCTCGCTTCCACTTCACTGCCACTGCGTGGTGTGAGTCCCGTCACTGGGAAACATACCGTGTCTCGCCTCGCCAGCCGCTTGAATCACCCAGCAACATCTCCTTCGACCTCGCCCACACCGATGTTCGGGTCCTCGTCGGATCAAGGCCTACTTTAGGCTTTCGCATTTTCATTCACTTCATCGATGACTATTCTCGATGTACTTGGTTATTTTTAATGAAAACTCGAAATAATTATTTTCTATTTTCCGTAAATTTTATGTCGAAATTCTTACAGAGTCTTAATATTTTTATTCGTGTGTTACGTAGTTGATAATGCCCGAAAAATATTTTTTCGCACCCTTTATTTTCCCATTTTATGTCCCAAATACTGATCCTTCATCACTTCGTACTCATACTCCTCAACAAACTGTGTAGCCGAACGAGCACCTGCCATCTTCGCATGTACCGCACTCTCCTCCTCCACTCTCATGTTCCTTTCGCTGTGACGTCATTCTGCAGCCTTGTTATTATTTGATTAATCGTATGCCCTCATCTGTATTACATGCTCAGATTCCTCATTCCCTTCTTTTCCCTGACCAACCTCTTTATTTCCTTCCTCCCGTGTTTGGTCAGACTCGCTTTGTTCACATTCTCACCCTGGACAAGCACAAAGCCTTCGCACCCAAGCGCCACGAAACGCATCTTCCTTAGGCTACTCCCGACTCATACATCGTTGTTATTCCCGACCCACTCCCGATACTTCTTCCTCGCCGATGTCACTTCCTTCGGTACCCCCCTTCTTCTCCTCCTCCTCCTCGAGTCTCTTCCCCGCATCGGTCTTACCCTTCCTATCATCTCCCTCGCCTCAGGATTCATGATCCATCTCTCTCGTCCCCCTTCAGTTTATCACGCCGTCCCCGTGCCGTTGTTCTATCCCTCTCGCCGAGGCCCCGGTTGACCTCACCTCCCTCTCCCTTCCGCCTTCTCCACCCCGCCTCGCCCTCACATCGATGACTCGCCTCTATCGCTTAAAGGTAATTCGCTCTACTAGCAACCCTCATCCTATTTACAATTTTTATTACCATCGACATCTTCCACCTACTCGCATTTGTTTCTACTTTATTTTTAATCGTTCTTCCTAAGAACACTAATGAGGCACTCTTTCCCATCCGGGCCGGCGATGTGCAATGGTAGATGAAATGGTCGCTTCCGCACTCCACCGGCACTCGGGATCTTGGTTGCTTTGCCGCTTGGTAAGTTTCCTGGGCCATTATTGCTGGTCTACATCATAAGGTCGGTCCCGATGGTCGTGCCGACGCTTTGGCTACCTGGGCCGGCCGCAAAGGATATACCTGTGTTTATGGTTCTCGATTAGGTGACACCTTCTCCCCGTCAAGCAAGATTGCTTCTCACCATTCCCGCTTCCACACGCGGCGTTGCTCCCCCGACCGCTTTTCTGGGCCTGATATTAAAAATGTCTTCCTTCACGGTGATCTCGCCAGAAAGTTTATACGTGAGCAATCCACCGTTTTGTCGCCAAAGGGGAGTCTCAAGCTTAAGCAGTGTGTTACACCGCCCTCTATATGGCTTGGAAACAATCTCCCTCGAGAGCATGGTTTGACCGCTTTAGTTCTCGTTGTTCAAGAATTTTGGGTATGCTTCGCAAAGACACAGGTAATTATCTACTTTTATCATCATAACTCTTCTAAGCAAAGGTATTTATCCTGGTTGTTTATGTGGATGACATCACACATGTGCAAAGGATCGATGGTATTCAAACTAAAGCAACATCTTTCACCCACTTTCAAACTAAAGACTCGGGAAACTCAAGTACTTTCCTCGAATCGAAATAGCTCAATCCAGCTTCGTGTAGTCCTCTCCCCAACTAAGTATGCTTTTTATTAATTCGAAGAAACCTAAGATGTTAGATCAGAACCCATTGACACCCTACGATCCTTAATGCCAAACTCATCAGATTGCGAGTCTCTTCTGAGATCCCTGGGAGATATCGACGACCTGCAGTAACCCGAATTATCTCACCATTACTCCTGGGCCGCATTTCCTTCCTAGTGTTGTTAGTCAATTCCTACGTCACCACGCTGATAAATGCATCGGGATGTCAGAACTGCATTCTTCGATATATTAAAAGTGCCACCGTGTCAAGGTGTATCAGACGACATCAGAGGTCACACCCGTGCCATCAAGCCACAGACGCAGACATCGGCTCACCCACGATAGACGCCCACTTCCGGCAATCGTGTTTTCACGTGCTGTGAACTCTAATATCCCTGAAGAGTAAGAAACAACATGTAGTGGCTGATCTAAATACCGCCAAGTATCGAGCCATGGCCTTGGCAACATGTGAACTCATACGTATCGGTGACACCTTCCTCCGTGAGTCGAGGATTCGGAGTGATGAACAGATGAAGCTCAATCAGGATAACCAGTCGCTTTCAGATATTGCATCCAATCCAAATTCTTCCATGAAAGGACCAAACAATATCAAGTCGACCGCCACTTCATAAGAGAGAAGATCGTGATCAGATGTATGGCTACTAGTTTTGTCAATTCAAATGATCAACTAGCGTACATTTTTACTAAATTTCTCGTGAGCCCTGTAATTAAATACATTGTAAATAAAGCTCTCGTGCATATGACATATACGCCTCCACTGAGAGCGTTGGGATATCAGACAATCTTTTCCTTTATTGTCTTACTGTATTGTGAGTCCTATATATATAAGTCCAATATGTAATGTAGAGACTAGAATAATTTTTTCTGTGGAAATAATAAAATTAGGGATTCTTTATTTTTCTCTCTTCACGCTTATGAAAAGCACCGTGCCACCACTCCCCGTGAAAACGCCGTCAAGTAAGGCGCAAGTGGCGTGAGGCGCCTAACCGGTCCAAGCTCCAACTACTACTCACTGTGCACACCCTCCTTCTCTTCCTCTCTCTTTTGTTTTTTTTTTTTGCTTTTTCGCCTTCAAAAATGGAGAAACATTGCTCTGGGAAGAGCGATGAAGTGCTGCGGTTGTTTGGGAGAGGAGCAAAGCCCCGCGTCAGTGGAAGAAGAAGATGGAACCTATGGTCTTAAGACCTAAACCCCCAAAATGACGCCGTTTTTTGGGTCGTTATTTTTAAATGAAACACCAAAACGACATCGTTTTGGGGTTCATGTTATTTTTCTTTAATCTGGTAACCAATCCCACCTCAACCTTAATAGAAGTATAAGGCGCACTTATAATACACAAAACCAGCTCGACCACAGGTATGAAACTATGGCTCAGGCCTGACCTGGTTTAAGATTAGTCCTATCCCAACTTGGGCCAATTGCATTACTAAATTAAGAACAGTGACATTAGTGAAATCAATAGCAGTCACCTGTGGATTCTTGAAGAGAATGATCCAGTTTAGTATTCTTGGAATTGCTTCAATCAAAGTTCTACACATATCATCTTCATTTACTGCCAAATCCAGATGAGGACAATGTTAAACCACAACCAGGAAAAGATAAGTTTGTTGATCAAATTTACAGCAAAAGACTAAGAAGCAGAATAAATAAGGGGAATTTAGTTAATACAACTACATGTATGCTTTCATAAATTCAACATAATAATGAAGTTTTACAATTTCTCCAGCGCAAAGTGCAATATTTTTGAGAAATGATATTTATATTGTATAAACTCTCTACCTCCACAGATTTATTACAAGCTCAAGATTTTTCTTGAACCACTATTCTGCATACCTCCAAGAAAACTTTTGTAGGAGTCTCTCTAATAAGTCCAGCCTACAAAGGAGAAGAAGTTGCACCCAATATTAGATACAATGCCATTCAAAAGCTTGCTCATGGCAAACAAAATCTTATTTGACAACTTTGAAATGTAAACAAAGGGATGTTTGAAATGATCACCTGAAAAATTTGGTGAGCAAGGTAACGGTATCAGTGTTCGTGATGAACGTTCACTGCATTTTAGCCTCTCATCCAGGATAGTCCTCGCCTTGAGCAACTGAAACGCAGCTACCTAAAAGTTTTCTAGAGTTTATTAAAAATAATTACCAAAGTGGCTTGAAGCAATTAAACATTGTAAAAACCACGACAAACATTTTCATATGTGCAGAAGAAAATGCCACAACATTTAAGCAAGCAGATAATAATAATTACCCGAGTTCCAGACATCAGTATATCAGGGTTAACGATAAGAAAATTGTTCTTATGGTCTACGTCACACTTTCCCTGGTCATCAAATTTGCCAATTACATGTATGGTATCTCCAGGAGCAATTACAGTATAAAACCTGAAAAGGAAGATTTTCAGGAACAGTAGGACAATAATCTGCATTATGAAATTCAATAAACCCACAACAGTTAGATGAGAATAAGTTTCGTATGTAAAAGTGTTTTATGCAGAAGATTGAAGATGCAAAAGTTAATAATCGAAACAGAAAAATAGATTTCCTAACCATATGAAAAAACCACCAACTACTTAATATTGTGCGGATACCCAAGAAACTAGGATGGACGTTGACTTAATATCAAGCCAACAACAATGGCCAATTCTTTAGATTCAGTGATGTAAAAGATGAACGGACCATTTTATTTGGATCCTGTGAGCTTGTCTTTCAATGCTAACTCATTTCGAGCTAATCCTTCCCAATACATGAGACAAAAGGGAGGGAGGGAGAGAGAGAGAGAGAGAGAGAGATTTTTTTAATTTATACTGTAATAGAATATGAATTCATAAATTCTACAACCAAAATAAATAAAATACCGATTTAATATGGTTAACACTCCAAACAAACTTTCTTTTATAAGAAAGTCAAGAATATTTTTTATTGTTAATGTAGTAAGATCTGATACTGAGGATTGAAGTCATGAGCCTTCAACTAATAGCATGACAGTGTCACTGCTAGAGCAATGAAACAATGTCCTGATCTCAAAAGCATTAATAACATTTGAGGAATATTTCAAAATAAAAAATTATCTAGAAACAAACTGGACAAAGAGACACATAAAAGGATAGAGAATGCTAACCAGTCATCCTCAAATATACAGCCCATCTTCCAGTTTTCATTCAGCAAGCGTAGTACCTGAAAAAGAAATTGACCACCAGTACTAAGTTACCAACTCTACTGAGAGACAACAACAAGATGTTTGTGACTGGGGTAATAAGAACCTTAGAAAGACACTGTGCACTGATAAATGAGCTTGTTCCCCGTCTCGTAGTAAACCTACAAGAAAGATGTGATACAAAAATAGTCAACTCTTTTACGCATCATTTCTTACTGGAAAGGTTCTAAAACGTAATTTTTGGTAAAAGGATACCTCCAACACAAGAAAATTAATATTGGAACATTCCCCATTGACACTTTCCGTCGGACCCATCTCTGATTTCTTTGATGCAGGATCAACTCTAAGCGGCATCTCTTCGCTATTTATGCACTGGATTTTGGTTAAACATGCCTCTCCATCACTAGATACTGACTCTTCAATGGAAATGGCATCTTCTACTTGATCCAAAAGTTCAAGCAATGCCTAAGAATATTAGTAGACAAAAACTACAGCTATCAGCCAGGACGATATGTCTTAAATTTACTAATTATTTTATACGGCTCTCATGACCTATATTATATGTCAATATAAAAATAAGAACACAGATTTTCTAGCATGGCAATTCTCACAGATCCATTTAGGGATTCAGTCATGGGTGTGCAATTTTATTTGTTCAATGCAAATACAATGTGTCAAACTATAACGATCCGGCCCAACCATGTAGATTTCGTCTGCTTTAGACCCAAAATCCCATGAGACACAACGAGTGTCTGAATAGAAGGGGGGTGTTTATCACATCCTACATCGGATATGGGAAAAAGTTCTTGGGATTATATAAGTATGGACTCCTCTCAACCTAATAAACGCATTATAAGGAAGAAAGTTCTTAGCATTATGAGTATGAGCTCCTCTCAACCTAATAGATGCGTTTTAAAGGCGTGAGGGCACCTTAGGCTCGAAGCGGATTAAATCTACATGGATGGGATGGTTCATTACACAAACTTGAGGAAGAGAAAGTATCCACCCTTGAAGATGCCCTAATCAAAGCTATTAAGGCTTACACCTTAAGCCACGCCTGCTGCCAGGCCAGCAAATAAGCCTTGAGGCTATGGCCTCAACATAGGGTAATTAAGGATCAATCCTCCCCTATTGAGGAAACAACCTTAACATGTTGATGATGAAGCTATCAAGGCTTGCCTTAGTTATTTGAGGCTGCTTTGAAGCTCTTCAAATGGTTTCATGGGTTAAGGTCTTTTTTACAATTTTATAAGATGTTCAAGCCTCATTATTCAATAAATCTAGTGAACTATGTTTTTGTTAGCTTTTGGTGTACATTTTCTGTTTTTCTATTAGGCATGACTAGAGAAGGCTTGTAGTGGGTATTTTGCTAGACAATGACTAGAGAGGTGGGTTTCTGCAACGGATTTTGTTATGATAGGGTAAGCGAGGAAAATATAAGGCAAGTATTGGTTAGAAGGGGGAATAAGAAAGGAAAATTTATTTGATATTGAGCTTACTCAATTTGGAGGGTTCCAGGCCTCTCAAATGCTTGTTTGTTCTATTTCAGAAAATTAGTATCAATGTTCTTTTAGTCTATAATCTGCCCAAATCATATCAAATTGGTATCATAGCACCAAATGTGGCTCAAAACATGGATGCTATGGAGGAAATGGTTGCAGCAATGCGCGACCCCCAAAGATCACGCTGAAGGAGTTATTGCAGAATGAACATAAGATTTGATATGATCATCAAATTGCAGGAGTGGGATATAGCTTCTTGAGCTGGTGCATTTTCTTTCGGGGGGGAAAGAGGGTAATTGCCTGATCTCCTTCCCACGCGCGCATAGCCAAGGCAACGCCCTACGCATCGAGCCTCTGGGTCATCTAGTCGAGGGCCTAACAAAGCTGCCAAAATTGAAAAAACATCACTACAAACCCTAACCCGAACCTTCCACAGCTCTAATAGTATGTGAAATGATAGAAGAAAAGAATACTTTTCTTATTAAATGGATGAATTACATAGTATAGAGACACCTATATATATACAAAAGAATTGAACAAAAATGAAACAAAATACAGTGTAAAAGGAAGGAGGATAATGTACACAAAAGCTAGGAGATAAACCAAATAATATCTAGAGAATATTCTATGATTTTCAACAATAACAACCCACTCCTTAGTCTGTCAAATCATTCTGCAGCCCAAGTGCATTTTTATGGCTTTAAAAACATTTACATAGTTAAGAAGAGTTCATGCACAAGTAACAAAAAACTCTTTTTCACCTATCAAATGATGACAATTACAACCACCCTCCCCTTCCATATAGACACAACATCCTCTATCGCATCTCATAAAAATAGAGTCAATAAACCCTATACCGCTAAGAAATTGGCTTTAATATCCATCAGCTGCCTTTACTCCCATATAGATATTTGGCTCCACTTTGAATCAAATAACTCACAAAATGAATACATAGTAAATAGAAATAATCCATGTTATGTGTACGATAAATTTTTCTTTTTTATATGATATGGAATATTAAAATTACTAATATTTCATGCAAACACAATGTCCTCAGATCTGATGAGATCGCAAAGAAACAAACAAACATCCCATGCTGAAACCAAATAGACACGCCTCCTTAGTAGGGCTAAACAACCTTATATCAAGGTTAAGAATCCCTAACCTCCAAGTGAGATGTGTTTAGCTCTATCAAGGGTGTCTATATATTACCCACAAATCTTAAGGATTAATAACAACAATATATTGTCTTAACCGGGGGATTATGATATCCCGCATAAAGTTCTTGACAATATATACATACATACATACATAAACATTTATATATATATACACTCCTCTTAACAATGTAGACATATGAATTTTCGGGCAACTCCTTTAACCCAAATGTACAATGATGACATGTTCAAAGCAAGACATAGAGGAGTAAGAAATAAATAATAGTGGCTGGGATTCACACAAAAGCTAAGTTCATACCATGGAATGTGGGCTTTTGTGAGTTATCATAGCCAAAATATTTCTTGGAAATTTGGGGAATCAAGTGGGTGAAGCACCATAAACTCACAAATTGACAAAAACAAGTCTACAATCAATACGTTCATGACGGTACAACATGGATCGCACTAAGCATGAAGTATACAAACACTATACTAAAGAAAAGCCTCGACAAGAGTATAACTCTGCACTAATATGTCTCAGAAACTAGGCAACTTGCGTATATCTTAAACAAGGGCTTCCAACTAAATCATATCACATATTACAAGAAAGTTGGTAATGCCAGCATCTCTCAGCTTGAGGGGGAGCTGCTGAAGCATCACTATGGATTTGTTGACTTGTTTTCACCAAAGGATAAAATCCCTATGAAATTGGAACTATATACGTTTGTATGGATGTAATTTTTCCTCCTTTCTACTGTTGTTCACATGTCAGTTGGTGAGTTTTTTTTATAAGTCGTGTTAGTTGGTGAGTCTTGGTTTGCAGGAACTAATTCCCCATTTTCTGTAAAAGCTAGCTTCATAAATAGCTAGACCTCTTCATTAGTAGTCTTGAGATTCAATTTCTCCACAACCATGAGGCATGAACAGAAGTCATAACTTTTAAAAGTTTCCAAATTGGTGTAGGTCACAGGACAAGAATCTAGGTATCTGATAACACACCAAAGATTGATTGTCTACATTACCTAAGGGAATAAAAAGCAGGAACAGCTAGAAAAAACATGTAAATCAGTTACCATTACAAACCTTTTTGTTCTGCCTCAAGCCCATCTTGTCAGATACCACTTGCAATCAACACTCATCAATATTCTGCACTTTAAGTATGCATACATCATCAGAAAAGAAAAAACAATAAGGAATCTGTAAATGTGCCTATCACCTTCCTCATGGCAATATGATAAAGATGGTGGAGTTCGAAAAGGACTCTGTCTTTTTTTCACCATGCCTAAGTCAGGAATATCAACTTCATTTCCATTGGAATCCATAACTTGACCCAGTTTCACCCTTTTTAAGCTAACCCTATTAGATAATAACACAGATTTTTCAGAAGCTTTCATTGTTGGGGAACAAAGCCACTTTCAAGTTTGCCTTTCTGAACCAGGAGAAGTCTGTAAATGGACCATGTACCAACCATCATAAGGTACAGAAGAGAGAACCCAAATACATTGGAAAATAAAGGAGTAACATACCTTATTCTGTGAGCATTGTCTAAAATTCAATGAAGTCAACCTTGAAGCATCTGACAACACTCTTATCACCTCTGGGGCATGCTTCTTCGTCATCGCTTCAAGTCTCTCATTAACAGGAGAGATCTTCCATGTTACCTCATCACCTCCATCATCCTGGCTTTGCTTTATCAACTACTACCACCCATCCATTCAACTTAATTACAACTAGTAATTTGAATTCTAAAAAATAAAAACTAAAAAACCACTAACTGGTAAAGAATCAATTACTATTCCAGGAGAGAACTT
>JAEQBH010001830.1:0-233674 GCA_016808115.1 Tetrastigma voinierianum
CCACAAGGCCAAGGAAGCCTGCAGGAGAAAGTGAAGAGATTATGCGACATCAATATCCCAAATTGTTGATGAAGGTAATTTCGGAATGAAACTTTCATAAGGAGGGAGGTTGTAACGCCCTAAAACACTAACAGTTTCGAGAACATGTTTAGGTATAAAATAAAGTAATGAAATTTTCGAATTTAAATCCTAAGAATGAAAAAATATACAACCCGTAAATTTGCCAGAACCATCGTTGGTAAAAATGTCGAATGGGGACCAGGTCCCTAAATGAGTGTAGTGTTTAAAAATATATGAATGAAATGAAAAGGAATGAGAAAATGAATGTGAAATGACTTTAAAATGAGAATAATGAGAAATAGAATTGGTGTGTAAGCCAAACAAGGGCTTATGAAGGGTTTAACTTTTAAGACAAATTTGGTCTTGCTAAAGGCCTAACTCTCATTTATTCATTTTGGGTTTTTGGAGAGAAGAGACACGATTGAGAGAAGAAGGAGAAGCCATTGTTGGTGATTTCTTCTCCATGTAAACAAGAGATGAAGTGATCAAGACGGAGGAAGAAGAAATAAAAGAGAAGAAGAGCTTAAAGGTAAGAAAAACTAAACTCTAACCTCTTTTTCTTGTGTTTGGATGCAGGAAAAACCCCTAGTATATGTGAGTGATTTTGATTGGTTGTAGATCAGTTTTAGAGGTTGTTTTGAGTTTATTTAATTGGTGGTGGTTTGGATTGGTTTTGAGAAATGTTGTAAAAATGTTTATGGTTTCAAAGAAATATGTCAGCGTAAAAACCTGTTCTTATTTAACTATAGAATTAATTCATAATCATCCAATTAAGTGATTCTATTGGTAACAGACATAATAGATAGAATACAAATTTATAGAAGGGACCAAGAACAAATTGTAGCACTAAGACTTGAATATGGGCAAAAGTGAGTTTGGGTAGCACCTAATTGTGCTCTGTTTTGGTGTAGTTGTGGTTTTTGGCCATAGTTAAGTTCCTCATCAGACCAGGTGATTCAAGAACATGCACGTAAACCTTAGACTTTGAAGAGGGAATAATTTACTTGAAGGAAGTGTTTAGTGCCCATAAATCTGTCAAGTGGGCTAATGATGGATTACATTTTGCAAAATTAGATGAGTCTCAGATCATAGTAACGAGTTTGGCAATCCATTGGATGTAGTTCCGATTGGAGAAGAAACCTTAGAACTATGGCTTCAAATGAGTGAAGGACCATTACATTTACATATATTGACCTCTATAAATAAAAAAAAATAAATTGAGTGATAATAGAGTTTAGACATATCGACTAGTTTGACATTAAAATGGTAATTTACAGGTTTTGGGTTATCCAAATGAGATGATTCTAATTATCCCTACTAAGCTCTGAGACTCTTAAGAATAACCAATTATGTGATTGTCATTGTATTTGAATAGGGGCTATGAGGAGGAAAGTACCATTGAGTGATTCAGATTGGGAATCGGAAAGCAGCAGACCACTAGTTTTTGTTCTCAAACTCTCTCTCTATTTCTAAAATATTTGAATAATTATGAAATGACTTGAATTTTGGAAATGATTGACAAGAAAGTGGATATTGATTTATGTTTGAAATGATTTGTTTTAAGTGATTTGAGACAATTGCTTGTGAAACGGACTTACCAGAAAATTTCATGAATGTGAAAATGTTCTATTTGCATAAAATTGTCTATATACTATTATCATTGAATGATTTTAATGACCTTAAAGAATGTTAACCATTAGAACTTCGAGTTAAGGATAAATTAGGCATACCAATAAGGAGTCAAAACTAGCGTACTATTAACGGTATACCGATCCAGTAACCAGGTGAGACAATATCGGTAGTGTACACCAGCAGTATATATATATATATACACACACACATACCGGCCTACGGCCTAAGTAGGATAGTCTTGGTGGTCGTTATCACGTACTTAGAAAGCATATGTTGGATGGATGAGCCAAAAATGGATAATGAAGTTGAGATTTAAAGTGCACGATTTGTGCTTTTAATGATTTTTTTCTTTCTTTGTGCTACTATGATGCATAGCAGAATGATATTGGTGTGGACTATTTATAGAATAAATATATAGATACGTATTATCTTGCACATTGGTCAAAATGAAAATTGTACAAAATCATTGTTTTATAAATATTGCATGTTTTGATTTAAAATGAAATGAAAAGAGAATAGAATTGGCCTTAGAACCACCTAAGCATAGAAATGCTTAGTGTGTTGTTTTATCAACACGTGGAGTGCGAGTGAATGGGTATAGAGTGAGAGCCGCACAACCCTGAAGCCAACATGACACCATTCGGAGAGTGAAACTCATGACACGTATGTAAGTGAATTGACTCTTTTTGTATAAAGTATCTTGGGAAAGTTAAACTCTAATTCTATTTTGTAAATGTTTTTATATTGAAAACATTAAATTTTGTAAATGATGGTACAAATGTGGAGTTATCCCAAAATGATGGGCCCCTTCATAAAATGTTTAGTTTCCGTAAAAATGTTTAATGTATATTTTTATGTTTACCCAATGAGTATTTGAAATGTGTTTGGTGTTGAAAATGTTTTCACATTAGTATTGAATTTTTTTTTTATTTGGATTGGAAATGAAAGTGAGGACCGCGTTCCCCCAGATCTAGTTCGGATCCGCCAATTGGGGCGGGTCGAGTACGAGGCGGCAATCGGGATCTTACAATGTGGATGCTTGCTAAGAGTAGCTAAGTACATAGGAGACTTGTCGTGAGACAATCATATGGATCATCTATTTAATATAGCGATTGTCTCTGTCCTTATGATAGTGCAGTATCCTTAGACGGGTGTAAGGATATCTTGGATGCTGATTTGTACTTTATCTCATCCATATTGCCTCTTAAGTCCTCTTTGGATGAGGATTTGGAGTATGGTTTGAGGTGTTTGAGGGTAATTGGTATGACAAAGTTAGCCAGCTCCCAGGAGGGGTATGCCTAAGATATTTTTGTCGGAATCATTACTCGAAAATCTCTTGCCATAGTGAAAATTCCTTGAGGAGTGTCTTCAAGTGCATAATTGTTGAGTGATGAATCCGAGGACAAGATCAAATATCATTTGGGCTAGGTGTGGCATAGCCAGTCTAGTGGGAGCTACACATTGTCCATGCTCTGAACCAAGTAGGGTATAGATTGGTGAAATGACAAATTGCACGGTATTTGTCTATGGGAAGGGTATGCAGTCCGACCATTGACTCTCCGGTCAATTTGGGGTCATGATGTGTTGCTAGATACCAATCTTGACTTGCTTAATTCAATAGTTGAATCAAGTGGCCAACATAGCGGAACTGTGGCTCGCACACTTAGAAGAGTGTGGGCGATATAAACGATTTGGATGAAATCCAGTATGAGGAAGTTAATTCTCAGAGGTAGGAATGTCGGGATTAGTGGAATCTCGGGTTTAAGCCCACTCACTTAGAGAGATAATACCTCTGCTTAGGGCCGTGTAGGAACATGCCATAACGCATTGGGATGTGTGTGACCTATCATCACTTAAGGTGAGGGGCATTTTATTCATTTCATAGGATAGGGTTTTCCTATAAAAGCAATGTTATGGAAACCCTAAATGGAAGATGACTCTTTTGAGACTTGAGAGGTTCATGAGAAAAGGTTGTTTTCTCTCTAATCCTCTAAGTGTTCTAAATTTTGAGGGCCGGAGCCTGGTTTCCTCTTTGGATGGGGACTTGGCTAGCATCGGGACCCTTTTCGAAACCCTTTCCTTAGAGGTTATAAGCTCACTCTTCGATGTGGATACCATCGAGAGCGAACCTAGGACTTGGTTAAGCTTCGGTCTAAAGTTGTCGGAGCCACTAGCTCGGTTTGGAACAGCAAAGCTAATAGTACACACTTCTAACTGTTGTAGAACGGTTGATGCTACAAAGGGGGTCCGCCCAGTCGGGTTTTAGTTAGGATATTTTTGTTCCGTTGCACTTTATCGGCAAAAGTGTTTCCATCCACGAAACCCAGCCAGTGGTATTAGAAACAACCTTGTGTGCATCAAAATCTATTTATTGTTGAGAGTTTTCAGTTTTTTGCACCTATGTTTTCAAAAGTTTTGAAATGAGATTTTTGTATGAAAAGGTGTAGATCCAGTGTTGTTATTTATGTGTATGGTCATGAGATGATCTAGGATGGTGAATATGAAGAAGGAACAACTTGGAAGTGAGTAAAGTCGAATGTTGGATTTTCAACTTTCCGTCGTTGGAAAACCAAGCAACGTTACGGCGTTTAGGCGCCAATGTCGTGACATTGTTCGTGAACCAGAAAAGAGTCGCGACATTCGATTTGGCCGTAACCATGAAACCGTAACTTATGATAAGTAATAGTAACCCCGCGAAACATGAAATCTGCATGGCAGTAAACCAGCAACCGCCAATCAATCATTAGGTTATTGCTCCCAGCGTCGTGTAGGATGTCTGGTCGCGACATGAGAGCGGTAGTGGGGTTTGAACCCTCACAACGTCGCGACGTCAGGTACTACTAGTGCCTTGTTCATTTCCTTTCGTTTATGGTTTTGCACAAGTCTCAAACACACTACTCTTATGTGTTTGAAATAGAAATGTGCGAGTTAAAACTGAACCGTTCAGCTTTAAAATTTCTAGAATCATGGATTTCAAAAACCATGTTGAAATTACCTATGAGAGAATTTTGGACAATATGTCCTTTTGGAAATCTTATGGTTCAAGAATTTGAATCGGGATTATGGTTCTAGGAGTTGAACCAATTGGAGAGTTAAATCAGGTTTATGATTCAAAGTTGAATCGGGTTCATAGTCGAATGTTGAATCGAGATATTTTCAAGTGTTGAATATGAATTGGATGTGAGGACAATTTTAGTTCAAGTGTTGGAGTGGGGATTGTGTTCAAATGTTGAACAAAACAAAATGGATCCAAGTTTATTTCAAGTGTTGAAAAACCTTTTATTATTGGCACTGAAGTCATGGGGTACCATTATCTTCAACTTTCAATGGATTGCATTAGAGAATGCATGTTTAAGGGTGTATGTTAGCATGATCGATGATTATGAACTTGCATAATGGTGATTGAGCATTCTGCATTTGATTATTATTTCTTTTGGATAAATAGAGGCATGTGTGTCCCTACCTCTCTCTATTTCTCCTAATATTACTTCTCTTCTCATCTAAATCCGCCTCAAATATAACTTGAGGTTATTCTTATTAAATGTATGTAATTAGATTACACAGGATTATGATAAGTTGGTGAAGATGCAAAAGGAGAAAGAAGTATGAAGAAGGTATCAAGAAAGAAGACCTTGAAGATTGTAAATTTAATTTATTTTAAAGGCTTGTAATAATCATGCATATCCTTAGGTTGGACCTAGTCAATTCCATTATATGGCTCGTAGATTGATTTTAGAATATCCATAACAAACACCATATCAGATTAAATGAAGTACATCCTTATAATTTCATGAGATGAATGGATAATGCATGCTAATAAAAGATGAGGACTTATCTAAAGCCTCTATTAATATTGGGTTACGATCTTCCCTTCAATATGGGATTGCCAGAACTAGAGTTCCCTTTTTAGGAGATTAGGGTTGTTGGGTAAACTCAAGCCAGCCTTCCTCCACAGAGCATGTTCTATCCATGGAAATGAGTTTTCTTGATCGATGGCTGGCCTTAACTAGACTCATTAGCTTTTTTGATAAACCCAAGGTTAATGTTGGATACAGTTGCAGTCGGGTTAGTGTACACAAGATGTATACGTATCATGAGTTGTCTTGAGTGATAGTGCACAAATCAACAGTTGATAGCATAGGATTCGATAGTTGCATGGGATTGCAAATTAGAATAATTATTGATCTAATATGGGTTGTTGGGTAAACCCAAGGTCACTCAAAGTGATATTGACTTCCTTAATTGCATACGCTTGAAATTGGTATGAACAAGATACCTACCTTTTTGACCTGAGATAGCTTGTTTGGTAAACCTAATGTGATTCTCTATGATATTGGATATGCAGGCGTGCTAGGGAGAACCTCCATATAGGTTCTCTCGGATCAATAGTGAGGGCTATGGATTCACAATAAAATAGTGAGAGCCATAATGCGTAATTATCAAGCCGTAATAATTATGCATTTTAAGTACAATATAATATAATCTCTTTTTACATCTAGGTTGCAAGAATCGTAACATGTCGACCATCGTGAAGTTGCGATCCATACTAGATGCCAATAAATTGACCGAGACCAATTTCATAGACTGGCTAAGGAACTTGAGAATTGTTCTCAGGGCAGAAAAGATAGCTTATGTCCTTGATGCCCCATTCCCAGTATCCCCATATGTTGGAGACCAAATATCATTTCAGAAGCACATAGATGACAGTATCATTGCTGCATGTGTCATGCTTGCATCTATGTCATCGGGGCTTTAGAAACTTGACATGGGCTATATTCTTGTGTGACATAATTAAGCCCATCTAAAGGAATTATTTAATTAGCAAGCAAGATCCCAGAAGGTTCGAGTCTCAAAGTCTTTTGCTCGAGATGCAAGAAGGGATCTCGATACAATATGCATTGAAAATGCATAGGTACATAGTAAGGTTGGATCAACTAGGTTTTGGTATGGACAATGAATTAAGTATAGCCCTAAACATTTAATTCTAACACTCATTATTTAGGGTTGCAAACACCAAGTCTTATCCTTAATCTTGAACTTGTTTCGTATTTGTCTTTAATATCGAGGGTTAGGGTCCTTAAGTCTTCCAACTTGTTTGTCTGTTGTCTTTAATATCAAGGGGTCGGGGCCAGTATTTTCTACCATCCACGGGGATGGTCTCCTGCCGAGGATATGAGTATTGTGGTAGAAATGACCATTGGAAATCATCTTTTCATTAGAGCTAGAATTTGTAAACAACTCACTTTCTCTGATAAAGTTAATCTGTTTAATTGAATCTAGATCATTCGTCCTCATTAATATATTTTCAAGACAAGATTGTTCCCTTGTTTTGCCAAAACCTTGGACAAGGTTAAAATCTTTAAGGGAAAAGTCTGCGGTGTGGATTAGCTAAACTGATTGGACATATTTATTTTCCTTTGAAACCCTAAGCATAGTAAGCGCGAAGATTGTTGCTAAATAGAATTGGATCTGAATGACCCATCCTCTAGGAATTATCCATAGTTCCTTAGACTCTTCACTTTACTTTTTGGGCGATTTGTACCAAAAATCAAGCTTCTTTGAAAGTTTGTATCCACTAAGAGTCATCATTCATAACTTGTTTTCGCGTCATTGCTCATAATGACTTTGAAGATTTATCCATTCTTTGCATTTGTTTATGAGAAGGCACTTGACGTAAAATCTTTTTATCTACTCGAGACTCTGCTCATCGACATGCCCTTAACAACTTACTTCTTCGCACATTTTCAACTGAGTCATTAGAGATACAATTTGCTCCCTCCTCAAATGGATTTAAAACAAATTCCCTTTCATCTTAATTATGAATAAATCACTCTCATTTGCATATTTAATTAGACAATAATCGTGGTATATAGTCCTTTATATCCTTTCTCAACCAGTTGATCAACACTTAACAAGTTCTGATCTATGTCAGCACATACAACATATCAGTGATTAACTTAGTACCATGACAAGTTGGGATAACTATTGTACATTTTCCCTTGACAGCAATATACTCACCATCACCCACTTAAACCGTTGATGAAGTGATTTCACACCATTCTTTGAACATGCTCTTGTTGTGTGCCATATGGTTCTGACGACCATTGTCGATCGAGCCCGATAGTTTTGAATTCATGCTGGCGTGAAACAAAGTGGCAACCGGAACAAAGTAATCTTCTTCTGTTGATCTCTTATTTTTACCTCTTCCCCTCATTTTATTGCCTTTGTTCCCTCCTCAGAATCAGCCGAAACTGTGTATTCAATGACCAGGTTAAATTAATTTAACATGCGGGTGCTTCTCCGATACTTTGGAAAGGTGGATGACCTTTCTTGTTACAACACTGGTAGGGCTGATGTGACTTCTTCTACCCATCCTTCCATTTTCCAGTTGCTGATTATGCACTAGTGCTACTTTCTTTCTTCTTGTTCTCCCACTTGCTCTTGGTTGCTCCTCAATGCTTAGCTATCAGTGCTCCTTTTGTTGTTGTGCCTTCTCTCATGAGACTCCTTTACTCTTATGCTTGAAAAACACTTAACAATTATGCCAGAGAAATTCTTGACATGTCCTTGGTATTTTCAAGGATAGTGATGGTTCCTTCAAACCTTTCGGGAATAGTAACAAGGGATTTTCAACTATTTTGAATATGTGAATTCAAATTCAAGAGTCTCCTCTATTTGCAATTCCAAAAAGTATGTCAGTGTTCTTTAAGCGGTCGGACTCCATTATTTTGCAGTTCAAATTCCCTTACCAAGTTTAGAATTTTCATACCTTTGATTCTCTCGTCTCCGGTATACTCATTTGAGGAGTAATCTCATTATCTCCTTGGTTGACTTTAGAGACATGATACGTGTGTGAAGATGATCAGGAGTATTTGTTGTAAATAAACATGATTTTGCCTTTGATTTCTTGGTTTCTTTCTTTATGTACTTTCATTTTGAGCCATGGTGGGATTACAGAAGGGAATGCAGGGAATATCATATTTCTCTTCAGCTTTGCTTCCCCAGATCGAGCTCCCAGTAAATCCATTTCCTAACTACCCACATCTCATATAGTTGGTTCCATCAAATAATACCAATTGTTAACTTTAAAGGTAATAGAAGACGCAATGAGGAGAATAGAGATGAACAACGAGGAGAGAAAGAAAAACTTAATTCATTAATTAAAAAAACACAACGAACTTAGAGTTTAACCAAAGTTATAATAGGACCTAAATCAAGCCATGACTAAAATAGGAAATCAAATACTAATCCCACAAATTAAGAACTCGTCAACAACTTAACATAAATATTAAATGCTATATCAGTCCTAAACATTTAATCTAACAAATTATATTACAGGAATACTTTTATTTTAAAGTAATTTCCTTCCAAGTTTTATAGCATATTGAATACAATCCTTTACAACTCCCTTTTCATTTAGCTCCCAAAGGGAAAGAAATATTTCATGAAAGGTCTATCAAATAACATTAAATTTGTGAATCTAACATTATTAATATTTTTTCTTGAAATAACTTATTTCGAACGAAAATATCATTCTCTATTTCATGTATTTATATTATTTATTAAAAGATGGATAATTTTTACAAGAAACAAAAAGGAGAATTTTGTCAAAATTAAATGAAAATTTGATGAAAGATAAAATTTTCAAAATTGGGTTTTCAAAAATTATTTTAATCAAATCACCAAAAATAAATTAAAAAAAAAGTCAAAACTTGACAAGAGGAAAAAATATTAGATACAAACACATAAAATGATAAAATTCATTTTTGTCCAAAAATAAGTTATTTCTCAAATAAATAAATAAATAAATAAATGGGAGAGTTAGATGTTTTAACCAAATATTTCATAAATAAATAAATGAATTTCACCTTAATCTTATTTTAACAAAAATATTAATTATTATTATTTTTGTAAAAATAATAATTTCTTTTCCAAAATATACATACAAACATAAAATGATCAAATTCATTTTGATAAAGGAAATAAGTTGTTTCTCGAAAAAAAAACAAAACAAAAAAGGTAGAGATTACATGTTTAACCAAATGTTTCATATGGAATTGTATTAGGGGAAATTGTTTCATTACATTATTGTCCCTTCCTTGTTTTACCCATGGAATAAGTCTGTATTTATTTCCCTCACAGGAGCACATTCTTGAAACTTTCCTAAAAATAATAAAAAATTAAAATAAATCTTCAAAAAAATATAATTTGAAAAATAATTCTACATATAATGTAGATTTCTCCACATCATCAAGCGTCGTATTGAAGGCTTTAAAATTTTCAAAATTATGAAGTGTCTTTTTCAAAAGACAATTCGAGTATAAATTAAAATTTTCAAAAATATAAAGTGTCTCTTCAAAGACACTTTCAATGAAATAATGTAAATGTGTCTTTAAAAAAGACATTTTTAGTTAAATTGAAAAATTTTCAAATTTATGAAAGTGTCTATTCAAAAAAACACTTTTAACGAAACCAGTGTAGTAATGTTATGAAAGATCTTTGATGTAAATTAAAATTTTCCAAAATTATGAAGGTGTCTCTTCAAAGCAGCTTCGATATAAATTAAAATTTTCAAAATTATCCTTTTATTAATACATTTTAAAAGACACTTTCAAAGATATAGTACAAATGTGCCTCTTTCCAAAATACTATCTTTAGGTGTAAATTTGAAAATTTTGTAATTATAAAGGTGTTATTGAATAGCTTTTCGATGAAATAGTGAAATATGTCTTTTCCAAAAGATACTTTTAATGTCAATTAGAAATTTCAAAATTTTAGAAAGTGTCTTTTAAAGAGATATTTTTTAAAAATGTCTCTTTAACAGACACTTTTTAGATGACACAAACTCTATTAGATTTAGAAATATTTTTAAACCTATAGTATTTGAAGGGTTTTTTTTGTTTTTTTTAAACTAGATGTCGAAAAACCCCCTACATTCTTGGCTCCACCTCCGATGGGCAGCAAAAGTAGGAGTGTGTAAGCATGGTGAAGGGTAGACTCTGGTTTTTCTCTCTATTTCTTGTGCTAAATTTGTGACAACCTTGACTCCCTGAGTTTAGCGAGATGACTTCCCAGGACTTCATCTTTGGAGTGCGGAACACCTCTCATATCGGGTTTAATTTACTTTTTCTTCTTCTTTTTTGAAAGATTGTTTACTTTTCTTATTGCCTTTAGGTCACCTTTTGAATAAAGGAGTTCCAATTGTGAATAATTTTGGATTGTTACATAAAAGGTTGAAGGACCGTTTCAAGATGGGAGGACCCTAGTATGCAGGATACCTTTTGTTCATCTTTGATAGCTTCTACTTTCACTATAATAATTGTACTCATTTATTAAAATATTTGGTTAAAGACATCAAATAATTTTGAATTTGTAGATATAACATATCCCATGTATTTTCTTAAAAAATAACTCATTTTGAATAAAAATACCATTCTTATTCATGGATTTACATTGTCTCTTAAAGAAAGTATTATTTTTGCAAGAAAATAAGGACATTTATCAATATTAGGCCAAAAAATTAGTGGCAGGGTCAAATTTCCGAAGTGGGTTTTCAAATTATCAAGTGTTTGCTGGGACTATAGCTTCTTTTGCGGGGAACATGAAGCCTTCCACCAGCATTAATGAAGAAGTTTTCTGCTTTATGGCCTTGTCATCAAGCTCTTGACTTGTTCCTTCTCTTTTTGTCTTTAGTAAAGATCTTCTGTAGGTTGGGCTCACGGTATATTGCTTTGGAAATTTAAACAATCTTTTTAAATTTATGATACTAATTATAAAAGAAAGTCTCAGAGGACTCTCTTTGTTTGATTTTAGTAAGTAGAAGACTTATTTGATGTAAAAAGAGTTCAAGATCATGAAACTTGGTTCTAAAATATTTTCTACTACTATATCTTGTCTGCAACTTGATTAGAAAGTATTTTGATTTAAATTGGGCAAAACATGAGTTTAGTAGCCATTTCTTAGAGATAAATACAAATGCTAGATACTTGATTTAGATGGTGATTATCTGACAAAATTTAGGGGCCATCCCATGGAAGCTCTTTGGAGACATAGCTTGTGATCAGTATCACAAATACAAAGTCAGTTCCCCTTCTTTTATGATATTTTTGTTAAAATAATCATATGGCATGTTAATCCAGGAGGGTAGCTTAGGTGGTCTAAGGCCTTGGGATTTAACCCAATGGTCACCAGTTCGAATCCTCTCAGGGTCACTAGAGGTTTATCTAGCCATTAACTTCAGGCTCCTATGGGATTAGTCGAGTACATGCAAGCGCTTTGGAGTCATCACGGTTATCAAAAAAAAAAAAAATCATATGGCATGTTCATCTTCTGATTAGTTCCTAAAATGATGACGGTAGAGGTGGATGTTGTGGGAGTATGCACTCTTGATGCTCCTTATGAGACCTTGATATGTTGCTATTGAACCATTTTTCTTGGCCTGCAAATGATCTAGTAATTTTGAATATGAAATTTATTCACGTGCACATTGTATTTCTGTAACTTGTTTGGTGCTTCCTCTGTGTGCCATGTATTTTTTGAAGGAGATGTGAAACTCATGGTTGAGACAGGCTAGAAGGATCTGATTCTCCATTCGTGGTCGACTTATCGAGTAAGATCACCAAACTATAATTCATGTTAAGAGAATAAAAACTTGGGCACTCTTTGATTCTCTGTCTCAGACTCTCAGTCATGATGTTATTGTTTTATAAGATGGAAGAGGACTTGTCAAGCCAAAGGGTTTAACATATTACAACAATCTTATCAATGAACTTATCAACGGTCGGATCCTTATATTACATCGAAATGGAATCGATATTTTTGTAGTTATCTTTGTGGGAGTAGTGAGTACTTATCTTTCTTTGATAGACAATCTAGAGACAGATTTTAAGTCAAAATTCTTCCAAACTGATATCTAAGCCAATGGTTTACAAACTCTTCTTCGATATTTCTCCCTTGGATCTAGCAAATCAACCCACATGTTTCTCTATTTCATGACCATACAGAATATGAAGATGAGTATGAGGATGGATTAGTCGAAGGATTGTGTATTGTTCTCATCTCTATCTTTCAATTTCATTTTATGCTTGACGGCTTATGCCCTCCACCAAGAAACAAAATAAGCCGTCAATGACGTTTTTTCTATGTGGATGCAGGAAAGACTTCCACCGGAATATGCGATGTAATAGCTTCCGGAATTGTGATAGGGTTTTGTATTAGTCCACCATAAATGAAGGCAATATATTTCTTTATTGGGTTGGCTATGATAGTGGAATCCTCGCACCCCCCTCATCGTCTCCTTTTGGAAATTGTCTAAGGGAACTCCTCAGAGAGCCATTCATTGCTGGGCATCATCTCTTGTTAGCACATGCATCGAATTTCGCAAAATTATGCAGCAACCAACGGTGTTACCTCAACTTTCCAAATCAGTTAATGAATGTATGCATCTCCTCTCAATATTGCATTTAGCAATAGAGTGTTCATCCGGCGATACGGTTTGTTGAAATTAATACTTAAAGTAAAATTTGAATCTCAACCTTAACTTTTTTCTGATTTGGCATTCATCCATTACATAAGAAACATCAAAAGAAATTTGACAGTTACTAACCTGATGTGGTTCAACAGGAGAAACAACATGGATTCGTAGGGGCAAATGTCTATGCCTATGTGGACCCTACCCGATCCACGGGCCGGCACGACTCGCTTTTAAATGAAAAGAAAATGTGGGTTGATTTTGAATTTGTCAAATCAATCCCACGAGGAGGAGCAGTTTTTCTTTGGAGTCGCCACTTACTTTTTTGTTGTTATTTTATAAAGGGGAAAACCAAGTAAGAACAAAAAACCCCAATGACTCCAGTATGGAAAAAGCGGTTTGCGAAAACTAGATTTTTGGGTCCGGGGATCAGATTACCTATCGGGAAGTTACCTCATATGAGATAGCACCCCTCTAGGCCCGGAACTCGGTCTCTACTAGTGAATTGGGTATGTGGGAGCATATGGGTCATGAATCACGCCGATGCCGCTAGGCTAAACATACAACTTGGATCAGACCAACCTAATTGGTATCTAGCATGCTTAAAACACTCAACCAAAAGGGCAAATAAACGTACACATGGTCCTTAGTAAAGTCTTGCCTTGAGAAAGTTAGTCGCACATTTTGAGCATACAATAATTTCTCAAATTAGATATCAAAAGCAAAGGAAGCCAGAGAAACCATACACTTTAGCATCTCAACCACTCATTGATGCTACCACTCTTGTGCAACCATATCTATTCATCAAGAAGAAGCGGGCTCATCAAAACACTAGATTGTGGTGTAACTAATCCTCCCTTGGACCTGCATAGATCCTGATTCTTAAGAATCCAAAATTGAACCACATTAACCTAAACTAAACCCCATTTCAGACCCTAAACATAGCCCTACATTGATCTAGAGCGAATGGGCCGGACTCACAAAGGTCACGGGCTTCAATTAAACTGAAATCGGACGACCCTTACAAAACTCGAAGCGGCCCGTCCGGTTCTCCAATCGATCGATCCCGGTTAGAACAATTACGAAAATTTTCTGAACATTCCTTATAGTAAGAAACCAAAAAATACAAAAGCAGTGTACAATTCGGCACGAATGACTAAACGACACAAACAAAACAAAGTACCCAAAATTCAATTAGGGCTTGAACCCGATAAATTGGCTAATTAGTTCCCAACTTGATTCGGCCGGTTGAAAGGCTCTCAAAATTTTTCAAAACCTTCCTGCGAGAGTTAGGAATCAACAAAACAAATCAAGTAGAAATAGCAGATAGTGAGAATCAACACAAAAAACGCCAAAAAGACCCGATTTGCTATTCAATGGCCAGATTCGAGTGGCAAGTGTCTGAGGTTTCCCAGCAGTTCAGGCGGATTTGAGAAGAACTCTCAAAATTTGTTAGAACCTTCCTTAAAGTCAGGAATCCAACAAAACAAATCAAAGTAAGAAAACCAACTCGAATGTGCAAGACAAGAAAATTCCAATTTTGGAAAAAAATGGCCTAAAAACGGTAATTTCGGTCAAAACCCAGAAATTTTTCTAGATCTCGGATGATGAAACGGACTTCACCGTTGGAATCGTTCGAAATCTAGCTAACACATTGAATTTCGTCGAATTCCAAGACAATCGGAATTTCACGTTTTTCGAGGCACCGAGTATCAGGTGCCGTAAAACGGGTTTGAGAGACATGTGATGTGACAAAGGTCACCTACTACATGTACTCTTGTGACACATGTTGCAAGATTAGAGAGATGATGGAAATGGACGGCTTGGAGTGCAATGATGTCAAAATCAAGACAAAAGGACACAAGTGGAATTTTGGAAATGTTTAATGATAATAAGACGATAGATGAACAATATTCATCTTCTCTAAAAGACCAAAAATCGTGCAGTAGGCAGGAATGAGAAGCAGTAGGTGAGGTTTTGTGATTTTTAGAGAGAGAATATGTGTCTTCTCTCTAGATTTTCGGCCATTGGATCGTCGGTTCTCGGCAGACAGAAGTAAAGTTCTGCAGCGACCAAGAAGAATTTCTGCGTGGGCACCGATTTAGTGGAGTTCAGTAATCTAAAGAATTGAGAGTCTTTTCCTACTTACGTTATTCTTTGTGGCTAAGAGTCATGTAAATGGTTAGAATGTTCTGAGGCTTGTTTTAGCCGTAAATTCGGTCTCAAAAACTTTGAACCGAGCGAAGAAAATTCCTATTTGTGTGGCCGTGAACAGTGCCACCTGAGGGTTTCACTGTTCATGTGAATAGTAACGTGAATGTTTTTGTGTGAATTTTTATGATGTTGAGTGATTCAAAATGAATAGCTTGTGTTTGCTAATTAGCCCATGTGAGCTAATTTTGGTGTTATTGATGTGAATTTAATAACATGATTTATGTGATTTAATTATGTTAATATATATGCATGTGAATATATTAGCATGAAGGTTTTGGAATTGGCATCATGCATTCCATATGCACTGAGGCACCCTAGAATATTAGGAGTGAGTGCATGACATGAAATGAAACAAAAAAGCGAAATGTTTGTGAGGAATTTCGTGAAGATTTTCAAGAATTGCCTTGGAGGAGCGTCCAACGGATCACTTTGGATGAGGACAATGACTGTTCGGAGAGTTATCCGGCAATTAAGCCTTGGAGGGTATTCCAATATTTTAGAGCTTCGGTATTAAGTTTTCAAGAACAAAAGCTTTTGTTGTGAAAGCCGGATATTTTACTTGCATATTGGCTTAGGCATGTGTGTGGGGGAGTCGGTGAGTTTCGAGACATGGGTTTGGCATGTAGACATTCGAGTAGGTTCATGAAATTGCTTGAATGTGATTGTTTTCCATGCATTTGCACTTAGGTGGGGAGTAACCTATGTGACCATTATTTTACTCGCATGTGGACCATGTGTGGACATTGTAAACTTGTTGGGACAAGTTTGTACTTTGGGTAGAGCTCCCCGTACAAAGGAGACTGCCCGATTTTCGTGAAAGGTGTCGGGTTACCCATCATTCACAATTATTCCGCGGGTTGACGGGTTGTCAACGGACACCTCGGTTTTGAGCGTCATGAATGAGCGGAGCAGGCACAAGCGGCTCCAGACCCAAATTCTTTGTTCTAGCAAACTGAATTCAGTGAACACAGCAGTTGTTTTAACCCGAGTTTAGTAGATTGAAAGGCTCTCAAAATTTGTCAGAACCTTCTCGAAGAGTCATGAATCCAAAAAAACAATCCTAGTACAAAACCAGCTCCGAATGGCGGAAGCCCAGGCACAAGCGGCACCAAGACCCAAGGCGATGTTCGACAAGCCCGAATTAAATTGGGCGGTTGATCTGGTTCCCAGCAATTCAGCAGGTTGATAGAGGCTCTCGAGTACAGAACCTTCCTCGAAGTTAGAAATCCAACAAAACGGAGTACAAATCGACTCAGAATGGCGAGGCCCGACACAAACGGCAGACCTAAAGCTTCTTTGTTCGGCCATTGAATTCGATGAACCGGCAGATTTGGTTTCCCAATCAGTTCAACCGGTTGAGAGAGGCTCTCAAAATTTGTCAGAACCTTCCTCAAAAGAGTCGAAAGTCAACAAAATAAGCGGGTACAAATCGACTCGAATGGTGACAGAGCCTGGCGATGTCAGGAGGTGTAGTTCCAATCTAGAAATTGGGTTGATGGGTGAATCGGGTACATCAGGCGGTTCCAGAAACATCAGAGAGGGTGTTTGGATAATTGGGTGTACAAGTTCAATAATGTCTTTAATGTGTATGCTTAATTATAAAGATAAACAATTTGATAAATAATTAAATTTCATTTGATAAATAATTAAATTTCATGAGAGAGAATAAGAATTAGTATAATTCTCTTTTGTAAGTTCAAAATTCTCTTTTGTAAATACAAATAATGACATAAAAATTCATCATTTATTATTAATTTATTAAGTATAATTGTTAACACTTTATCAAGGATAATTATTTTTATTTTATCGTATTATGTCGTGTCCTTGTCGTATCCAAGTATCGATTTTGAAATTTGCAATGTCCGTGTCCACTTCCATTATCGTATCCGTAATTGTAATCGTCCATCTTCTTAGTAATTTCTGCTTCTGTCTAAGTTCTTTTAGACGGAAGAGGACTTGTCAATCAAGTTTAGAATATTACAATAATCTCATCAACGAACTAATCAAGCACGGTTGAAAGCATTTCAATCGAGAAATGAATTTAATATTTCTAATTGGTTAGCATTTTGGAAGTGTTTTTCATTACTTTGGAAGCAAAAAACTAAAATAATTTCAGTTAAAAGCAAGAGAAGTTCTTCCAAATAGCTATCATAGCATTTTCCGTAGGTTCAAATTCTCCCAACTCTTGGTGATAAATCCTATCTCTTAGTCAAGAAGGAATTGAACCACAAGTTACTCTCTTCCTTATTGATGCGCACGAGGCATAAGATGAATCTTGTGTGGGGTCGAGGCCCAATGGAGGATGAAGAAGGATTCTCCACCTCGACGTCGACTAACTCATGTTTTGTGGATTGGTTTCCATTTCATCTAATGAAATCCATCCGAAAATCAAACCCTTACCTATAAATAGGCTTTGAGGAACATAATCAAACAGGAATTCCATGAGATTAGAAAGAGTTCCAGAGATCATTCTTTCAATCACAGAGAGTTGAAAGAAAATGTGTGAAACAGTCGAGGTTATCACACCGGGGAGAATGGCAAGAAACATAGTACTTCACAGAGACAATACTGAGAAGATTATGACCATATCTTGAGTGTGTGACATCTTGTTTCAATTTTATCTCATAGTGGATTATTTTCTCGGATTTGCCCAGTGAAGGTTTCCCTCATTCTGAGGGTTTTATCACGTTATATCAGGTGTCATTATTATCTTCCCTTCTTATTCTCTGAAGATTGTCTTAGCCATCATTTACTGTCGAAAAAAAAAAGCGATGGGTGATCCGGTGAAATTTGGGCATATCGACTAGTTTGACATTAAAATGCCGTGGCTATGACTTTGGCGATCAAATTGGATGATTCTGGTGGAGAAGAAACATAGAACTATAGCTTCAAATGAGTGAAGGAACCGTACCAATTTATGGAGTTAAGACCTAGAAAGCGAGAAAAAACAGTGGCTGATCCGGTGAAGTTTGGGCATATCGCTAGTTTAGCATTAAAATGTAAGTAACTTGGGTTTTAGGTTATCAGAATGAGATGATTACAATTCCCTGCGACGAGGAGGAAAACCGACGTGAAGTAAATTCCGAGAAGGTGGAATCAAGCGGCGATTTTTGGACTGTTCTCAAACTCTCTCTCTATTTCTAAAATATTTGAATAATTACAAAAAAGCGATTTGAATTTTTGGAAATGATTGACAAGAAAGTGCTGTTTAAAAAATGATTTGTTTTAAGTGATTTGATCTGATTGCTTGTGAAATGAATTTGCATAAGAAAATTTCATGAATGTGAAAATGTTCTATCTGCATACAAATGTATATAAATACTATTGTAAATTGTATTGAATGATTTTAATGCCCTTAAAAGAATGTTATCCGTTAGAATTCGAGTTAAGGATAAATTGGTATACTAATAAGAGTCGAACAAACGTACTATTGTGGCATACCAATCCGTAGCCCAGCGGGACAGTATCGATAGTGTACACCAACCGAGTACATATTATATATATATATATATATATATATATATATATCGACCTCTGACCAATGGGACGTGCGGTGGTCGTTATCCTATGCACCGAAAGCATAGGTTAAATTCGATATGGGCAAAATGATAATGAGATTGAAAAGTGCACGATTTGTGCTTTGAATGATTTTTTTTTCTTTCTTTCTGCCTATGAAAATGCATAGCTTGAGATGACCAATGAATTGTAATTTATTTATTGAATAACTATATGAATCACATTGTATTGCATTGGTCATTGAAAAGTATTACAGCATTATTTTATAAATATTGCATGTTTCGATTTAAAATGAAATGAAGAGATAATAGAGCTGTATGAACCACTAAGCATGAAAATGCTTAGGCGTGTTGTTTTATCAATGCGCGAGGTTCAGTGAATAGTACACAGTGAAGACCGCATAAGCATAGAAGGCCAGCGTCAAAGCCATTCGGAGAAATAAAACTCCCGCGAGGCGTACATAAAATTGAATTGACTTTTTTTGTATAAAGTATCTTGTGAAAGTTAAACTCTGATTCTATTTTGTAAATGTTTTTAATATTGAAAACTCTGATAAATTTTGTAAATGATGGTACAAATTTGGGAGTTATCCCAAAATGATGGGCCTTCCGCAAAATGTTTAGTTTCCGGAAAAATATTTAATGTATATTTTTCGCGTATACTGACCTTTATGATACGTTTGGTATTGAAAATGTATTCACATTTGTATTGAATTTTTTTTGTATTTGGATTGGAATTGAAAATGAGGTCCGCATTCCCCCATATCTGGTTCGGATCCGCCAATCGGGTTGGGTTAGGTATGGGGTAGCGATCAGGATCTTACACTTAAGTGGTATCAGAGCCATGGTTTAGGCGGTTCTGCAAATGATTTTTGAAAATAGTTTAAAAAAAATGATTTTGAAATTGTTTGGAAATGATTTTGAAAATTATTTATGACATGCATTGCATTTGCCTATAAAGGATGACGTAACTCTGATGCAGATCTTTGGTCTTAATAGATGTGATTGATAGTTTGGACCCGTAGGGTCGGAGGGAGACTCAGGAAGTCGCCTAAATAGTCTTGCTAGTATGGATGGTAGGTAAGCATCCCATGCTCCATCGATGAACGACCAAGGTCAAGCAACAGGAGGTGCTATGGATATCCTCGGCGAGATAAGCTCAGGCCTTTACGCAAAGAGCAATGCAACTATTGCCAGAGATGTTCCTCGGCGGTCGACCATAGGAAAGGATGGCAAAATATCGGCCCATGGATTGCTTGGGAAGAAAGATGATGAGCCTTCCATGGCGGAAAATTGGCAAGAAAGCTGAATTAATGCTGCGACAAATGCATTGCACACCAGAGGAGAACTTAGAGTGTGCGACTTCTTTACTACAGGATGAGGCTTATCAGTGGTGGCTTTCCGTGACTAGGACTGGACCACCATAGGGTATTACATGGGAGTTCTTCTGATGAGGTCGGGAAGCAATATGTGGAGTCGCATTTATTTGAGCAATATGAGGTGAGAGTTTCGCCAATCCGAAGCAAAGACAGATGGAGTGTGACCCGAGGGGGTATAAAGGGAATTCACCCGGTTGAGCAAGTATGCTCCTGAAATGCTAGTTACTGAAGAAGAGAAGTGTCGTAAATTTGAAGATGGCCTCAGTAGTTATATTCGGGCCCATGTCACGGGATTTTCCATGATGACTTTTCTAAGATTTACATGTGAATGTAGAAGAGTGAAGAAGGAAGAGTATGAAGAAAAGAAAGAGACGAGGGGTAAGAAAAGCCCCGACCCGATCATGTTCTTTTCGATACAGTAGAAATTTAGAGGACCACAGGATTCTAATCCGCCTACAGCTCAGGGATTAGCTCACGCTACCGGTAATAAGACTATTATGCCGGCACCGTCAGTGGCTAGTGCACCAAGAGGTTCTTTGAGGGGACTAGTTTCTCCTTTTTGCACACTTTGTGGGAGGAGACATAAAGGATAGTGTTGGAGACTAACAGGTGCTTGTTTGGCTTGTGGATCCAATGAGCACAAGATAAAAGGTGTCCTAGAGCTCATTCCTTCACATCACCTGAATTTGAGTGCAGTTTCAACGATCTGGAGAAAGGCAACAAGGACAACAAGAGTGTTACATCCACGGGTGCCTTAGAGACGAAACACGGACTATGGCTAGACGGGATGCCTATGCTCCAGCTAGAGCATATGCAATGAAAGCAGTTGAAGACAAAGATGCACTGGATGTGATAGTTAGTAAATTTTCTATCTTTGAGACTAATGTATATGCATTGATTGATCTAGGTTCAACCTATTCTTATGTTTTCACTTCCATTTCGAGTTTGGGTGATCTCTTAGAAGAGTGAAACAGTGTGGATATTTGGTGACAAATCCCATGAGCATAGTATCATTGTGAATAGAGTTTATGAGGTGCCCCATCGAATACGAGTATGGATTTCCTAGAGATTTGATCGAGGTTGTCATTTAGAGTTTGATGTGATATTGGGGATGGATTGGTTGTCAGGCACGAGTGGTAGTTGATTGTAGAATAGAGAGAGTGACCTTAAGGACAGGGTTGCGAGAAGTGACTTTTATCGACGAGAGGTCAAACCCTCTCTAATGTGATATCCGCCACTCTTTGCTAGAACAATGGTTTGAAAAGGGTGTAGACCTACTTAGCGTATGTAGCCAGGAATAAAAAAGGGCAAAGTCTAGCTATTAGACATCGGCAGTTTGTGATTATCGAGCGTATTTTGAGGAGGGTTCAAGATTACTCCACCCAGAGAGAGATTGATTTAGCAATCGGCGTTGTTCGAGTGCTACTCCGACATCCATAACACGTATAGAGTGGCTCCTTTAGAGGTTAAAAAGGTGGAGCTTCAGTTGCAGAATTGTTAGAAACTATTTATTCGTTCAAGTGTATCACCATGGATCCACAGTGCTCTTTGTTAAAAATAAGATGGTACACTTAGTTGTGTGTGGATTATAGGCAAGCTGAAATAAGAATGGCAGTAGAAGAAACAATATCCATTACCTAGATTAATCCTTATTTAACTAGTAGAAAAACAAATGCATTTCAAAATTGACTTAAATCACGGGTATCATCGATTGAGGATTAAGGATGCGGATGTGCTCAGTGGAGTTGAGCGGTATGGACATTGCCAGTTTTGTAATATCGTTTAGGTTGACAGTAACTCCGAGCGCACATGGACTTAATAGGGCCGTGATTTCCGATCGTATGGTCAGGACATGGTGGTGTTTATAGGCGACATCTGTGTGTTGAAAGTTGGGGAATCATGATGCATTTACCTTCGGGTTGTCTTTGAATGCCTTGAGAAGGAAGGTTATATGCAAAATTGAGTAAATGTGAATTTTGGTTGAGAGAAGTGTCTTTCCTTGGACACATTGTATCAGAAGAAGGAATTCAAGTGGATCCAAAGAATGTAGAGGTGATTATTGAATGGAAACCATCGAGAAATGTCACAGAGGTGCGTAGTTTCTGGTTGTGATTCACTCTGAAAGGTTGGTCCAGGTTTAGATGATTGCAGAATCCCTATAAATAAGTTAATAAAGATGTGAAATTTGAATGGTGAAAAATATCAATCAGTTTAAAAGTTGAAAGCATTCTTAATTGAGGCATCGGTTCTTACTCAGCCGACCTATGGTAAGGAATATGTGATTTTTAGCGATGCGTCGTTAAATGGACTCGAATGCGTCCTTATGTAAGAGGGTAAAGTGGTAGCTTATGCTTTAAGGCAATTGAAGCTGCATGAAAAGAATTACCCTACGCATGATATGGAGATTAGCCTTTATTGTGTTGCATTGAAAATATGGAGACATTATCTATATGGGGAAAAGTGTTTCATCTACACCGATCATAAGAGTCTTAAGTATTTTCCCTCACAACGAGAACTTAACCTAAGACAACGTAGATTGATGGAATTGATTAAAGATTATGATTGCATGATTGATTATCACCCTATAAAGGCGATGTAGTGGTAGTCGTTTAGTAGAAGTCGGTGCAAGCGTATGAGCATTGGTCTCACTTGTCATTGACAGACGATGGTGAAATAGTGGCAGAGTTAATAGTTAGACCGGATTTGTTGAATCGAGTGCTAGAGGCACAAAAGAATGATGAGAAAATTTCTACCATAGTGAGTTAGATTGGAGAGGGAAAAGGAAGCGAGTGTTCCGTGAAGGAAGATGGATCCTTGTATTATAAAGATCGGGTTTGTGTAACTAATGATAGTGAATTGAAGAAATCCATTCTAGAAGAGGCACATAATGGAATCACTGTATGCATCCAGGTAGCACAGGGTATCAAGATTTAAAGGTTTTAAATCTTGGTGGTCTAGGAATGAAAGAGATGTATTAAATTTGTGACGAAGTGTGGTGTCAAAGTGAAGAGCTTAGTTCACTTAGGGATTATTACTGACCTATTAGAATACCTAAATGGAAATGAGACCGAATCACCACCATGGATTTTATGGTTGGGTTACCATTAGCGGGAAGCATGACTCAATTTGGGTCGTGGTAGACCCGATTCACTAAAGTCGGCTCACTTCACCCGGTGAGCGGGCTATTCACTTGACAATTGACGAGATGTACATAGAGTGAAATAGTTCGGTTTACATGAGATTCTAATATCCATCATTTCGGATAAGTCAGGGTTCGCCTCGAGATTTTGGGAAAGATTGCAAGAGGTTTTGTGCACTTGGTGAATTCGGCCTGACATTCCACCCGCGGATGGATGGACAATTGGAAAAGTGATTCAAGTGTTGGAAGACATCTTGAGGACTATGTAATCAACCTAATAAAATGGTCGGAATAAACAATCTTTAGTTGAATTTGTGTGTAACAATGCTAGTGAGTGTGGAATGTTCTGAGGGCTCTCTCTGGAAGAAATACGAGAACACCATTGTGTTGGACCGAGTTAAGTGAGAAGAAGATAGTGGCGATTTGATTCAAGAAGCTAGGAAAAGTGAAATGATTGAAAGATTAAAAGTGGCCCTTGGATAGACAAAAGTCGTATGCTGACATGAAAGAAAGGATGTTCGTTATGAGATCGGTGAGAAGGTGTTTTTGAAAGTATTGCCTTGGAAGAAGGTAATGAGATTCGAGAGAAATGGCAAGTTGAGCCCTAGGTTCATTGGGCCATATGAAGTGATTGAAAAAGTGGGTCCAGTGGCATACAGATTTGCCACCTCAGGAGTTGGAAAGATCCATAATTTTTCATGTGTCAATGTTAAGGAGGTACAGGTCAGACCCATCGCATGTAGTCTCTTTAGAGACGATTGAGCTTAAACCAGATTTGGCGTGTGAGGCCGGTGAGAGATCTTGGCAGGAAGTGCAAATTGGGAACAAGCAAATCCCACTGAGTCGAAGTCGCATGGAGCTCTTCTGAAGATAGAGGAAGCCACGTAGGAAGCGAAGAAGTTATGCGGCATCAATATCCCCAGCACTCAATGAAGAGGCTAATTGAGGACGAAACTTTCTTAAGGAGGGGAGAATTGTAACGCCCTAAAAATACCCTAACAGTTTCAGAACAAGTTTAGGGTATAAAATAAAGTAAATGAAATTTTTCCGGAATTTAAATCCTAAGAATGAAAAAAATATACAACCTGGAAATTTTATAGGAGCCAAATAAATTTGGTAAAAAATGTCAAATGGGGACCCAAGGGTCCTAAATGAGGAGTGTAGTGTTAAAAATATGAATGAAATGAAAATGAATGTGAAATGAAGCTTTAAAATGAGAATAATGAGAAATGGGAATTGGTGTGTAGGCCAAACAAGGCCTTATGAAGGTGCGACTTGGAAATAGAGTTTGGTCTTGTAGAAACATAACTCTCATTTGTGCATTTGGAGTTTAGAGAAAAGAAGACACATGGATTGAGAGAAGAAGGAGAGCCATTGTTAGTGATTTCTTCTCCATAAACAGAGATGAAAGCGATCGAAGAAGGAAGAAATAAGAAAAGAAGAAAGAGCTTAAAGGTAAGAGAAACTAAGCCCTAACATTTTTTCTTGTGTTGGATTTGAGGGGAAAAACCCTAATCTTATGTAAAGGTGATTTTGATTGGTTGTAGATCAGTTTTGGGGTTGTGTTGGGTTGAGTTTTTAAGTGTATTGTTGATTGGTATTGATTTGGATTGGTTTTGAGGAATGTTTGTAAAAGGGAAATGTTGGGTTTTCAAAGGAAATGCTGTCAAAACCCCTGTTCTTGTTTTGGCTATAGATTAAGTTATAATCATCCAAATGAAGTGATTCCAATTGGTAAAGAACCATAAGCAATAGGGCTACAAATGTATAGAAGGGACCCGGGAGAAAGTGTATCACTTTAAGCTCGGAGATATGGGCTTAAATTTGAGTTCGGGTAGCTCACGGGTATGCTCTGTTTTAGTGTACTTGTGATTTTTTGGCCATAAGTTGAGTTTCACTCATCCAAATTGAGTGATTCAAGAGTATGGGTAAACTAAGGCCTTCTAGGGGAATAATTTACTTGAAGGAAGTGTGGTGGAGTATGGCCTGGGGTGTATAAATGTGATGATGCGGACTGTGTGGGTGCGTTTCCAGGTGGGGTGGTCTGGATGTGAGTACGTGGCTTGAGGGTTTTGGTAATCCCATTGGATGATTCAATTGGAAGAAACCTTAGAACCATAGATTCAAATGAGTGAAGGAAACATTACCAATTTATGGAGTTAAGACCCTAGAAATCGAAAAACACAGTGGGTGATCCAATGAGCTGGGCATATCGACTAGTTTGGCATTAAAATGCCTTAACTTGAGTTTGGGAGATCCAAATTGGATGATTCCAATTGGAGAAGAAACCTTAAAACCATAGATTCAAATGAGTTAAGGAATACCCTAGAAATAGAAAAAAACAGTGGGTGATCCAGTGAGCTGGGCATATGGACTAGTTTGGCATTAAAATGTCGTAACTTGAGGTTATCAAATAAGATGATTCAATTCATATTGAAATAGAACTCTAGAATGTCGACTAATATATGATTGTCATTACATTTAAATAGGGGCTGAGGAGAAGCGCGTGAAAGTCGAATTCGAAGGTGGAATCAAAGCGACAATTTTGTTTGTTCTCGACTCTCTCTACATTTCTAAAATATTTGAATAATATTCACAAAATGATTTGAATTTTGGAAATGATTGACAAGAAAGTGTTGTTTGAAATGATTTGTTTTAAGTGATTTGAGACAATTGCTTGTGAAACGAATTTGCATAAGAAAATTTCATGAATGTGAAAATGTTCTATTTGCATACAAATGTATATAAATACTATTGTAAATTGTATTGAATGATTTTAATTCCCTTAAAATAATGTGTAAGTTAAATTCGAGTTAAGGATAAATTGGTATATCAATAGGAGTCGAACAAACGTACTATTGTGGCATACCGTCCGTGCCATTGGGACGATACTTGGTACTATTAGGACGAGGTTCAAATTCTCGACTCTTGGTGATAAATCCACATCTCTTGAGTGGCGGAATTGAACCCGCAGTTACTCTCTTCCTTGTTGATGCGCCCACGGGCGCGGGTGAATGCATTAGGAGTCGAGCCCCAGATAAGAGAAAGAAAGATTCTCACCTCGACGTCGACTAACTCATGTTTTTTGGATTGGTTTCCATTTCATCCAATGAAATCTATCCGAAAATCAAACCCTTACCTATAAATAGGTATAGAGGAACATAATCAAACGGGAATTCTATGAGATTAGAAAGAGTTCCAGAGATCATTCGTTCAATCACAAAGAGTTGAAAGAAAATGTGTGAAATAATTAGGGGTTATCACCTTTGGGGAGAATGGCAAAAAACATAGTACTTCACAGAGACAATACAAAGAGGATTATGACCATATCTTGGGTGTGTGACATCTTATTTCAATTTTATCTCATAGTGGATTATTTTCTCGGATTTGCCCCGGAAGGTTTCCCTCATTCTGAGAGTTTTATCACGTTATATCGGGTGTCATTATTATCTTCCATTCTTATTCTTTGAAGATTGGCTTAGCCATCAGTATAATGAAAAAAGCGTGGGTGATCCGGTGAAATTTGAGCATATCAACTAGTTTGACATTAAAATGCCGTAATAACATGACTTTGGGCGATCCAAATTGGATGAGTTTCGAATTGGAGAAGAAACATAGAACTATAGCTTCAAATGAGTGAAGGAACCATTATAGTTATGGAGTTAAGACCGTATAAATCGAAAAAAACGATGGGTGATCAGTGAAATTTAGGCATGTCGACTAGTTTGACATTAAACTGTCGTAACTTGAGTTTGGGTTATCCAAATGAGATGATTCTAATTCCTACTGAAAATTGAACTCCTAGAATAACCGACTAATATGTGATTGTCATTGTATTTGAATAGGGGCTAACGAGGAGGAAAACCAGCATTGAAGTCGAGATTCCGAAGATTGGAATCAAAGCAACGATTTTTGGTTTGTTCTCAATCTCTCTCTTTATTTCTAAAATATTTGAATAATTACAAAACGATTTGAGTTTTGGAAATGATTGACAAGAAAGTGCTATTTGAAATGAGGATTTGTTTTAAGTGATTTGAGACAATTGCTTGTAAAGCAGAATTTATGAATTTCATGAATGTGAAAATGTTCTATTTGCATACAAATGTATAAATACTATTGTAAATTGTATTGAATGATTTTAAATTCCCTTAAAGAATGTTAACCGTTAAATTCGAGTTAAGGATAGGGTGGTATGTAATAAGAGTCGAACAAGCGTACTATTGTGGCATCTTAGGTCGTAGCCAATGGAATGATATCGGTAGTGTACACCAGCAGTACATATTATATATATATATATATATATATATATATATATATATATATATATATATATATATATATATATACCGACCTCTGACCAGTGGGTAAATGCCGTGAATCGTTATCCTATGCAAGAAAGCATAGGTTAAAATTGAATGTAAAATGAAAATAATAATGAGATTGAAAATTATCTGATTTGTGCTTTGAATGATTTTTCTTTCTTTCTGTTACCTATGAAAATGCATAAAGCAGATGACAATAAGATTCTGTATTCTTTATTAAATAAATATATAGATATGTATTATCTTGCATTAGTCATTGAAAGGGTATGCAAAGCATTGTTTTATAATTATTGCATGTTTTGATTTAAAATGAAATGAAGAGAGAATAGAACTATATAGAACCACTAAGCTTGAAAATTCTTAGTGTGTTGTTTTATCATTCTTGCTTGAGTCACCCAGAGTGAATAGGTACAAGAGTGAAGGCAGCACAACCTGAATAGCGTCAAGCCATTTGGAGGAGAAATCAAACTCATGAGGCTATCATGCATGAAATTGAATTGACTTTTTTTGTATAAAGTATCTTTGTGAAAGTTAAACTCTGATTCTATTTTGTAAATGTTTTAATATTGAAACTCTGATAAATTTTGTAAATGATGAGTCTGAATTTGGAGTTATCCCAAAATGATGGGCCTTCCGCAAAATGTTTAGTTTCCGGAAAAATATTTAATGTATATTTTTACGTATACCCAATGAGTCTTTGAAATGCGTTTGGTATTGAAAATGTATTCACATTTGTATTGAATTTTTTTTTGTATTTGGATTTGAAATGAAAATGAGGACCGCCTTCCCCCAAATCTGGTTCGGATCAGATCAGTGGTCGGGTTAGAGTCTGGGCGACGTCGGGATCTTACACTTAAGTGGTATCGAGCCATGGTTTAGGCGATTACGCAAATGATTACGAAAATGGTTTTAAAATGATTTTGAAATTGTTTGTAAATGATTTTGAAAATTGTTTATGACATGCATTGCATTTGCATATAAAGGATGACGGTATTTCGATGCGGATCTTATCGGTCTTAATAGGTAAATGATGGATAGTTGCGGGACTCCATAAGGTCGGAGGTTGCTCGGGAAATCGCAAAATAGTCTGCTAGTGGATGGTGAAGCTGGCATCCCATCTCCATCGATGAAACGACCAGGTCGGCTGACGAGTCGCTATGGATATCCTCCGGCGAGATAGCTGGGCACTACAAGAGGCAGTGCAACCAGCTGCGGAGTTGTTCCTCGTGGTCAGCCATAGAGAGAATGGCAAAATATCGACCCATGGATTTGCTTGGGAAGAAAGATGATGAGCCTTCCATGGCGGAAAATTGGCTTGAAAGAACTGAATTAATGCTGCGACAAATGCATTGCACACTAGAGGAGAACTTAGAGTGTGCGACTTCTTTACTACAGGATGAGGCTTATCAGTGGTGGCTTTCCGTGACTAGGACTGGACCACCAGAGGGTATTACATGGGAGTTCTTCCTGACAGAATTTAGGAAACAATATATCTTGGGTGCGCATTTATTCTTGTCTGAGACGAGAGTTTCATAATCTAAAGCAAAGACAGGATGGGTGTGCGAATGTCAGGAGGAATTTACCCCGATTGAGCAATTATCCTTCCAAAATGCTATTTACTTAAGAAGAGAAGTGTTGTAAGTTTGAAGATGGCCTTAATGTTTATATTCGAGCCCATGTCATAGGATTTTTCCATGATGACTTTTCTAAGATTGTGACATGTGCCTTGTATGTAGATAGAGTGAAGACAGGAAGAGTATATGAAAGAAAGAAGAAGGCAGTTAGAAAAAACCCGGCCCGGTCAGTTTTATCAACACCAGAGTAAGAAATTAAGAGGACCACAGGGTTCTAATCCTCCTACAGCTCAAGGATCAGCTCAGGTTATCGGTACTAAGACTATTATGCCAGCACTGTCAGTTGCTGGTGCACTACGAGGTTCTTCGAGGGGACTAGTTTTGTTATGACCCCCGAGCCTGACCTGAATCGGTTGGCGAATCCGAACCGAAAGCTCGGGGACGCTCGTTTAATTTATTTTACATTTTATTAAGTTTTCTTTTTCAAAAGTGTCACGACCCGAATCCTTGGCTCGACCAGAAGGGCGGGTCCGAACCGGAGCCCGGTTTACTCTGACGTTTTCATTTATCTTATCAAAACATTTATTTATGTCATTTCATTTTAGGTTTTTAATTACGGAAAGCATTTCAAATGGGGAGGCCATAAGCATTTACATTTCTAAAAATGCAATTACAATGAAACATTCTATGTTGGCACTAAGTGATATTCAAGACAAAACATTGATTCGAGTTCAACTATTTTGTTCACAAAATATCGCGTGTTCAAAAGGAAATGATATACATATGGTAGGTATATGCTTATACGCCACGGCTTGCTCTATGACTCTGCGCTACAATCTTGTCTTTCCTTCCGAGTCTACCTGCCTCGAAACTGCGCATAGATAAGGCACATGCTAAGCATTTTCATGCTTAGTGGTTCTATACAATTCTATTCCAATATTCAATTTAACTTGTATTTAACATTAAACCATGCCTATTATATTAGCATATACTCATGCTATTTATTTTACTTTATCTTTCATTTTACAATCATTTATTATATCCTGACATGCGAATTTCAATGCAACAATTCAATTCATGATTCAATTTATGAGATTTAAGCGTATCTTGCGGTCAATGTTGGTTATTTCACTTTGACTATTCAAATCACATTTCTGACGGATTCCGTTTGATGAATCTCATCCTTATTATCATTCGATAATGTACTTACACATTTGCTGGTCGGTCTCCCGTCATGGATGCCGTTTGGTGCACCCAGGCATGTGGTATCCTTAAATGCCATACGCCATCATGGCGGATGCGATTGGTGCATCCGCCAGTGGGACATTGGAAAATTTGAGGGTGCCTTCGTGGATCTTAGGTGGTGCATCAGCCAAGCGGTTCATTCGGTATATCGATTCAATTCAAAATGTCAAGAAATGATCGATTCATTTACAATTCGATTTATCATTCATATTCATTCGGTTTTCAAACATTTCAAATATCACCTTTCAATTATATCTTTCTTAATCTCATTTCAAAAAGATATGTTTCATTTCCTTATACTCATTTACCGGTTATTTGGTAAACTAGCAAAACAAAAACAGAATAGAAGTGGAGAACAAACTCAAAAATCTTTTCACTTTGATTCCAATCCTCGGAGAATCTCAATTTCAGTTTGGCTTTTTCCTCTCGTCGGCCCTATTCCAAAACCATTAAGGACAATATTATTCATGCGTGCTACTTGATTTTAGATTAGGATTGATTTTTAAATTTAATTCGAGTTCAATTTCAACAAGATATATATATATATATATATATATATATATATATATATATATATATATATATATATATATATATATATATATATATATATATATATATATATATGGATTCTTGACTCAATCGAGCTTTCCATAGAGTCCGAAACACTGAAATGAGTTCGGACAAAGTTATGACCTTACGAGTTGGAGGTCAAAGTAATCAAACACGACCAAAGGCGACTGGCTTGGCCAGGGGTGTCTGACTGTCGAGCTCAGCTGGCACCCACTATCCTCCACGGGTATAAAAATGGAATCTTTACTCAATGGGCTTTCCATAGAGTCGAGAACACTTCAAGCGGGGTTTGGACCGAAGAAGTTATGACCTTAGAAGTTGGAAGTCCACGAGGTAATCAAACACGGGCAAGGCGGCCTAACTTGGCCAAGATTGTACGACACATCGAAGTTTGGCCTGATACTAGTTGTCACTCTATAGGTACACAAATGGAATCTTGACTCAATGGGATTTCCATAAAGTCCAAGAACACCCGAAACGGAGTTCGGATGAAGAAGTTATGACCTTCCGAAGTTGGAGGTCACATGTAGTCACACTGACCAAGGCGAACTAAAGTAGCCGGCGGGCGGCCTCGGTAAAGGACACATAACTGGTCTAAGGGTCAAATTAAGAAATTCAAAAGCCCAAAATTATCTTGACTCAATGAGATTTCCATAGAGTCTGCGAACACACCCCCAAAGGAGTTCGTGCGAGCGATTATGATCTTTCGAGTTGGAGGTCATGGTCACACCCAACCAAGGCGACGGGTGGGTGAGCTGACCTAACCTCGGTAAAAGGACCATAACTTGGTCTACATAGGTCTGAATTAAAATATTCAAAACCCTAATATCATCTTGACTCAATGGGATTTCCATAGAGTCTAAGAACACCTAAAACGGAGTTCGGATGAAGGAGTTATGACCTTCCGAAGTTGGAGGTCACATGTGGTCACATCAACCGAGCTGACCTGAACTAGCCGAGCTGACCTGACCTGGGTAAAAGGACCATAACTTGGTCTATAGAGGCCTGAATTGAGAAATTAAAAATCCTAACATCATCTTCATTGATGTGGGTACAATTTACCAGAAGGACTCACTACCAAATTCCCTTTATCACCTACCCAAAAACCAGTTCTAAGGTCCGGTTAATGCGTACTATCACAATATGGCGGCTTCTATGGTTCAAATACCAAACATTCCCTTGGAGACAACCACCACACAACCCTTAGGGTGGAAAATAACCAAAGTGGAGAAGACCTACCTCTCGGAGTTTGTCGAAACTCCCAGCTCAGTCTACATCTGAAAGCCTTATCGTGAGGATGAAATCTTATCTTGCTTCGCCTAAAATCGCAAATCTAGAAAGTAAGGCTTCTCACTCTAAAATCTCTCATTTTTCTCCCCCTTTCTTTTATTTTATTTTTATGGATCACCCTCGATACGTATTTTAAAGGAGAAACTTCCTCCCTCTTTCCTACATGCCACATGCCCTTTCCTTTATTTTTTTTCTTCGTTTTTCTTCATTTCTTTTTGTATTTCGGTCCCTCCATTTCTCAATTATTCTTCATTTAAGTCTCCTATTATTTTCCCCTTGCTCATTTGTTTCTCCTAATTTCACTTAGACATCTAAACTTATTTACAATGAAATTTGTGTTGACCCTTAGGTCCCGTTTTAATTTTCATATTTTACTCTTTTCACTTAGGTTTATTTCAGTTCAATAAATTTCTTATTTTAGCATATAATCATTTAATCAATATTCATCTAATAATTCCCAGAAAAATACCCAAGTTGGCTCAATTATACCCGGAATATATAATAATTTTTCTTATAAAAATAATAAGGTACTTTTGGGGCGTTACAAGTTTCTCCTTTTTGCACACATTGTGGGAGGAGACATAAAGGAGAGTTTTTGAGACTAATAGGTGCATGTTTGGCTTATGGATCCAATGAGCACAAGATAAAAGATCGTCCTAGAGCTCGTTCCTTCACCTGCCGGTTGGGAGTGCCGGTTTCCAGCGGTATAGAATGCATGAGGACAGCAGAGTGTTGCATCGATTCTGTAGAGACAAGTGACCGCATGGTATGGTCGGGCAGGGATGGATGTGCTCCGGCTAGGGCATATGCAATGAAAGCGATAGAATAGATTGCATTGGATGTGATGGTTGGTAAGAATTTTCTATCTTTGAGACTAATGTATATGCATTGATTGATCGGGTTCAACCCGTTTCTTATGTTTCACTTCCATTCGAGTTTGGGTAGTCTTAGAAGAGTGAAGCCATTATGATATTTTGGTAACAAATCACTTGGGCATAGTGTCATTGTGAATAGAGTTTAAAGAGATTGCTTATCAGAAGTCACAGTATGAATTTCCTAGAGATTTGATCGAGTTGTCATTTAGAGAGTTTGATGTGATATTGGGGATGGATTGGCTATCCCGACACTAAGTGGTAGTTGATTGTAGAATGAAGAGAGCGACCTTAAGGACATTGAGTGGCAAGGAAGTGACTTTTCTCGGCGAGAGGTCAAACCCCCCCTCTAATGTGATATCCGCCACTACTTCTAGAACAATGGTTCGAAAGGGGTGTGAAGCCTACTTGGCGTATGTGATAACTTAGATCTGAGGGCGAGTCTGGCCTGTAGACATTCATACAGTTTGTGATTATCCAGACGTATTTCTTGAGGAGTTGCTAGGATTGCCTCCACAAAGAGAGATTGAGTTCGCAATCGACGTTCTTCAGGGTGCCACTCCGGTATCCATTACACCATATAGAATGGCTCCATTAGAGTTAAAAGAATTGAAGCTTCAGTTGCAAGAATTGTTAGAGAAAGGATTTATTCGTCCGAGTGTATCACCATGGGGAGCGCTAGTGCTCTTTGTTAAGAAGAAAGATGGTACCGCCGGTTGTGTGTGGTTATATAGGCAAATGAATAGGATGATAGTGAAGAACAAATATATACGTACCTGAGATTCCATGACTTGTTCGACCAATTTGAAGGTGCGAATGTCTTTTTTGAAGATTGACTGCGATACGGGTATCATTGATTGAGAAGTTAAGGATATGTGCATAAGGCGGCGTTGAATGCGGTATGGACATTATGAGATTCCCTTATAATGCCGTTTGGGTTGAACCAAATGCTCAAGCAGCTTTCATGGATAATGAGATAAGTGTTTACGACCGATATGTGGAATCAGTTGTCATTAGGTAACATAGGCGACAATGTATGTATTCAAAAGGATCGGGAATCATGATACACATCTTCGGTAGTGCTAGAAACCTTGAGAAAGGTTATATGCAAAATTGAGCAAATGTGAATTTTGGTTGAGAGAAGTTACTTTCCTTGGACACATTGTATCGGAGAAGGAATTGGAAGTGGATCGAGAAGGTAGAGGTGATTATTGAATGAAACCACTTTGAGAAATGTCACGAGTGCGTGTTTTCTTGAGATTGGCAAGTTACAACGAAGGTTGTTAGGGTTTTTCGGTATTCTGGCCCTATCCACTTGGTGCTCGAAGAATGTGAAATTTGAATGGAGTGAAAAGCGTCAAGTCAGTTTCGAAAAGTTGAAAGCATTCTTAATCGAGGCACTGGTTCTTACTCAGCCGACCTACGGTAAGGAATATGTGATTTTTAGCGATGCGTCATTAAATGGACTCGAATGCGTCCTAATGCAAGAGGGTAAAGTGGTAGCTTATGCTTCAAGGTAGTTGAAGTCGCATGAAAAGAATTACATTACGCATGATATGGAATTGGCCGCTATTGTATTTGCATTGGAGACATTATCTGTACGGGGAAAAGTGTTTCATCTACACCGATCACAAGATTCTTAAGTATTTTCCTCTACTTGAGAGCTTAACACGAGACAGCGTAGATGGATGGAATTGATTAAAATTTATGATTGCATGATTGATTATCACCGGAAAGCCCGATGTAGTGGCGTGCGTTGGTAGAGAAATTCGATGCAAGCGTTACGGCATTGAATGCTCACTTGTCATTAACAAGCGGCGGTGAAATAGTGGCGAGTTAATAGTTGGGCAGTTTGTTGAATCGAGTGCTAGAGGCACAAAAGAATGATGAGAAAATTTATGCCATAGTGAGTCAAATTGGAGAGGGACAAGGAACCGAGTGTTCCGTGAAGGAAGATGGATCCTTGTATTATAAAGATCGAGTTTGTGTAACTAATGATAGTGACTTGAAGAAATCCATTCTAGAAGAGGCACACAGTGGATCTTTTGCTATGCATCCAGGTAGCATAAAGATGTATCCAAGTTTAAGGTTTAGGTACTGAGTGGTGCGGAATGAAGGGGATGTATTAGAGATTTGTGACCCGAGGTGTGTGGTTGTGTCGAAAATTGAGGTGGGGCACCGGAGTTCAACTGGGATTAGCTAACGGCTATTAGGAATACATGAGTGGAAATTGGACCGAATCACCATGGATTTTGTGGTTGGGTTACCATTGACAGGAAGAAAGCATGACTCTGTTTGGGTCGTGGTAGATCGATTGACTAAGTCAGCTCACTTCTGCCCGGTGGCCCGACTATTCACTTGACTAGGCGAGTGAAATTTGTACATCGTGATAGTTCGGTTACATGGGATTCCAATATCCATCATTTCAGATAGAGATCCGAGGTTTACCTCGAGATTTTAGGGAAAATTGCAAGAGGCTTTGTGCACTTGACTAAATTTCAGCCTGTATTCCACGTAAACGAGATGGACAATTGAAAAAGGTGATCGAGTGTTGGGTATGATGAGAAGTTGTGTGATGAGCTATGAAGGGATGGTTGGGATATACACATTCCTCTAGTTGAATTTGTGTATAACAATAGCTTCTAGTCGAGTATTGGAATGGCGCCTTACGAGGCTTTCTACGGAATGAAATGCAAAACACCATTATGTTGGACCGATTTAAGCGAGAAGAAGATAATTGACCACAATTTGATTCAAGAAACCGAGGAAAAAGTGAAAATGATTAGAGAAGATTGAAAGTAGCCCGCAGGATAGACAAAGTCTTATGCAGACATGAAAAGAAAGGATGTTCGTTATGAGATGTCGGTGAAGGTGTTTTTTGAAAGTATCTTGGAAGAGGTAATGAGATTCGGGAGAAAGAGCAAGTTGAGCCCTGAGTTCATTAAGGCCCTAACAGTGATTGAAAAAGTGGGTCCAGTGGTGAACAGATTGGCCTTACCTCTAGAGTTGGAAAAGATCAATAATGTTTTTCATGTGTCAATGTTGAGGAGGTACAGGTGTTAAGACCATAAGTTGTGCATATTCAAATTTATGAAACCATTACTAGAAGACTATAAATTAATCACGCTTACTTGATTGCCAAAAACTTATTAAAACCAAATATAACTTGTATGCTCATAAGAAGAATAATTTTTTCACTAAACACAATTAAGATTTAATTTGGTCTTAAAAACTGCAAGTGCACAGGTCGTACAAGTAATAAAGTGGATCTATAAGTCCGGATATCGTTCTCACATATATTGAAAAGAATTTAAACTTCAACTACCCAAACTACTCAAGTTCCACACTATTTGAATGTCGATTTAGAAAATTTAGTAACCCTAATAAAATTTTAATAAGCGGAATCCTACATTTTAAAATAAAGGAAAATTTTAAAATCTAAATATAAAGTGGAGTAGGAACGATTATTCTTTGGAAGTAGACAACTAGGATTTCTCTATTGTGAAATTATCAATTCTGCATCACAATCTAATTCTATTTTCACTGATTTGGAATCAATTTGTCAAGAGGCAAGGTATAGTTTGGATTCCTCCTCTAACCATACTTTTCATTAGTAGAGATTCATGTTCATTTACGAATCATGATTAATGATACTTGGTCGAGATGTCTACATAAGATTTGGGTATTTTTAATATAAATACTTTATACCCGTTTCTTGTATTTGCGAATTTCTTGCTTCCTAAAAGACGAGGGGCAATTGCTAGATTTCTACAAAATGAATGATGTCTCATCCTTAAGATGCAGAAAGAGTTTTCCCTTTCCTTGATTGGATCTCTCATCAACATTGGATCGAGATCATTCCTCGGACTAAGGAAGATCTCTAATTGATTAAATTGATATATCACTCCAACCCTTCTCAAACCATGAGCAAATTGAGGATTTATCTAAGTAACCTTTCAAAAACTCATTAGTTCTTCAATATTAATTAGCATACCCCGATTAACTAATCTATGCTCTAGGGAATCTCCATCTACGTAATCGCTCAGAGGGCCTCTTGAAAATCGAGAGCAGAACTGATAGTCATTTCATTGGTATTAGCTACTAAGATTGGGAACAATTAATTCCATGACATCACCATCAAATAAATTCATAACCCTCGGCTTCGGGAAATTTTCTTCTCATTGTGCGAGAAAGACCATAACTAACATCATATATTTCTAAGCGAAGTTGTGTTCTCGAAGCTGGATTACGAGTATACAAATCTTGATTAGGGAAAAATTCACTTTATGTACAATCAAGCTGAAGAAATGAGTTCGAACATACAGGGATTCATTGAAATCAAACGATGAATTGTCAATGAATTTTGGGATTTAAATTTAACTTCAAAACTTCGAACAATTTATGGTTTCGGATCCAATTAAACAAATTAAAAGCAGTCCTACGCTAAATCTAATCTATGAAGAAAAGAAAAATAAAAGAAATATATATATATAATACACAAGAGTCCTCGACTCTCGAATTACTCTAGTTAGGATTCCGATCTTGACTGATTGCCATAAGCTTTCTAAGTAGTTGTTCTATTGAGAGTAGAGCCCTAAGGTGAAGGGCTATGTGTTGAATCTAAAATTATTGTGACACCCCAAGAGCCGGGAGGTCACAGTGACCACGAATCAACTGCGGAGAAAGCCTTATTGTGTCTCATACCATGAGACCCATACTTGAGTAAAGTGACAATGGATTTATCATCCATATGCTAGATCCATACGGTTACAAGACCATACATTTCTATAGATCCAAGGTTATACATCACTCTTAAGCCACAAAAACATATATTAAAACTAGTTAGTTCTAATATATACATAAAGCAAGAATCGAGGCCCTTGATCGGTAACTATAATCCTAGTCTCTAAGGAGGAGGCGCGAGTAATACGTGCACATCTGTACAGCGAAAGGGGGTCCCACGGCGGGGTGAGCTACTTGCCAGTGAGATAATCCTACAGGGCTGGCATTTCCACCTAGGTGCACATGCGAATGATCATTTCACGGTCGAACCCGACAACGATCCGTGCGTACATGTTGTTATCATGGAAAAATCTACATTGCATGTATGAGGCGACCTCATGCCCAATCTGGGTCAACCTGGAGGCCCACATTTTGATACGAAGTGCCAATGGGAAATCAATGCAGTCGATCCAGACTCCCATCTACAACAGTAGTCTATGTGATATTTATTTAATGGTTTCATGTCTTTTTGAACCGCAGAACTTTTCGGGGGTGTCTCCCGCATGGTCTCTTACACCCTCAGGCATTTTCGGGCTTTCAGAATTGAATCTGTTGTCTAACGGGTTTTCAAGCTTTTCACACGAGGTATCTATCCACTGCCTTTACCTTGAAACACATTTCATTTTCCATTTGGATTCTTTCTTGTGGAACTCAATGGACTTCGTCCCATTCCCAAGCCCACACGATTCAACACCAAGCAGCAGTGCCAAATGTTCTCATGAACACACTTTCATGTAATGTGGTGTTACCACATACCAATGCAAATACAATTTATTGTCCTTGCACTCAAACCCATGACGATGTGAAGACCTCTACATGGACATTCTCGCACACACTATGTGTGTGCTATAGACACTCATGTTTAATGCACACAACTGGCTATATATTTATACATGCGATCATGTTAATATTCCATATTCAAAATCAATACATCACATAAGCATACTACATCTTTTCTATCATTCGGTTTATTCATGTCGACACATCATTCAAGCATATACCTTAAAATAATTAATATTACTTAGGCAAGTAATGCCATAATTCATATTCTTGAAGTGAGGACATAGTATGTCAGTCATACAACCCAATGCATATAATTATTTCCATCTTTATCACATAATTTCACATATTCATCATGTCATTGAATTCATGGCAATAACACATATTAGCCATTCAGGCCCGTAAATCGAAGCCATAGTAGCCTAGAATATCTGGACTTAGTCAACGAGAAAAGTCAGATGATGGTTGCAAGTCCCGACCGCACGGTTCACGCTCAAGTTGTGTGCAGTCGAGCGCCGGAGTTGCAGGCCGGATGCCGGCGAGTTCGAAACAAAATGGACTATTCCTCAATATCTTCTGACCAGTGTTCAACTATTTTGGCTGAAATTTATTTTATTAAATTCTATACTCAATGAGCTTTCCGTAGAGTCCAGAAGCGATGCTTTTGCGAATCGGAGTTCGGACAGAAAGTTATGGCCGTCAAGAAGTTGACATGGCCGATTCATGGGTGTATTGCGGAAATTTAGGCACACCCTGCTGTCATTCTGTCGGGTTTTGCCATCCTAGAATACAGTGTTCGGTCTCGGACAGTTCCGAAACCCTGTAAAACCGGTCTTTGACCATCACACAATCACAAACAAACCACATCCATCCAAATTACGACCGGACCCGAAACCCGTAAACCATTACATAGCCCCTAGGTGTAAAATAGCAGTAGGAAACCTACCTCTTGTACCGGCGATTCAGGGTTCTTTGCCGTCAGATGCGCTCCAGCTGCCTGCACCTCCTTCCTTTTCCTCTTTTCTTTTTCCTCCTCTTCACTCCTTTCTTCTTCTCTTTTCTTCTTTCCTTTTCCTCCCTTCTCCTCCCTTTCTCCTTTCCTTTCCTCCCTTTCTCTTCTCCTTTCCTCCCTTCCTCCTCCTTCTCCTTGCTTTGCTCCCACAGACTGAGCTTGCTGCTGTATGAAATGAACTTCCCATGCCCATATTTATAGCCTTCATTGTGAGCCATGCATGTTGACACATGGCATGCCACGTGTCACACACATGGCTTGCCATGTGTGCACATCACATCTTTTACCATCGTGTGACACATGGATTGCAATGCCATGCTCACATAACACCGTAATGTCACTCACATGGCTTGCCATCAATGTCATCCACCCTTCTTTCGCCATGTGTCGCTGACTGTTTCCTCATCCGTGTAAGTCACGATATCTCGAGTGACGAAGTCGTAGGTAGCTAATTTTCACTGAGACGATTCCAAAAGTGCAATCCAGTTTTGTCATCGAGATCTAGAAAAGTCGGCACTTCTCCGGACTATTCGATGAAATTCTTGTTTTGCCCCCTTTTGTAAGAAAAATTAAAAATTTAAAATTTTCACGGGTATTACACTCTCCCCCTTAAAGAATTTGATAAATTCACACACACATACACCGCAATCAAACACATGCATATGTATTAGTCATTAAAACATTAATGACTAGAAAGCGCACCTTCCTCGTCGACGAAGGGGATAGTTGGCGCGCCGCGGTGTCCTCAGCTCCCATGTCGCCTCACTCTCTCCTCGGTGCTGCCACAACACCTTTACAAACCTTATGGTCTTGCCACACAAAACCTGCTCACCATTTATCCGCGTGCATATGGTCCCTCCTCGAAGGTCCCATCCGCCATTGACAAGTTCTCGATCCACTATATGAGTTGGATCACGGGTGTCGCCGGAGCATAGAGACATGAAACACCTCATGAACGCTCGATAAACTCGGCGGCAACGCTAACCGATACGCAACCGCGCCCACCCTCTCGAGTACCTCGAAGGGTCAGTGTACCTCGACGGCTACGCCGTTTGCCAAATCCCGATCCTCCTCTGCTTAGGCATCGCCGAGAAGACATGATCACCTGCCTTGAACTCTAGAGGTCGTGGAGTCGGTACATCGGCGTAACTCTTCTGTAGGCTGCAGGCGTGGGAGCGCTTCCCGGATCATACCACCTTGTCGAGTGTTTTTACAGTAAATGCGGACCCGTTGATGAAGCTCTCCCACTGTCCAGCATATCGGGGTGATGCGACATAGCCTCGCAGCCAGAGACCCTCATAGGCGCCATGCGAGATACTCGCGATAAAGCGTTATTGTAGAGGCCCGAACTCTGAGGCAGAAGTGCTCCTCCGAAGCTACCTTGAGATTCAAGGCGCATGCTCGCGACATGTCCTAAAATCTGAATAGTCAGCTCCCCCGATTGACCATCCGTCCGAGAAGATGAAACGGTACTCATCGATAAACTGTGTCCACATGGCCTTTTGGAAACTATTCGAGCGGCGAAGTAGTAGAGGATCGATCCGATACTATGGAAGCGGAACTCCATGCAAGTACTTATCTCCCATATATACAACTGCGGGAATTCACTCTAGTGTGAAGGTCATCCATACGGCAGAAAAATGTAGGCTTGGTGAGTCGATCATAACCCTGCATCATGCTTGCGATATAGTGGCAAGTGATCAAGTCCATCGTGATGTGCTCCACTTCCACTCCCGCTATCTCCAATGGCTGGAAGTAGCCTGGCGGCCTCACGGTGCTCAGCCTTGACCTGTGGCATGAGACACCCCCGTCGGACCAAAAATCCGACGTGCCTCTTTTTATCGCTCGTATCTGATATCTGGCGGCGAAGGTCGTGATACATGCTGGTACTTTTTGGATGCCGCAATGAATCGAGAGCAATGGAACTCACGAGGATCCCTCCTCAAATCCGTCGATTGGGGGACCACAACCTGTCCCCTATACCAAAGACTACCATCTGTGTGGATGGCCCAGCCTTCGTCCGTTGTACCTGACTGTACTCGGTCCCTGATGGATACTAGTTCTGCATCCTGCAACTGGGATTCTATCACTCTGCTCAGTAGAGATGGCGTAGCCATCATACTTCCCAAGGTACCCTGAGCCTGCTCATCGTCTTCATGATACGAGGCGCCTTGTCCTCGAGCATCCGCCACTCAGGGAAGTTATACTGTAGTGCTCTGTGACTTCTGCCCCAGCGCCGGCCGCCACATTTGCCTTACCGGGATGGTAATGCAAAGTGAAGTCGTAATCTTCCAAAAACTCCATCCACCTACGCTGCCTCATGTTGAGGTCTCGCTGCGTGAAGATGTATTTCAGACTTTTATGGTCTGAAAACACCTCGAACTGCTCACCATATAAGTAGTGGCGCCCAGATCTTCGGAGGGAAAAGACTACGTGCCCAGCTCCATGTCACGCGTGGGGTAGTCTGCTCGTGATTCTTCAAGCGCAGAACCATAGCCACAACTTTCCCGGTTCACGCCAGAGCACATCCCGAGTCCGTCGCGAGCATCCACGGTACCTTTGTGTACCTCTGTCCTTTTTGGGACTATTAGAATAGGGTTTAGTAAGCCTCTTGATTCTGAGCAGCTTGCTCACATGAGTCCATAAGCTTGACCTCCCTTTCGGGTGAATCTCGTTAGAGCGCTAGCCGGGAGAAATCCTCTATAAACCTCTGTAATACCCTTAAATCCTAGAAACTACGTATCGGCCGACAGTCTCTCGACTCATCCTGACCTCAACCTTCCGGGGTCTCTTGACATACTGAAGGCGATACCACGTGTCCCGAAACCCACCTCGGTAAGCCAAAAACTCTGCACTTGCGAACTTGGCATACAATTAGTGAGTCCCTCAAGGCGTAGTACGATTCTCCAGTGATCTCCATGCTCCACCTCATTTGGGGGAGTAGATCGAGATGTCATCAACAAAAGACCACCCCAATTGATCTAAATAGGAGTTTGGAACACCTTATTCATGAGAGTCCATGAATGCTTTCTTAGGTGCATTCGTAAGGGCATCAAGTAAACTTAAAGTGCCCATACGCGTCCTGAGCTATCTTAGGATGTGCCTCCTAACTCGTTGATGGTAACCGGTCTGAAGGTCTATCTTGGAGTAGACTCGCATCCTCTCGGTGGTCAAATCGTCATCCAATCCTCGGTAATGGATCTAGATTCTTGATTGTAACCCTATTCAGCATGCATGTCGATGCATAGTCGAAGGGTCTTACCCTTCTTCTTCGCCAAATAGAGGCAAGACACCCCATGGTAAGTGCTTGGTCTAATGAAACCGCCTTGATAACTCCACGCATCCCGGACCTTGGCTCTACTTGACTCAGCCCAGGTGCCCATCGCATGCGGAGTCATAGAAATGGGCGGCGATACCCGGGATCACAACTCAATGAAGAAGTCTACATCCCTCGGTGGAGGTAATCCCAGTAGCTCGTTCGGAAAAACATCCTTGTACTCGCAAACAACCCGAGGTAGACTCATATCCTGTCTCACCTCGTCCTCGAGGTAAAAATTGCTTCTTGACTCATCGGCCGCCCGCCGTCGTGATGAATCTTACAGTATGGGGGTAAAAACATCGTGCCTATTCCTGAAACACAACACAAGTACCGTCGATGTGGCGGTAACTCTCATGTACAATCATGACAGCCGTGTGCCGTCGACCGGAGTCCATCAGGGATGACCTCGAACTGACATGTCCGCGTGAAGATTACTTAGTGAGTAGAATCCGGAGATCTCTAACTCCATCTGACATATCAGATTAATTCTCGCCTTGGTCCTAGGGAGGGTCGCGTATAGTGACTCGTCTAAGGTCTCAACCTCTAAGCCCCTTCCTCTACTTGCCATCTACATAAGTCGAACAACAAGTTTAGAATCGTTTTCGTGTCTCTTATTAGCCTTGCTAATAAATAGCCAGACTAATATCTCGAACCATCCTTCGTTTCTCGAACTCCTAAGATTATGTTTCTCAACCTAGTGTTCATATTTCTATATCGTCCTACCACGTATAATTCACATAATTTGTAACGCACAATCACGCACTTCTGATGGCTTATACATAAGAAAACACCTGATACATCTTTTGTGATCTAATCTGTCAGTAGACTCTAGGTAACCTCCTACCTAGACCTTGATACCAAACTATGATCTGGATATCAATTCCGAGCACTTCTAGGTAATTCTTAAGCTCCAACACTAAGCTATACCAAGCTGTGATGCTCTTATACCTTAATGACCATGGCTTAAGCCCAAGTCCCTCAAGCCTTAGGTACTCGTGTACCTATGCTCTAATACCAAGCTGTGACACCCCAAAACCCGGAGGTCCTGTTGACCACCGTCAACCTACGGAAACCTGTGTGTCCCATACCATGAGACCCATACTTGAGTAAAGTGACCCAATAGGGCCCATCATCCATACTCGTCCATACGGTTACAAGACCATACATTTCTATAGATCCAAAAGTTATTACATCACTCTTAATACAAAACATATATTAAAACTAAGATTCGTTCTAATATATACATAAAAACAAGAATCAGGCCACGGTCGGCCCGCTTCATAATCTGGTCTCTAGGAGGCGTCGTCTGTATGCATCCTGTGTGAAGGGTCCCACGGCGGGGTAGTGCGCCAGTAGAGATAAATCCTCTGAAATTTTATTTCCACTCGGATGCTATTAAATGATCATCTCATAGTCAGACCAACAACCAATCCGTGCATACATGTTTGTCTATCATGGAAAAATCTACATGCATGTATGGGCGACACTCTACATGCCCTGATGCCGGGTCAGCCTCCCGGGCCACTTGATGCATGCAATCATCAATCTTGAAGTCGATCCAAACTCCATCCTAACCAAGTAGTCTATGATATTTATTTATCGTTCGATGTCTTTAGAAGCCAGTGAGAACTTTTCGAGTCTCTGGTCTCTTACCCTCGGCATTTCAGACTTTCAGATGGATCTGTTTGTCTAACCGAGTTTTCAAGCTTTTCACACGAGGAGTATCTATCCCACACTTGCTCTGTGGTACATTTCATTTCCATTTCGTTTAACACTGTGGAACTCAATTGGACTTCGTCCCATTCCCAAGCCCACACGATTCAACACCAAACGCAGTGCCAAATCAGTACCATGAACACACTTTCATGTAATGTGGTGTTACCACATACCAATGCAATGCAATTTGTGCCACTGCACTCAAACCCATGACCAATGTATGAAGACCTCTACATGGACATTCTACACCATACACTATGTGTGTGCTATGAACACTCATGTCTAATGCACACAACATTTCATATATTTAACATACATCACGATCATGTTAATATTCACATATTCAAATAAATACATCACATAAGCATGCACTACATCTTTTATATCATTAGGTTTATTCATGTCTGACACACATCGTTTCAAGCATGTATTAAAATAGTTCAACCATTACTTAGGCAAGTAATGCCATAATTCATATTCTTGGGCGAGACATAGTATATGGAGTCATACAACCCAATGCATATAATTATTTCCATCTTTTACAAATAATTTCCGCATATTGACATGTCATTGAATTCATGGCATGTGTACATATTAGCCATTCCGCCATAAATCCGGTCATGCTTGGCCTAGAAATAATGCGGACTTAGTCGAAAGTCGATTTTATAAATACTTCACAAAACATCAACACACAATTCCACTGCTCTCAGGCCATAATATGCAATCCCAAGCATTTTGATTACAAGCAGGTTAGAAAATAGAAATTAGGAAACAAAATGGATATTCCTCAACTATCCATATTGACCAATGTTTTAGCCTACATTTTGGCTGAGAACTTTATTATATTAAATTCTATACTCAACGAGATTTCCGTAGAGTCCAAGAACGCGCGAATCGGAGTTCGGACGAGAAAGTTATGGCCGTCCAAAGTTGACATGACCGATTCGCTCAGGGTGTCACGGAAATTTAGGCACCTTAGTTTGTCGATACATACGTGATTTGCCATCCCGAAACACAGTGTTCGGTCTCGGACAGTCGAAACCCTGTAAAACTGGTCTTTGACCATCACACAATCACAAATAAACCACATCACATCATCCAAATTAGCCGGAAGCAGGCCCAGGCCAGTGAGCCAATTACATGGCCCCTAGGCGTAAAATAACCAAAGTAGGAGGAAACCTACCTCTTGTAGTGCAGTTCCGGGTTCTTTGCCGTTCGGGTCTGCTCATTGCGCAACACTTCTTCCTTTTCCTCTTTCTTTTTCCTCTCTTCCTCCCCTTTCTTCTTCTCTTTTCTTCTTTCCTTTTCCTCCCTTCTCCTCCCTTTCTTCTTTCCTTTCCTCCCTTTCTCTTCTCCTTTCCTCCCTTCCTCCTCCTTCTCCTTGCTGCTCCCACGGACTGAGCTTGCTGCTGTATGAAATGAACTTCCCATGCCCATATTTATAGCCTTCATTGTGAGCCATACATATTGACACATGGCATGCCATGTGTCACACACATGCATGCTTTGCCATGCATTGTGACACATGGATTGCAATGTGTCACTCTATGTTGCCATGGTCTCACATGGCTTGCCGTAATGTCATCCACATGGCTTGCCGTATTATTACATGGTTCTGCGTTTCCTCGAAATGCGTGAAGTGGAGGCTATCTCAGTCAGTGAGAGGTCATTTGGGTAGCTAATTTTCACGAGACGATTCCAACGGTGCAATCCGTTTTGTCATCCGAGATCTAGAAAAATCTCAACTTTTCTTCAGACAATTTCGGTAAATTACCGTTTTGCCCCCTTTTGTTTGAAAATTTTAAATTTAAAATTTTCACGGGTTTTACAATTATAGCCTAGATTTGCCTTCTGCATTCTGCGACCTAGAAGTTTTTCGCGTGAGTTTTGTCTTTGTTGCGGAGTTAGCATTGTTGTAGCAATGCATCGCGACGTGAAGATCTTATGTTCCTTCTTGCTTTAGTTGCGACATCTTATTTTGTTGCGACAATCTTCTTTCTTTAAGCATGATAACTCTATTGCGACAAAGTTTCCTTTGTCGCAACAATATTTTGTGCATTCCTCAAACAGTTATGTCGCGGCAACGATGTCGTGCCATGACCACGGTTCCGGTGCAAGCAAGTTGGTGTCGCGACCCAAGTTTCCATGTCGTAACAACATCTCTGTTCAGGTTATGTTGCAACATTGTCTTGTATTATCCGCATTTCTGTCGCAACCTAGAAAGTCTTTCGCGACAGAGGCTTGTTGCCACTGAGATTGACTTTTTGTCGTAGCTTGATTATGATGTTGCGACATGAAACTGCTAGTGTTGTCAATATTTGTACCAATCGACCCGATTTTCTTGTCGCGACAAGACTCTTCTGTGTTCAACTTACTCGTTTTGTCGCGACCCAGTTTGTTATGTCATGAAAGAACTTTTTTGCATTGTGTTGAATTTTTTGTCGTGACATATAAAAGTCTGTCGCAACCTCGTGACATATTTTTGTGTTGCGACATTAAGATCCATGTCGCGACATAGACTTATCTCCTCAGCTTGAAGTATGTTGCAATGTTGGGTTCCTTGGTTGCGACCAGGCCAATTCAACAAGTGAGCGTCATTTGTAGCGACATAAATTTTGCTTGCTCAGGCGAACTGTTCTTTAGTGCTCTCTTACATCTCGACCGACTCACTCCATGTTGCAAGAGTCAGTGTCGCGACAAAGTAAATTCTATCGGGACATAGATTCTGCCTTCTGATCTTTCATTATGTCGCAACATAACTCATCTTTATCTCAGCTGGCTCCTTCCCATTTCCTGTCGCGACATGCTGTCTTTTGTTGCGACATAGCTCATCTGCCAATTTTTAGATCTTGTGTTGCAACACATAAAATATTATTGCGACACAGATCTCTAGCCCTTTGCTTAGACATTTTTCGCAACACACCGAAATTTGTCGCGATAGAGACTGCTGCAATTGTTGTTTTTTCTCTTCTTTCTTGCTGGAAATTTCTCCCTTTTGAATTAACTCCTGCAAAACACAAAGTTTGTAAATATTCCATAATTTGGCATTAAAACAGCTCTGAAAATACTAAAAACAAGCCATAAAAATGGATTAAAAGTAGATGAGTTTAAGACTCATCAAATTCCCCCAAACTTAAGAGTTGAGGCTTCTAAGAGTTCTTTCTTGTCTTTGAAACTGGGCAAATAAAGTTCTTTACTATGATTAGAATAAGGAAGGGTTTGAGGCTTCTAATTGCTGTTTAAATGAAGAAACTAGACAATTTGAAATAAATATGGAATTATAGTATATGTATGCATGTATTGTGAGGTGAAGCAGAAAGGCTCAAACTTCCAAGGATGGCCTATATCACTTCCTGTTAGTGATATTACCTAGGATTTCACCTTAACTAATAATCTAACAAGTTCTAGGACCTTGGACTACTTGGCGTAGCTGAACCGAGAGAAGATGTCCTAATCATCTCACAATTTGTTAAGGAACATTTTGACCATGTGCATTATTTTAGAACTCTTACAAACCTGTATTTACTCCCCAACAATTTAAATCTGTTGTGCTATCTATTTAATACTTCTTCCTAAATCTGAACCTTAAACTTCATTCTAGCTTACACATGCAACTTCCTTTTCCAATTCATTGAGGCTTATCACAATTTCAATTACACTTATTGTTGGATTATTCAGTAGTTGTTATGCCAATTCAAAACATCAATTTATCATGCAAACAAACCAGGAATGACATCAACAACTTAATTCACTCAATCCAATGTATCCAGATAATTCAACATCGTTGACCAACACATTTTTCACATCAGATTCATTCATTTATAAAAAACAAAAATTTAATCTAATAAGCAATTAAACGCACTGAACAAAAGAATTTCACACATAATCATTCGAAAATTGTTGTTGATCTTTTATTAAGAGGATGAATTTTAATTTTGGTTTGGAGAAGGAAAAGGCCTCTGAGGTTCATCTCCTTCTTTTGCAGGATTTAGAATTTTAGGTTAGGAGGTTCAAGGTTGAAGTTAGCTAAAGATGGAGGAAACTTGGGTATTGAGATGTTTGATTTCTCTTTCTCTATAGGTTCTTCCCTGTTGAAGAGGAAATGATCATTGGTATATTCCACCCGAGTGATCAATTCATCTTGCCTCATACCTATTTGATTCATGGTTCCTTCAAGTTCAGTGAGCATAGTGTGCATGTTCACTAAATTTGAATTCACTTGATCCAGACTGTCTTTCCATAATTTTTGTCTATAATTATTGTCCATCTCTAACTCCTTGTCCCTCTTCTCCATACGCTTCCCAAATTCCTTGAACTGTTCATGAGATCTTTCGAACCCCTCGCATACATGACATACTACCTTCCATCTTTTCTTCTTAACTTTTCAAAAAGGTCGGCCAAATCTTCTCCCTTTTGGTTGTTCATTGTAGAAGGTATTTATCTTCGAACTCTCCATTTCTTCCTTCCACTCTTCATCCCTCTTCTTGAGTAATTGTTCTCATATTTGCTTTCTTCTTCTGAATTCAACTTCCAAAAATTCTTCTCTGATCCTCTGTTGCTGCTCCCACACTTTCTCTCTCCTCCATTTCTTTCTTTATTGACACCAGCATGTTCATAATCTCTGCATTTCCTTCATTGCTCCTTGAACATTCTGCTAGTTCAGAATAAGTTTCCCTTACATCAGGAGGAGAATTAATCATGGACTCCTTCCGTTCTGCATTTCATCCTCAGATGGCAGTTGTCCCCCAACTAGGATTTGTTCCATCCCTACTAGTTCATCTTCTTCTTCCTGGGGCCCCTCTGCTACTTCCATAATTTCCATCTCCTTTGTTTTTCTGTTCTTTGGTCCCTTGATTACTCTTGTCAATGTCAAAGGAGAAACCTTAGGACAGGTTTCCTCCTCTACCCATATCCCTTTCACTCCAACCAAAACACAGAGTCTGGTGATAGTTGCTGGATGGGGGATCAGTCCCCTTTTCATAATCTTGTGGAAGGTTCTGATAGATGTTTCAATAATTTTCCCCGTCAAACATCCTTGATAGGGCATACAAGAGAATGGCTTCATTCTCCTTATTGTGCTCAGATGCTTAGTAGGAATAATAGCAGACGATAAAATAAAGCGGACAGCTACATTGGGATCCTGTGGAAAGTTCATGAGGATTTTCTTAGTTGAGTTCCATTTCCTTTTCCTCTGTCAATCGACAGTACTATCATGATTGGGTTCTCAGCGGAGTCTTTTGAACTTAGATCCATTTTTAGGATCTTTATTTGCAGAACTTCATTGATCCTTGCATGACCCATAGGGACCCATACTCCTCGTAGATTGGAGTCCTCCTCATATCTATCGTATTAGAATAGAACTCCTTGACTCTTTACTGACAACCCGGGTGGTTTGGCGCGCAAAACAAACTCCATTTCCTTTTTCGATTATCTCGGCCAAGCGATTGCTTGAGATGAGCGTGCCAAACCCCCTTTCTCGATAAACCCTTGTTGCTCAGTTCGCCGCCATGAGGTAGGCTTCATCTGAAATGGCTTAGTTTTCTTACCTTCTTTAGCTTGCTCAGCTATACTTGTCAGTTTTGGAGAACTTCTTCAGTTTATGCCTCAATAAATGAATGCTTCTCTTCGTGGGTCGCGACAATTAATGATTAGGTCACATCAATATCTTTTAAATTTACTTGTGGAATTTATTTTGTGACCCTAAAATGAAAATTTTCACCCGTTCTTTAAATTCCGTAAAACACACTTTGGGTTTCATCCATAACAATGACTCGTCTACGACGGAGTAGAAAATTTTGTCGCGACACATGTCATTGGACCCAATAAATGTCTATAGGTTATTATTTAGGTCGTGACAAGAATTTTCCCTGCTCGCGGCTTTCAATTTGTTACGCAAGCGAAAGTGGGTTGCGGGTTTGAAGTTGAGGTAACTCAACTGTTTATTTGCCATTTACTTTAGTTTAAAATTTTTGTTGCAATAGGAAAAATAGGGTCACGACATTTATATTTCAGTGAGTTCTGTCACGACCGAACTTTTAATGTCGCGACCTAATTTTCTTATCGTATCTTATCCAATCCATTCCTTGTTGCGCGACCAGCCGCCACCTCCTTATAAAACATTGTCGCAACCACAGTTTTATTGTCGCGACCAAGAATTTGTTTCCCCAAATTTCTACAACTTAAAACTGCCTTCCAATTCAGTTAACCACCCACAACTCAATCAAAATTTTCAATTCAAGCATTGTGAAGACATATTTAGCAACAAAAAATCATCAATTCAATCTTAAACAACTATCTCATTAAAATATATCAACATAACATTCAAACAATTGGCAGCAAACTCCCTCAAACTTAAGATATGTATTATTGTACAAATAAGTTTGAGGAATGCTCTCCCCCCTTGCAGTCATTTTCTGCACAATTCCAGTTTAAAATGAGTGTGTGCTTTGCAATAAAATTTGATTCCAGTTCATCATTCCTCCAAAAAAAAAAAAAAAAAAAAATACAAATGATCGGCTTAAAAAAAACTCTAGCCAAATCAAAATTTAATAATCCAATCACAAAAAAATCAACTTAGGTTGCTCCCAGAAATTTGCTCAATTTAATGTCCTTAGCTAGACTGAAATTTGTAAGTGCCTTCATTTCGGTCATTTCTTTTCTCTTTTCCAAAATTTGGATCTACCTGCTGTATGCTTCCTCGAATATTACTTTGTATCGACCATTTTACTTTAGATTCATTTCTAGATTCGGTCTGTTCTTGCTCCAAACGGTGTCCTTGTTAACATTGTATATGGACCACTCCATCTTGATTTCAATTTCCTTGGAAAGAGCTTGAGCCTGGAGTTATATAAGAGAACTTGTTCTCCTGCCTTGAACTCCCTCCGTAGAATTTTATGATCATGCCACTTCTTGGTCTTTTCCTTGTAGATTCTGGCATTGTCATAAGCTTAGTTTCTCAATTCTTCCAATTCATTCATTTGGAGTAGTCTCTTTTCATGGCGACAAAAATCATAGTTAATTTCTTTATGGCCCCATGCTTGTAATTCCTAATTCTAAAGGGAGATGACAAGGTTTCCATATCACCACAGGCTTTGTGGGGACATTCCAATGGGTGTTTTGTAGCGAGTTCTATGGCCCATAGTGCATCATCCGGGTTTATGGACTAGTCTTTCTGCTTGCACTCCTTGTTTTCTCTAGAATTTTCTTTATCTCTTCTATTGGAAATTCGACATCATTGATTGGGGTGATAAGCCCGATCCGTTAGGTGTTTGATTTCATACTTGCTCATGAGTTTTACCCAATAACTGTGCCGTCAAGCCTCATCAACGCTGGTGTTCTAGGTGCTCCCGAGAATATGCTCAAAATGTTCCTTTGTATAAACCCCTGACAATTGTAATAGCATCTGTTTCTGGGAATGACTATTGCCGCCCGTTTGGATACATAATCCATGGCTAAGAATGTATATATTACCAAATGATGATGGAAAATGTCCCATAAGATCTATTCCCATACATCAAAATCTGCACCACGGAATTCCTACGGGGGCATTTCATTTCTTCTGCTTTGTTGCCCGTTTCTCTATGAGCATCGCGATGTTTTACCCATTTCAGCAGTCTTTGAATAGAGTAGGCGATAAAATCTGATTGAAATTTTAAAGGTTGTCTTGTCTCCACCACAAAGTGTCACTCCTTATGGGGATGCATGACATTTTTCCATAATACCACCTTGTTACGTTTAAGGACACATCTCCTTGTGATCATATCTGCTCCTCTTCTATACAACGATGGTCATCCCGTATATAATCTGCAATCGGTTCTCAATTTCCTCTTTTCTTTGGTAGGCTGGTCATATGGCAGAAATTCCACAAGCTAAGTAATTGAAAATATCGGCATACTAGGGTGTTTGTCTTAAACAACATCAATAGTACACTCATCGAGAAAAATTTATGCTATTTCTTGCTTTTTACATTCGTCAATTCTCTCCAATCTGAGCCAGTGATCTGCTATCACATTGTCACTACCCTTCTTATCCTTGATTTCAAGATCAAATTCTTGTAGTAGTAGCACCCATCTGATCAGTCTTGGCTTTGCATCCTTTTTTGTCATTAGATATTTAATTGCAACATGATCAGTGTGTATAACAACATGGGACCCCAAGATATAAGGCCTAAATTTTTCACAAGCAAATACCATTGCTAGCATCTCCTTTGCGTAGTGGATGGTTCTCTTGTGCCTCATTGAAAGTTTGAAAGCACCAGTATATGGCCTTGAATATCTTTGTCGATTCTCTATCAATCTGACTCCATTGCATAATCAGCATCACACATAATTTCAAACTCATTGCTCCAGTCTGGTGTCAACATAATGGGAGCTGATACTAATCTGTATTTAATTTCCTCAAATGCAGTTATGTATGATTCATCAAAATCAAATTTTGCATCTTTTTCCAATAGTTTGCACAATGGTCTAGAGATCTTTGAAAATTCCATAATGAATCTTACGTAAAATCCGATGTCGAGCTTCTTATTCCCTTATTTGTTGTAGGTGACATAGAGTTGAGAGTTTTTATAACAAAGACCTTTTTTTCTCGTCTACTTTCATCCAAGAAGATAAATTCAGGCGCCAAGACAATAATTCGCTACTATGAAATGACATTTTTTCCAATTTAAAGGATTCTTGTCTCGCACCTCAAGTACTGCTTTAAGTTTTTTCAAACACCAAAATCGATCCATATATTAAGAAATCATCCATGAATATTTCCATAACTCCTCTTCCACAAAATCGAAAAATATAGACATCATACATCTAAAGGTGACGAGCATTACATAATCCAAAATGACATCCTTCTAAAGGCAACAGCCATATAAGGACATGTAAATGTTGGGATTTCTTCTCGATCCTTCCTGTGGCTATCGTTTAACTGGGTTATAACTAGGAATATTCATTAAGAAAACAATAATGGAGTGCTCAACTCATTCCAACATTTGGTCAATAAAAGGTGTGAGGATAATGGTCATTTCAGAGTAAAGGTTTAGTTTCCTCGTAGTCTATACACACTCCATCATGTTATAGCTTTTGGTAGGAATCAATTCATTCTTCTCTTGTATTTCCGATCACAAAGTGAATCCCTTTCTTTGGAACCACATGTACCGGGCTCACCCAAGGATTGTCTGAAATTGCATATATGAAGCCTGCATTTAGCCATTTAAGTACTTTTCCATCACTTCTTTCATTAATGGATTCAGCCTTCTCTGATGCTCTATAGAAGTTCTAGCATTCTCCTCCAACAGATTTTATGCATACAAATTGAAGGACTGATTCCTTTTAAATCTTCTATGTACTGCTTGTTGCTTTTTATATTTTCGAGAGTTCTCGCTGGTTTTCCAGCTTATTAACCACACAATGATAGCTAGCTTTCCCTTTTCTAGTTATAAGAAGGCAAATTTTAAATGTTCAGGAAATTCCTTTAGTATAAAACCTTCTGAACTTTTGTTTTCTTCAGCCACTTTTTCTTCATAACTGCTAGATCTTTCTTCAGATCGTTTCTAATACTAATCGACCTTACCAAAATCGAGTCTTAAATTTAACTTCAAGATGCTCAAGATACTGGAAATTCATCTCATTCTCATTCATTGAATTCTGAAAATTACAATCAGTGGCTAGTTCAGAACTGATAGGAATTTTTGTTTCTACAAATTCACAGTCAACACTTCTAAGTTCTGGTTGCTTCAAATTGTCACTGAGATTGAAATGCACTGCTTCATCTCCAACGCTGAGAGTAAGTTCTATCCTACATAGGCAATTCTTCAGCAATCTCTCAACCTCTCCCATGCAATGTAGAGACTCCTCATCCTCCCCTTACTAACACAATGACTTTTCCTTCTCTCAGCCGAGAGCCGGAGGAAAATCGCCGCGAACGCCCCGACCAGCTCTAATTATTACCCGATGCCATCGCAATGACTCAAACCATGGCTACCACGCCTCTCAATGAGAATAAAGAGCTGAAGCTTGATTACATCCGTCTTACTCCATTCTGCCACGTTGTTTGGCATCCTATAAATCTCCTAACTCATTTGATCTTCGCGGTATTAGTGAACTGCGTTGCCGAACTATTGTAATCAAAGCCGTCAAAATTTAAAATTGTTTGGTTGTTTAACAGGGGGTTATATCACGCAGAGTATTTCTTCGATGACGGCCCTCCAAAATTCCCCCACTGTTAGCCTACGGGTCTCTCTCGCTTTCTTCTTCTTCGAATAGTTCGTAATCTTTCTATTTGATTATCCATACTTCTATCTCCGCACCGTAGCTTTCCGCATTTTTCGTGGTTCTTCAATTTATATCTGAGGCAACAAGCCGTCTTCGATTTTCTATGCATTTAATATTTTCCCGAAAAGGGAAACACACCGAGATCAAATGTAGTCAGTGGATAACAAAATCAGATATTTATTAGGCTTCCAAATGTGACGTAAGAGCTTATTCAACTATCACGTTAAAACTGCTGCTAATTTTATGAAATTTTTGTAAAACAAAGAAAAATGTCCAAATTAGCATTTCTCTTTTGTCAAAATATTGATTTTTAATTCATTCGACGACAAGAATCCAAGGCCAAAAACTTGTTAAAACCAACATAACTTGTATGCTCATAAGAAGAATAATTTTTGTCACTAAACTCAATTAAAGATTTAATTTGGTCTTGAAAACCTAAGTAATGTGTCGCATAAGTAATAAAGTGGACCTATAAGTCGATATTGTTCTTGGCCAGAGAGATCGGTAAGAATTTAAACTAAATACCAATCATCAAGTCTTTACACTTATTTGAACGCCCAAATAGAGAAAATTTAGTAACCTAATAAGAATTTTAATAACTAGAATCCTACATTTAAAATAAAGGGAAAATTTTTAATCATAAACATAAACTAAACTGAACCATATTATCGCTGGAAGTAGACACTGGGATTTCACTACTGTGAAATTATCAATTCCTGCGTCATAATCTAATTCTATTTTCTCCTGAGTTGGAATCTAAATTTGTCAAGAGGCAAGGTAGTATAGTTTGGAATTCTCCCTCTAACCATACTTTTCATTGAGTAGAGATTCATGTCCATTTCTGAACCATGATTCTAATCAATTACTTGTAATTAGAATTTCTATAAGATTCTGGCTTTATTTTAAATATTTATACCCATTTTTTATGATCAAGCAGTATTTTTGAGCTCAAGATAAGGCAATGTTAGATTCAAATGAATGATGTCTCATCCTTAAGGTCCAAAGAGTTTTGCCTTTCTCGATTATATCTCGCCTAACACTGGATCAAGATCATTCCTCCGTACTAAGGAGAGATCTCTAATCGATTAAATTGCTAAATCACTCAACCTTCTCAAACTAAGGAGCAAATAGAGGATTTATCTAAGTAAATCTTCAGCCTATTAGTTCTTCAATATTAGTCAGCATACCCCCAAGTAACTAACTGATGCCTCTCGTGAATCTCCATCTTGTGTCACCGTGAGGGTCTCTTAAAATCGAACTGGACAATAAATTCTTTCTACGGGTATTAACTACTAAGATTGGGAACAATTAATTCACAACATCACCATCCAAATAAATTCAAAACCCTAACTCAAAATTTTATTCTCATTGTGCAGAAAAAGACTATACCAACACCCTGATCTTTCACAGGTCAGGTTCTCAAGAACTGATTACGCATACACTAAAATACCGGGACAGAAAATTCCACCGTAATCGCAATTAACCGAAGAAATGAGTTCCGCCTTGTTCGGGAGTTCACTGAATTCATACAATAATTGTAAAGAATTTCAGGATTTAAATTTAACTTCAAAACTTCTCCGAGCAATTCCCATCAAGCTCTGATCCAAGAAACAAATTAAATTCTACGCTAACCGAATCTACGGCTAGTAGAAAAATAAGTAAAAGAAAAGAAAAGAAAGAAAATATAATACAAAAGAGTCCTCAACTCCTCGTGCACTCGTCCATCCCGATGTTGATCATTCGCTGGCTCACAGAATCATTTCTATTTATAGAGCCTTAAAAAGCCTGGGCACTAAAATCAAGCTACGTGTGAATCCCCAAAATATACCGCATTTATCTTCGCCGCGACCTAGAAGTCAGGTCGCCATTGCAGTTTGTGTCTCGCTGCGTGTCTCGTCAGAGCAACATACCGCCCTCACGCGACCGAAGATCTTCGTGCTCCCTTCTCGCTTTTTACCGCGACAGCGCATTTTTGTCAGACGCTTCTTTCTTTCAAAGGATGATAACTCGCCGTGATAGCTTCGGTCGCGAGCATTTCGTGCATTCTCAAAACAGTTATGTCACAACATCGATAATCATGTCAGAACACGCCAAAGGCGCACTTCAGAGTTAGTGTCGCGACCTAAGTTTCCATGTCGCGACTCGCGATCTCTCGCTCAAAGTTATGTCGAACACCATCTCAGATATCCGCAGATTTATAAATAACTAGAAAGTCTGGTCATGACAGAGGCTTATTGCCACCGAGCCAGAATTCTGCGGTAGCTTCGCTCGGCAAGGCGACATGGCTTGCGGCCACATATTTGGCTGCCGCTAATTCCGCTTTCGCGTCATGACAAGACTCTTTCAGGTTCACGCATTTCGTTTATCATGATCCAGCTTGTTGCGTCGACAAAACTTTTTCGTGATTGTGCTGAATTCTTCGTCGGCACATATAAAAGTCTGCCATTTAATTTCGCTTTCTCTCTGCTCAGCCTTATTTTCGCGGTTGTGGATTAAGATCCATATGTCGCCAGACTTATCTCCTTAGTTGACGTATGCTGCAACGCGCTGGGTTCCTTTGTCATGATCACAGCACTCAACAAGTGAGCGTCATTTGTCGCGACATAAATTTTCTGTCGCGACTGAACTTCTTCTTTCAGAGCTCTCTTTTGTCTCAACCAGCTCCTCCATGTTGCAAGAGTCGCTGTCGCTGGCTGCAGTAGACTCCTGCCGCTAAGATGTATCTCGCTTCCGACCTTTCATTATGCTGCAACATAACCGATCTTTGCTTCGCGCAATTCCTCTTCCCATTTCCTATCGCATATGTTATCTTTTGTCAGACATAGCCCATTTGCCAATTTTTAGATCTTGTGTTACGACACATAAAATATTGTTGTGACACAAATTCTAGCCTCGCTAGACATTCGACGCGATGACATTAACTATGTCGCGACAGACCGCCGTAATCGGCTGCTTTTTCTCTTCGCTGTTGAAATCTCTCCTTTGAATTAACTCCCCGCAAACACAAAGTTTCAGACATATTCCATACTTTTTGCATTAAAACAAATTGGAGCAAACCCGGAAAATTTAATTTTTCAAAAGGGTAAAATGGTACTTTGCCAAATCTTAATTTTTTCTAGGTCTCTTTACGACGAAATGCATTTCACTGGGCTGAATCGTCTCTCGAATCTAGCCTACTATGCCTCGATTCACAATTCAGACATTGAACGCGACGATTTCGAGGCACTGACAAATGAGTAAACACAGTGGCATGAGGTCCCACACCACATGGATGCATGCAAGAAGCAATGGTTCAAGGAAAGTAGTCTTACAGTGGTAAATGCTAGTGGATGTTAGGTGTCTCTGGATAGGCTTAGATGAGAATTTGAAAGGGAAGGAATGTGGGTTATGAGACATGGAGCGAAGGTGTCAAGAGGCTAGAGGAATGATGCTTCAAATAGAGTGGCACTGGATCCTGGTGGGAGGAAAGAGAGAGTGATGTATAGAGAGACTCCACCTTCTCTCTAAATTTCGACGACGGACCGACTAGCTTCTGCCGAGCAAGAGGAAGAAATGAGTCTCAACCTTACGACAAGGGCTTCAGATAGAAACCTGAGTCAGGAGTTTCGATAAAACTAAACAGGTAGGTCTTCTCCTACCTTGGTCTCTTCCACCCTAAGGGCTGTGTGGTGGTTGTGTATGCCCTACAGTGAATGTTTGGGTTGTATTTATCATGATAGCCACTACTGAGGGCAAGATACATAAACCGGAATTTGCAGAACCGATTGCAGGAGAAGCGGAATGGGTGGTGAGTCCTTCTGATAAATTGTAGCCTCATCAATGAAATTGATAGGTTTTAAATTTCCCGATTCGGGACCTCGTAGACTTGCCATAGTCCTTTAATTGTCACCCCGTATTTAAATCTGGCTCGTCATTTCGCTAATTCGGTCAACTAAATTTAATTTTTTAAATGGATTTTGTCAGAAATAAAACGAATCTGGAAGTGAATCCTTGATAAGTTGTGTACCCATCAATTAACTCGATGTTAGTTTTGAATTTTTGATTCTGACTTCAGAGACCGGGTTATGGTGTTTTTACTCCGAAATGTCAAACGGGCGAGGGTCGCTCCAAGAGGGTCAGCCAAACAGTTGTCGCTGAATGTAAAGACGCGGAATGTAAAGGGTCGCCCAAGAGGGTCGCTCCATGAACAAAGTGGTCGCCAACGCTGAGGGGTCGCCCATGAACAAAGGGTCGCCAAACAAGGGGTCGCAACAAAGGTCGGGCCAATGTCGCCCAACAAAGGGTCGCCCAAAAGGTCACAAACAAGGGGTCGCCAACAAAGGTCGCTGGAATGCTGGTCGCCAATGAACAGCGGGTCGCCAAACGCGGCGTCGCAACAAGGGGTCGCTAAATGTTGCCGCGCGGGAACGCTGGTCGCCAAACAAGAAGGGGTCACAAACAAGGGGTCGCCAAACAAAGGTCACGAATTGCTGGTCGCCCATGAACAGTGGTCGCTAAACAGTTGAGGGGTCACAGAACAAAGGGTCGCCCAAGAGGGTCGCCCATGAACAAAGGGTCGCCAAACGCGAGGGGGTCGCCCATGAACAAGGGTCACAACAAAGGAGGGGTCGCCACGAACAAAGGGTCGTCCAAGAGGGGTCGCCCATGAACAGTGTTCGTCAAAGTTGATCACGATGACTCCGCCTAAACTCGGGCGTCAGCATTCCTTCGCTTGAACTCCGATTTAAAATTTTAATCATGGAAAGCCCATTGAGTAACCTCCATTGGGACTCCTTGGAAGGGCAGGGTGCCTGGAGCCGGCCGGAAATGGCCGTCCAGTCATGCGAGGTAGGCTGCCCGGTAGACAATAGCCATGCGTGACTCTAATCCCAAGTGCCATAACTTTCTCGGGTCCGAATTCGACGGTGTTCTTGACTCTATGGAAGCCCATTGAGTCAAGATTGCAGCCATGTTCCTGTGGAGGACATTGTCCAATCAGGCATGTTATTTCTGACCAGTTCAGTTGTGTGTTAGGGCTTTAGTGGATAACATGCAATTTGGAAATTGACATGTTGATATGTGTCGTATATATTTGAGTTGATAACATGCAGTGTGGAATATGACATGTTGATATATGCTGTGTGACATTTTAACAGGCATGCTTAATCTTAAATATGAGGCATGGATAATATGCATGAATATGTGTGCATGGGTGATTATGTATATGCAACTAGCATAATAGCATCGAGATGTGCACGTAAGACATCGCATGACATGGGTGTATACACATCAAGACGGTTAGGTGTCACTGCATACCTGCTATGGGTCAAAATTATGTATGGTAATCGACGATGGACTGAAATGGGACAGCCCAAATGAGTCAAACGGTTTTGAAACTAATGGAAATAAATATAAGTGTGCTCAGCACGCAAGATGGGGCACACCTCTGTGTGGTGAAAGACCCAAATGTTATTCACTAAGCAGACATGATTCCCCACGATGCAAGTCTCGTAAAATGTTGAACCAAGGCGCGGTCTCATGGTGAAACCTAAAAACTGTGGCCCATAAATAACTAAGCACACGCGATTTTACCAAGTCAATGTGCATCGAAAGCTCTAATGGGTTACAAATTCTAAAAGAAAGGCAAGTCTGCTTTCGGGAAAAGGTCATCATGGAATAAATGACTATTGGTATTTCACACTCACTCTAGGTAGTGTGGGAGGGAGCTCAAGAGTAACTCGGATACGTGGGTACGGCGGACATTCATGCATTGACATTCATGAGGCATCTTACTAATGTGTTTTTCTATGCAATCACGATGTGCACTTAAAGTGAGTAACCTCAGAAAGAGACATTACTATCGGGAAATTTTGCTCACCCCCGTGGACCCCTTCAGTACACAAGAAGACTCGCGGCTCCTCGAGCTTCAGCAAGTAGCCGAGGCTCGCTGTGGCCTCGATCAAGATTTTGTAAAAATATATTGTAACAACATGGGCTTTCATATATTTCTGGGTATGTAAAAGAGAAGTACATTGAACTCTTGTATGAAAAAAAAAAAAAAAATGATCCCCGAAAATTCGGGGGCGCCACGCTTGGCACAGCTTAGGTATACGAATACCTGGGATCCGGTGGGGCAATGGGTCTGTGAACATGCCGTTATCGAGTAGGAACATCACAACTCGTATACCGTAAGCCGAGCTTGATGATAGTGACTTAGTGCCTCAAACTGATGTCCGTGATCATAGTCATCAAGGTCTAGGTAAGAGGTTACCTAGAGTCCACTCGACAGATTAGACTACAAAGACGATTTCAGGTTTTCTGCGGTATGCTTCGATTGCTCAGGTGTGAATTATATATGTGGTAAAATGTATGGAAAACAAAGAGCACTTCGGGTTTGGAAAACATAATGAACATGGAATTTAATAACCTTTTCACATTTGACATGCGGTAGATGGCAAGTCGAGGCTCAGCGCAGATACCCACGAGGTGCCGCCGGCACCACACCGCTGATCAGAGGCCTTCATAGAGGCCACAGGCCGCGATAGCCACCGCCACACAGCCGATGCAAATGCAGAGGGTCGTGGAGGTGCCGTGAACCTCCAGAGGTTCAAGGCACATCATCCTCCGGACAAGCATAGAGTGAGGGACCCATGGTAGCCGACCACTGGTTCCGCCAGACGAGAGGATTCTCCGCAACGGAGATCACCGATGCTACTCTGATTATAGCCGCTTCATTCCAGCCTTGAGGGTGAGTCCCGTGATCCGTGGGAGTGGGTCACGACTTCCGTGGACTGAGACTATGTCATGGGATGATTTTCGTGAGACTATTCATGGGAAATATTTTCCCATTTCCGCTTAGACATGGCGCCCGAGTTCCGAAATGGTGACAGGGACGATGACCGATCGAGCACGTGAGCCGCATCTGGCCGCAGCTGGCACGCTTCGATGATTGCGTACACCGACGCCAAAGTCGAGGTTTGAGGATGGGTCAAGTCATTCATCCGGTGCGTGATCAAGGCATAACCTACAAGACAATGGACTCATGGTCGCGACAGCTTCGATCATCGAGCGATGAGAACGTTGACTGAGCATCCGGAGATGCGCGTGCTAGCAAGAAGAGGAAGGAGAGTCGCCTTCTTCGAACGGGAAAGGTGTCGGCGTCGGGGCCACGAGGGTTTCGTGAGCCGCCACCGTGGGCCGCTACGCCCAGGTTCTTAGTCGGCGAACGCCAGACCGGCGATGGTGTTTCGTCAAGCACACCGCCGCATATGAAACGGATCGCCCGCAGGCATGGATCTCGGGGTGGGTTTGGACCGACGCACCCCAAATATCAGAGGGACAGCGGACACGCTTTGTTCCTCCACCCCCAAGATGGGTCGAGGGAACCAAGATCATCCCAGTGGTGTCAGACGAGCACCTCCCACGCACACGGCCGAGGGGTCGTGGTGGCTGGTCGAGGCCGAGGACGGGCCCATGCAGGGACACCAGGTTCAGGACGGTCTACGCCATCACACCACCGACCGAGCCGCCAGATCGCCAATGGCACAGGTATACTAAGTATCTCGCCTACGGGCAAGGGTGTTATTTGATCTGCACAGATCGCCATTCATCGGGCCATCGGGCCAGATAGAGTCAAGCCAGAGGCGAGGCACTGGAGTAGCCATTGCATGTGAGTGCCCTCCCTAGGATTGTGTGTGGCGCGAGGATAGGGATGTTTGTCGTGGCTGGGCGAAGTTAGAGATCTCTCGTGATTCTACTCACCGCGGACCCGAGGGTCATGGACATGTCGCACTCTTGATCATCCGAATGGATCAGTCGATGCCTTATGTGAGTTGTCATCGATCAGGAGCGTAGGAGGATTACCGTCACACAATGTGATCTAAGATCAGGTTGCACTTCGTGGGGACAAGCATGTCAAGCTTTGCCCCGCATCTGCACGAGTCCGACGTCGGCGACGCTTGGCGGGGTTGGCTAGCAAGCCTTACCCTAGAGGACGAGGTGAGACCAGACTTTGATCTACCTCGAGTAGTCTGTGAGTATGCGGATGTTTTCCAGACGAGCTACACGGATTGCCTCCAGAGGATGTAGACTCAGATATTACACTGGCACGCCGCCCATCTCTATGACTCCGCATAGGATGGCCCCACGGAGTTACAGAACTCCAAGGTCCGGGCTGTGGAGTTATTGACAAAGGGTTTATTAGACCAAGTAATTCCCACCATGGGGCGCTCCGGTCCGCTTACAAAAGAAGGACAAGACCTCGGCTATGCATTGATTATCGATACTTCTGAATTGTGGTTACGATCAAGAACTGTACCCATTACCGAGGATTGATGAATTGTTTGATCGCTTGAGAGGAGCGAGTCTACTCTAAGATGCACTCGCGACCGGCTACCATCACCGAGGGTTGTGGATACAGATATCCCTAAGACAACATTTAGACACGCTATGGCACTCATGAGTTTGCAGCGGATGCCCTTCGGATTCCGACGAATGCGCCAAAGAAAGATTCATGGATCTCTGCGCATAGATATTCCAACCCTATTTGATCACTTTGTCGTAGTCTTTAGGATGACATTCGATCTACCCCAAATGAGCGAGAGCATGATATCACTTGAGATCATGCATAATGTTGAGAGACCATCGATCGTACGCCTAAGTTCGTGAAAAGCAGGCCTGCCATCGAGGTTAGATTGGGACACGTGAGTGTCGCCTCAGAGGCCGGGCCGACCCGAGAAGGGCCGAGGCAGCGATGAGTCAAAGAGGCCAAGTCGCCTCGAGATACGTAGTTTCTCGATCAAGCAGGTACACGGAGGTTCATAGAGGATTTCTCCAGATTGGCAGCACCTATGACTAGGTTGACCCGTAAGGAGGTCAAGTTTGATTGGGATGACCGATGCGAGGAGGCATTCCAGGAGTTGAAGAGGAGACTTACTTCAGCTCCCATCTTGATAGTTCCATGGGACAAGGATACGTGTATTGTGATACCGAGATCGGGATGTGTTTTGATGCATCCGAGGGTAGTAGCTATGGTTCCCGCCGCTTAAAGAATCCATGAGCGTAATTACCCCACTCACGACATGGCAGTTGGCGTACCATAGTCTTCGCCTGAAGATTTGGCGCCACTACTTATACGCGAGGAGTTCGAGGTGTACCTTGTTCATAAAAGTCTCATATATTTTCACGCAAATGACCTCAATATGAGGCAACGCAGATGGATGGAGTTCCCTAGAGGATTATGACTTCACTTTGCATTACCATCCCTAAGGCAAATGGTGGCGATGCACTCACTAAGTCTAGAGGAGCGTTAGCTAGTATAGCTTCTCGGGAGTGGCGGATGCTCAAGATCGTGGGACATTTGGGCTACAAGACAAATGAGCGTAATTCAGGCACCTCGGGAGTTTAGTAGCTACACCCCGACTCAAGTGGAGTTGCAGTGATTGAGTCCCAAAGTATGTGACGCTGAGATAAGGTCCATCAAGGACAAAGTACAAATAGCATCGGGTGACGAGGGCTGACCGCTCAATGAGATGGAAGTCTCGGCGAGATAGGGGATCGTAGTGGTTCCCGTGTGACCGATTTGAGAGGAGATTCTCGGGAGAACCACGTCCCTCCCCCTCCGATATCATCGAGATCCATGGCAATGGTGATGCCAGATTCTCACACGCAGATTATTGGAGTGGGATGAAGAGACACGGGAGACTTTGTTCAACGATGTCTCACATGTCGCCAGATTACAATGAGCACTGCCGCCAGGCTACTTCAGCCATCGAGGTGGCCGAAAGTAAGCGGAGCATGTCACAACGATTTCGGCGGATCCACTTGCCAATCGACATCGCAGACATGATGCGGTATGGGTGATAGTGGACCACTCACGAAGTCGGCACATTTTCTAGCCGTATGGATGACCTCTTCAATTGAGAGATTCTCACGGCTGTATATTCGAGAGATAGTCCTACTACATGAAAGTACCAAGATCCTAGTCCCTGGAGCAGAGACCTGAGGTTTACGCGCGCACTGAAGAGTTTCCAAAGGCTATGGGCACACTGGCCGACCATGAGTACAACAAGCCACCCGCACAGATGGTCACCGAGAGGACTATATCGGGTGTTAGAGGACATGTCATGAGCTTAAGGCCCCGGATCATAAGGGTAGCTGGGAAGAGCACTCGCCCTTTGTGGAATTCGCCTACAACAATAGTTATCAAAGTAGTATACGATGGCACCTACGAGGCTTTTGTATGGAAGGCCATGCCGATCACGATTTGTCGGGCCGAGGTAGGAGAGATTCCATTGATCGCCCGCATTTGATTAGAGACACCCCGAGAAGGTGAATTTGATACCAACGCCTTTCTCACGCACGCAGCCAGAAGAGTTATGCGCATGTGCGACGCCGACCCTTAGAGTTCGAGGTTGGTGATCACGCTTTTCTTGAAAGCCGGCGCCTAAGAGATGAGTGGTCGATTCAAGAAGCGCTGGAAGCCATCGCCGAGGTTTATCGGGCCTTCTCGGTGATACTCGAAAAGCGTATCAGAGGCGCACCGTTAGCTTTACCGCCGCATGTCGTGTTCATGAAGTATTCCACGCCTCCATGCTCAAGGTACACTCCTGATCCCGCTCATGTAGTGGATTGGGAAAAGATTGAGATTGACACAGATGGAACCTTTGAGGAGGGACCAGTACGCATCATAGATAGCAGAGATCAGGTTTTGAGACGCAAGACCGTGAGGCTGGTGAAAGTACTGTGGCAACACCGTGGAGTGGAGGAGGCAACATGGGAGCGCGAGGAATTATGCGGCCACCTATCCTTCGTTTAGGGATGAAGGTACGCCGTAGTGATTTAATAACTAAATGACTAGTTTACATGTACGATATAGTACATGTTGCATGCGCATGAATTGTTGTGATTGAGGAATTTCTGGACGAAATTTTAAGAGGAAGAATGTAAAACCCGAGAAAATTTTAATTTTTCGGAAAAGGGTAAAATGGTAATTTCGGTCAAAATCCAGAATTTTTCTAGGTCTCGATGACTAAATGCATTTCACCGTTGGAATCGCCTAAATCTAGCTGCTACTATGTCGATTTCACAACCCCGAGATACTGGAATTGCACGAGCAGGCACTGGACAAATGAGTAAATGATGTGTGGCATGAGGTCACTACCACATGGATGCATGCAAATAGGCTACGTGGTCTAAGGAAAGTATTCCCGCATGAGGGTAAATGCTAGTGGATGCTAGGTGTCTTGGATAGGCTTCAGATGAGGAATTTGAGCGGGAAGGAATGTGGGTTAGGGAGACAAGTGGAAAGGAAGGTGGTCAAGAGGCTTAGGAGGAACATGCTCTCTAAATAGAGGAAAGACTGATCCGGTGGGGGGGAGAAAAAGAGAGAGTGATAGAGAGAGAGAGACTCCACCTTCTCTCTAAATTTCCCGACGATCGGACCGACTGGCTTCTTCAAGCCGGAGCAAGAGGAAGAGTTCAACCTACGACAAGGGCTTCGCATAGAAACCGGAGTTGGGGAGTTTTGACAAAAACTCCAAGAGGTAGGTCTTCTCCTACCTTGGTTCCTTTCTACCCTAAGGGTTGTGTGGTGGTTGTGTATGCCCTACAGGGAATGTTTGGTTGTATTTTGTATCATGAGAAGCTGCCACATTGAGGGTAGCATACATAAACCGGAATTTAGAACCGATTTTTGGGTAGGAAAGAAGTGGAATGTGGTGGTGAGTCCTTCTGATAAATTGTAGCCTCATCAATGAAATTGATGCTAGGCTTTTGAATTTCCCGATTTGGACCTCTGTAGACTAAGTTATAGTCCTTATCGCGTCACCAAATGCTAAATCTGGTCGGGTCGGGCTTCGCTAATTCGTCAACTAGCTGACTTTAAAATGGATTTTTGGGTCAGAAATAAAACGAATCTGGAAGTGAATCCTTCTGATAAGTTGTAGCCCCATCAATGAACTTGATGTTAGGCTTTTGAATTTCGATTCGGACTCTGTAGACCAAGCGCGGTGTTTTTACTCGGAAGCGTCAAATGGGCGAGGGTCAGCCCAAGAGGGGTCGTCAAATGCTGTCGCGAATGTCTGAACAAAGGGTCGTCCACAGGGGTCGCCCATGAACGCGGGTCGCTAAATGCTGAGGGGTCGCCCGGCGAACAGTGGTCGCCAAACAAGGGGTCGCCAAATGCGGTCGCGGAATGCTGGTCGCCCAACAGCTGGTCGCCCAAAGGGGTCGCCAAACAAGGGGTCACAAACAAAGGCCGAACAAAGGGTCGCCACGAACAAAGGGTCGCCAAACAAAGGCGGGTCGCCAAACAAGGGGTCACAAACAAAGGTCGCGTGAAATGCTGGTCGCCAAACAAGAAGGGTCAGCTGCCGCGGGTCGCCAAACGCTTGTCGCGGAATGCTGGTCAGCCCGGCGAACGCTTGTCGCCAACAAAGGAGGGGTCGCCAATGAACAGCGTTGGTCGCCCAAGAGGGGCCGCCCATGAACGCGTGGTCGCCAAACAGTGAGGGGCCGCCCATGAACAAAGTGGGTCGCCAAAATGTTGAGGGGCGTCACACGAATGGGAAGTGGTCGCCCAAGAGGGGTCGCCTTATGAACAAAGTGTTCGCCAAAGTTGACTACGCATGACCTCCAACTTCGAAGGTCATATCTCCTTCGCTTGAACTCCGACGGTGTTCTCGACTTCATGGAAAGACCATTGAGTAAACTCTCCATCGGGACCTCTTGGAAGGGGCAGTGGTGCCTGAGTCGGCCGTGGAATGGCCGTCCAAATTAAGTGAGGTAGGCTGCCCGGGTGAGATGTTTAGCTCATGCGTGACTCTAACTTCCTAAGGCCATAACTTTCTCGTCCGAATTCCGATTTGGGTGTTCTTTGACTCTATAGAAAGCCCATTGAGTCAATATTGCAGCCATGTTCCTATGGAGGACATTGTCCAATCAGGCATGTTATTTCTGACCAGTTCAGTTGTGTGTTAGGGCTTTAGTGGATAACATGCAATTTGGAAATTGACATGTTGGATATGTACGTATATGGTTTGAGCTGAGCAACATGCAAAGTAGAATATGACATGTTGATATATGCTGTGTGACATTTTAACAGGCATGCTTAATCTTAAATATGAGGCATGGATAATATGCATGAATATGTGTGCATGGGTGATTATGTATATGCAACTAGCATAATAGCATCGCATGTGCACGAAGACATCGCATGACATGGGTGTGAGTGCATGGTACGGATCGGCACCGGGTTAGGTGTCACGGGTACACGGTTATGGGTCAAAAATTATGTATGGTACTGATTGATGGACTCAAGCTGGACGAGTCCAAATGAGTCAAACGGTTTTGAAACTAATGGAAATAAATATAAGTGTGTTTGGGCATAGCAAGATGGGGTAGATCCCCCCCCAGGGTGAAAGACCCAAATGTTATTCACGGCTAGACATGAATCCCAGCGATGCAAGTTCGTGAAAATGTTGAACGGCTACAAGGCCCGGCTGAGGTAAACCCGAAAAACTGTGTCTACAAATAACTAAGCACACGATTTTACTAAGTCAAATGTGCATTGGAGGTGTTTCCAATGGGTTACAATTCTTAAAAGAAACAAAAGTTCTTGTTTTGGAAAAAGGTCATTGGTGGAATAAAATGACGAAGGTATTTCACACTCGCCCCAGGTAGGTGAGGGAGTCAGAGTAACTCGATATGGGCATGAGGACATTTTCCATGCATTGACATTCATGTAGGCATCTTTAATTTTGAATGTGTTTTTCTATGCAATCATCGTGATGTGCACTTAGGTGGGGAGTAACCTCAGAGATTACTACTACTGAGCTTGCTCACCCCACTGCGGACCCCTCTGTGTACACAAGAAGACTCCGTGCTCCCCGAGGCCGTGAGTAAGAAGGAGGCTCGGTTGTGGCCTTGATCAAAGATTTTGTAAAAATATATTAGAACAATATAGTTTCATATATTTTGGGTATGTAAAAGAGAAGTACATTGAACTCTTGTATGAAAAAAAAATGATCCCCGAAAATTTGGGGCGTCACATCCGAAAATACTTAAAACAAGCCAGAAAAATGGATTAAAAATAGATGAGTTTAAGACTCATCAACAGTCGGACGACATGTAGTCTCTTCGTAGAGACGATTGAGTCGCATCAGATTTGACGTGATAAAGAGAAGCTGGGGGTAGAGATCTTGGTCGAGAAGTGAAATAATTCATGAACGTTTAATCCTAATTAGTCAAAGTGTTTCTGAGAAACCACAAGACCAAGGAAGCCATGTGGGAAAGCGAAGAAGCTATGCGGCATCAATATCCCCAATTTGTTCAATGAAGATAATTTTGATGACAAAATTTTCTTAAGGAGAGGAGAGTTGCACGCCTCTAAAATACCCTAACAATTCTCGTAACATGTTTAGTGAGCATGGCTGTAGCAAAATAAAGTAAATGAAATTTTTCCGAATTTAAATTCCTAAGAACGAAAAACATACAACCCGAAATTTTACAAGAGCCAAATAAATTTGCAAAATGTCAAATAGGATCCAAGGGTCCTAAATGAGTGTAGTGTTAAAATATGCGAATGAAATGAAATGAATGAAATGAAGCTTTAAATGAGAATAATGAGAAATGGGAATTGGTGTGTAGGCCAAACAAGGCCTTATGAAAGATTTTGACTTAAGACCAATCATCTCAGAAAAGCAAGATAACTCTCATTTGTGCATTTTGGGGTTTGGAGAGAAAGAGAGACAATGGATTGAGAGAGAAGAAGGAGAAGCCATTGTTGGTGATTTCTTCTCCATGTAAACAAGAGATGAAGTGATCAAGAAGAAGGAAGAAATAAGAAAAGAGAAGAAGAGCTTAAAGGTAAGAAAAACAAAACCTTAACCTTTTTTTTCTAATGTTTGGATTTGGGGAAAAACCCTAACCTTATGTAAAGGTGATTTTGATTGATTGTAGATCAGTTTTGGGGTTGTGTTGGGTTGAGTTTTTAAAGTGTATTGTTCATTGGTTTTGGTTTGATTGGTTTAAGAATGTTTCAGAAAAGGGAAATGTTGGGTTTTCAAAGGAAATGCTTGCAAAAATTTGTCAAAACTCATGTTCTTGTTTTGGCTATAGATTAAGTTATAATCATCCAAATTAAGTTATTCCAATTGGTACAGAACCATAAGAGATAGGGCTAAAAATGTACAGAGGGAACTAGGAGAAAATTGTAGTACTAAGGCTCCCGAATATGGGCTTAAAGGTGAGTTCGGGTAGCTCACGGATATGCTTTGTTTTGGGTGTAGTTGTGGTGTTTTGGCAAGAAGTTGAGCTTCACTCATCCAAATTAAGTGATTCAAAATTATAGGTAAATTAGACTTCTAGGGGAATAATTTAATTGAAGGAAGTGTAATTAAATTGTAACCCTAAAGTTCTCATAAATATTTCAAAGTGGAGCTATGTGCTGATTATGTTTTGCAAATTAGAGTAGTCTAGATGTAAAATACAATAACTTCAATGCAGGATCCATTGGATGATTCCAATTGGAGAAGAAACCTTAGAACCATAGATTCAAATGAAAGAAGGAACTATTACTAATTTTTGAAGTTAAGACCCTAGAAATCGAAAAAAAAAACAGTGGGTGATCCAGTGAGCTTGGCATATCGACTAGTTTGGTATTAAAATGTCGTAACTTGAGTTTGGGTGATCCAAATTGGATGATTCCAATTGGAGAAGAAATATAATAACCATAGCTTCAAAATGAGTGAAGGAATTATTACCAATTCTATGGAGTTAAGACCCCATAAACTGAAGAAAATGTTAAGGATCCAAAGGAGTTAGGTATATGGACTAGTTTGGCATTAAACAGAACTCGAGTTCGAAGTATCCAAATGAGATGATTCCAATTCCTACCGAAAATGGGGACCAAGAATAACCGACTAATATGCATTGTCATTGTATTTGAATAGCCATCAAGGAGGAAAGCTCGCATTGAAGTTGAGATTCCGAAGATTGGAATCAAAGCGACGATTTTTGGTTTCTTCAAATCTCTCTCTCTCTATTTCTAAAATATTTGAATAATTACGAAATGATTTGAATTTTGGAAATTATTGAAGAAAGCATATTGATTTATGTTTGAAATGATTTGTTTTGTGAAGGATTGAGACAATTCTCTTAGAAACGAATTTTCATAAGAAAATTTCATGAATGTGAAAATGTTCTATTTGCATACAAATGTATATATATACTATTGTAAATTGTATTGAATGATTTTAATGCCCTTAAAAGAATGTTAACAATTAGAATTCGAGTTAAGGATAAATTGGTATATCAATAAGAGTCGAACAAACGTAGTATTGTGGCATATCGATCCAGAGCCTGGCTGGACCCTAGTGGGACAATATCGGTGGTAATACGCGAGTACATATATTTTTATATAGATATCACATTTCACAACCTAGCGGGACCGTGAGCGGTGATTTGGTATCACATTGCCGAAAGCATAGGTTAAATTCGATAAAAGGTAAAATATTAATGAGATGAAAAGTGTCTGATTTGATAACTGAATGATTTTTTTCTGTCTTTCTTTTGCTAATAATGCATAGCTTAGAGATATTAACTGGTGTAATTTATTTATTGAATAAATAGATATGTTATCTTGCATTGGTCGTGAAAGGTGTACACCAACATTGTTTATAAATATTGCATGTTTCGATTTAAAATGAAATACAAGAAGAGAGAATAGACTGTATAGAACCATTAAACATGAAAATACTTAGCGTGTTGTTTTTATCAACGCGCAGGTACCGAGTGAATAGGTACAAGAGTGAAGACCGCACAAGCATAGAGCCAACGTCAAAGCCATTCGGAGGAGAAGTAAAACCATGACAAAATGCATGAAATTGAATTGACTATTTTGTATATAAGTATCTTGTGAAAGTTAAATACGATTCTATTTGTAAATGTTTTTATATTGAAACTACGATAAATTTTTTAGCAAATGATGGGTACAAATGTAGAGTTATCCCAATGATGGGTCTTCCTCAAAATGTTTAGTTTTAAAAATGTTTAAATGTATATTTTACGTATACCAGTAATTATTTGAAATGTTTGGTATTGAAAATGTATTCACATTTGTATTGAATTTTTTGTCTTTGGATTGGAAATGAAAGTGAGGATCGTGTTCCCCATATACGGTTCACGATCGTGTGGTCGGGTAGGGTTTGGGGCGGCGATCGGGATCTTACAATAATGTGGATGCTTTACTACAAGAGTAGTTAAGTACATTGGAGACCTATAATGAGACAATCATATGGATCATCTATTTAAATATAGTTGGATTGTCATCAACGATGATTACCGTATCTGTAGACTTAGGGTGTAAGGATATCTTGGATGCGATTTTGTACTTTGACCTTAAAATCCATATTTGCCTCTTAGAATTAGCTCTTTAGATGAGGATTGGGTATAGTTTGAGGTGTTTAAGGTAGTGGTGGCCAACAAAGTTAATACTCCTAATGGGGAGGGTATGCACAGGCCTTTTGTCGAATCATTGCTGAATCTCTTGCCATAGTGAAAATTCTTGGGAGTGTTCAAGTGCATAACTGTTGAGTGATGAATCCGGGGACAAGATCAAATATCACTTGGGCTAGGTGTGGCATAGCCGGTCCCAGTGGGGGCTACGTGTCAATACCTTTAGACAGTAGAGTATAGATTGGTGACGACGGGGCACGGTATTTGTCTATGGGAAGGGTATGTAGTCAGACTGTAACATCCCGAAATGTACCCTAGTAGTTTTCAGACTTGTTTAATTATAAGCTAAGTAGGAAATTTGATAAAATGAAACCACAAAATGAATATATGAGACAGGAGTAAAGTAGTCATTACCACTTGAGGACATAAATAGCATAAATCAATAAGTTGATGTACAATTATGGAATTTAATGAAAGATGGGATCTGCCTAAAAAGTATAAGATGTATGTAAGTTAGATTACAGAGATTAATAAAGAGAAAGGGCTAAATAGGAAAAATGGGAAAATAAGCCAAAAATGGGTTTTATTTGTTTTTTAGCCTAACATGGCGCAGGAAAAATACGGATAAGAGCAATTGGTCTCTCATTTTGAAGACCAAATACTCGTAGAGAAGAAGAGGAAGAGGAAGAAGAGAGAGAGAGAAAGAAGGAGAAATAAAAAGGTATGGATTCTATGAAAGTTTTTGGTATGGATATTCATTGGAAAGTGAGGATCTTATGGTTTTGTATGGAATTACAGGAAATTTTATGAGTTCCAAACTGGGGTTTAGTTAGAAATTGATCCTATGGGTTTGAATAGAAATTGAGTTGAAAAACTCTAGCTTGGTTAATATAAGGGCTAAAGTCCTCCCTTTGAGATTTGGGGATTCATAGTGAAATTGAAGCAATTGAGTTAGGGTTTTAGGAACAAACCTAACTAATCTTCATCATTTAGTTTGTGTATAGGTTATGACCCATATTAGAATGGTTTTGGGAGAAATTCATGGAAAAGTTTTGAAGAAAGATATGTAATGAAAGATGAATTGAGTAAAATTGAGATTACAAGATGAATATGAAGGGGTTTTGAGGTGTATATTGAGTATTGAGTGGATTTGGGTGAAAATATATGCAAAAAGGGAAGAAAAAACCCACGTGCGGGCAAGGGTCGAGGGGGCACAATACCCGGTCACGGCTTTGACTGTACCAGTGCAGGGTAGTGTTACTTGTTTTTTGTTTAGACTAGCGTTCGTATTTTGGCCATAACTTGCTCATTTATGATCTGATTTGAGTGATTCAAGTTGTTGGTTAAAATAGACTTCAAGGTGAACCAAACATCCTGAAATAGGTACCTTCAAATTCTGATTCTATGTGGCCCAAAAATTCACTCAAAGTGGGGCTATGTTCAAGCCAATTTATGGTTCAGTTTTTGAACATAGATTAGCCCCGGTTGTTTAGGACGTAACTCGAGTTTCGGTGCTCCGATTTGGGTGATTCCAGTTGGAGATGAACCCTTAGCACCTTAGGCCCCGAATGAATACGAAGAAGCGAGGTCGGGTATGAAGTTAAGCATAACGAAAAATGAGTGTTACAAGCTATCCCTAGTGTAAAATCATTAAATTGACTAGTTTGGCATGAAAATGCCATAACTTTTGAATTTGGATGATCCAATTGGAATGATTTCAATTTCTAAGTAAAGTAGACTCATAGAGGCACAAGAATACATGAATGATGTGTGAATACATAAGCATCATACTGTACAAGTGTAACACCCCAAACATTTTTTTTAATTGATTTTTTTTCATGGAATTTAAGTTTTAGGTGTTTTAAGGTCCATCATGAATTTATAATAATTTTTAGGAATTATTTCTCAATTAAATGGAATTTTAGGAAAATATACCCGGTAAGGTCCAAATTACGAGCAATTACTTAGAAATAGAATTTTTAAAAATACCAATGAGATGAAATAAATTATGGGAATTTTTCTGAAGCAAATTAAGGTCCAAATATATGTTATAAAAATAAAATTAATGAAAATACCATGAATAAAAAAATACATGAGCAATTGAACCGGGTAGGAAAAGTCAACAGATTTTGTTGACCAAGGGCCAAGAGACATTTTAATAATTCCCAGGGCCTTAAAATTCAAGAAAAAACCACAGGGACTTAATCTCAATATTGAATTAATTTTTAAGAAATATTAGGCCTCAGAAAATCGAGCAGAAAACAAAAAAAGAAAAGAATTAGAACCCTGGGTTCTCCGTTCGGCCCTTGGCTGGCGGGGAAGGAAGAAAATTTTGTTGCAGCCAATTCCTTTAGATCAGCCTGTGATTTTTCATGGTGGAGACTTCTGAAGGTATATTAAAGCGCCATGGTTTTAATTTTGGTTTTGCATGGTCTGTATGTATTATTAATAGGAAAGGGGCTGGTTATAAATGGTTGTTGTTTGGATGGTCAATTAGGGTTGTTTGGAATGAATTAATTGTTCTATTGTGTATGCTAGGTTGCAGTGCATTTGAATCTATAGAATGTGACCTAGAGGATATGAATTAGGTCTGGTATGTTTTAAAATTTGGGAAAATGTATTTAGAATGAATTGAGGTGGTAATTAATTGGAATTAAGGGTTGAATCGATTGAATGTGAATTTCTGTTTAAAGGTCGACTTGGACAGAATCATAGGAGGGGACCTAATGGACGAATTTTAGGGCCAATTTGACATCATTGGAAAGATATGGATGTTAGTGAAATTTTGCCCGCTGGTTTCAGGTCTTTCGACCGGTAGAAAGATATAGGCCAAAATACTAACTGATGCAATCTGCCAAAAAAAAAACTAGTTTAGTGATTAAACATTAGATATAAGAAATTAGTTGTGAATTGAATATTAAAATTATAATTTTTGGGTATTTAGATGTTAAAGGCAGAATGTTGAAGGTAAGGAAAGTAAAGGGATTTTAAAAAATTTATTTAAAAAGCTCAAATTAGGCGATTAAATAGAAGCGGGTAAGCGGCTGGTGAGTAGTGGATAACAAGGTATAACCGTTATGATTTTGGCCCGTTATCTTTATATTTCTTTTCTTGCATGAATATTGGTATAGCAAGCGAAGTTGGGGAAGGCTCAAGCGTTCGGAATTGAATAGCCTAAGTTGAGCCTTTGGACTAATAAGGAGGTGAGTAAATTTATATCATCGTACTTGCACCTTCGAAATGTATAAGCGGTGTTTTCATTGTTTGACTTGACGTAGTAATTGACTATGAGTGCCAGCCCTTATTCTTGAGCATTCATTGAACCCAAATTTGTCATATACCACAAGTCGTGTCTGATGAATATTCATCTTTGAGCACGGTCAGCTAACTCTTGTGTATTTGGTGTTATCTCTTTGTTGCATGCGAATACGGTCGGCTATAACTTATGTCGTTAATGTCGTTGATGGTATGAATCGCGAGGAAAGCCCTAGCGATGGGGAGGTCATCGGGCTATGTGCACATGGTACCCTGCAGTGCGGGCAAAGCCGATTGCCTTCCTAGAGAGGTGAGTAAAACTCTGGCGTAGAGGAGCCCGGCCCGTTCTCACCGGATCTTTGGTTAGATATGCGGATTCGGAGTATAAAGGTAAAAGGAATGTACGGATTCTGAATGGTAAATATATTTATGTGTTTCAAACCTCTAAATCTCATTTGATATTGTTCATATTGCCGCTATTTGTTGCATAACCTATGTACGGTGATTGATTGATTAAGCATAACCATCCTTGTGAAATTTGGCCTTGAGTACCTAGCCTCCGCGAGTATGGTGATATATTTTACTCACGAGTTATCTCACCCCCATTGATTTCCTCCTTTTGGTGACGAGAGAAAGGAGAATCCAGGCATTTCTTGACCAATTAGTTCTATTTGAAACATGTAATGGATTATTATTTTGTTTATTTGGTGAATGAGTCTAAGTTTCCGGAAAGCTCGATGGTGAATTAACTTGGTTATTGGGTTAATTATTTGGTTAAATCGATAAATTTTGAATAGTTGAGTTGGATAAATTTTGCTTTGTGAAACCTTATTGATATTTTGATGGAACCATTGAGGGTGATTTTTGTTGTGGATGACCACAGTGCATTTGTTATGTTATTTGAGATAATATCATGATATGAGATTTGCAGGTTAATTATTAGTAGATTTTAGATTGATATTGCGAATAACGAGGATTTGTCATTAGTTATAGAAGCGAATAGGTCTTGTAGAGATTTTCGGTAGAAATTATGGGACTTAGGCTTGCTACGGGTTTTGGTGGCCTTAAGCCTACCCGTTTCCCTTATGGAGTCCTGACCTATAAAAGTGGGATGTGACAAAGTTAATTATCGAGCGGGTTTTAAAGAACTTTTGGGGATGTTATTTGGGTAAATGATAAATGTGACACCATGGAGCATAGGATTCCAAATTGTCTTTTTATGTCATCATAGTATAGTTAATTTAACGTATCCTATAGATGAAAAGTTTAAGTACTCTTGATATGTATTGTGAATCCTAAGTATCATTTGTTTTCTTGGTTGTCATAATGCCACCAAGAAGACAACGAGCGGCTTACCCAGGGGCAGTGGACCACCTCTCGCCAGGGCGAGAAGGGAGATCTATGATCCAGATAGATGTTGGGATGCGGATGTGAGTGCATTGCATCAGGTCGGACTGAGATGGAATAAATTCACCCCTAGATCGGGGCGGAGAGTATAGAGTGAGGTGAGAATGTTCCACCTCGAGGATAATACATGTACAAAGCGAACAAGCCAAGTGTTATTTGATCAGGGAGCCACTCACTCATTTGTATCCCGTATTATGCTAAGAAATTGAGCAAGGGTATTAAAATGATAATGGAAAATCCCTTAACTATTAACACCTTGGAGAAATAGTTGAGGTGAACTATATGTACGAGATCATGTGAGATAATGATAGGGGATAGCAGATTATATGCTGATTTGATTGAATTGCCTATACTGGAGTTTGATGTTATCTTAGGTATGGAATGGTTGTCAGCTAACTATGCAACCATGGATTGTTATAGAAAGAAGATAACGTTCAAACCATTGGGAGTACCTGAGTTTGTTTTCCAGGGAGATCATAATGGAAGCCCTAGTACCTTGATTTCAGCTATAGCAGCCAGGAGGTTACTTAAGAAGGGTTGCCAGGGGTATTTAGCTCATGTGAGAGATGCTACAGTTCCTCTGCGATTTGGGAATGCTTTGTTGTGAGGGATTACTCAGATGTCTTTCCTGACGATTTATCAGGATTAGCACCAGACAGGGAAATTGAGTTTAATATTGACTTGTTGCACAGTACAAATCCTATATCTATTGCACCATGCCGTATGGCACCTTCGAATTGAAGAGTTGAAAGCGATTTGCAGAATTCTTCGGATAAGGGTTTATTAGACCAAGCAATTCAAGTGGGAGTCTGCCGGTGTTATTGTGAAGAAAAGGATGGGACTATGAGGATGTGCATTGATTAAACGGGTTAAATGGGTAACAATCAAGAATAGGTATCCACTTCCCCGGAATAGATGATTTGTTTGACCCGATTCACGGGGCGCCATTTTTTCAAAGATTGACCTTCGATTACGGTTACCCATCAGTTGAAGATAAGGAGGGAAGATATACCCAAGACTGCATTCAGGACTCGGTATGGTCATTATGAGTTCCTGGTATTACCGTTTGGGTTGACTAGCACACCTGCCGCGTTTATGGATTTGATGAACCGGGTTTTCAAACCCTATCTGGATAAATTTGTGGTGGTGTTTATAGATGATATCCTGATTTATTCGAAAAGTCATGTGGAACATGGGGAACACCTCAGGATTGTACTGCAGACCCTTAGAACACATCAATTATATGCAAAGCTTGTCTAAATGTGAGTTTGGCTTAGCAGTGAGTTTCTTGGGGCATGATAAACGAAGGAGGGTGTTCGGGTGGATCGAAAGAAGGTAGAAGCGGTCTCTAATGGCACCAGACCCGCGATGTGGCCCGAGATACGTAGTTTTTCTAGGTATTAATTTGGATATTACAGGGGAGATTTGTGAAGATTTTTCTAGAATATACGCTCGCGACCACGGCGTCGAGAAGCGAGTAAAATTTGAGTGGGATGACACAGCGAGCAAAGTTTCTAGAGCTTAAGGATTGTAACTTCTTTGCTCGGTGTTAGCATTACCCACATATAAGGGAGGTATGACAGTGTATTGTGATGCCTCCAGAGTAGGATTAGGTTGTGTTTTGATGCAGAATGGGAAGGTAATAGCATATGCATCCAGACAGTTAAGGAGACATGAGTTGAATTATCCTACACATGACCTGGAGATGGCGGCAGTGATTTTTGCACTGAAGATATGGAGGCACTACTTATATGGTGAGAAGTGTGAGATTTACACGGATCACAAAAGCCTTGATACATTCGACGAGAGAGATTTGAATCTCGGGGCGAGAGGAGATGGGTAGAGTTCTTGAAAGACTATGATTGCCGGATTTTATATCATCCCAGGAAAGAAGCCAATGTGGTGGGCGATGCTTTGCTTGAAGTCAGTAGAAGTCTACCCGTATTCGAGTACATAAGAGGAGTATAGTGAAGAAGGAGTTGAGGATCACATTTTAATATGAGATGCAGTTTGAGATTAGAGTCGAGGATTAGTTGCTGAGTTCAGTGAAGTGCCATTGATTGATGAGATCAAGGCCCGACCAAGATAAGGATCCTTCCTTTATTAAATTGAGAGGCAGTGCAGTCGGGATAGACATCCCGGTTGAAATTAAGGATGGCGTGCTGAGGCAGAAATAATTTGTGTGTGCCTGATGTAGATGAGTTGAGACAAAGTTCTCTGGGAAACTCCATGTGCACCTTATAGTGTTCATCCGAAGTCACGAGATGTACCGGGATGTTAAAGGTATGTATTGGTGGAATGGGATGAGAAAAAGGATGTGGCACGTATGTGGCATCATGTTTGACATGCCAACAAAAATTAGTCGAGCACCCGAGAGACCCACGAGGTCTTGCGGGAGTTGCCGCCATTACACGAATGGAAATGGGAGAGAATACTATGGATTTCGTGGTTGGGTTACCAAAGACTCAGAAGGGGCATGATTCGATCACAGGTTATAGTTGCCAGTTGAAATCGGCTCCTTCTTAGGTTGTTAAGACCACTTATACGGTGGCACGGTATGCACGGATGTATGCGGGCGGTATAGTAGCCTTTGCTTGCAGTGCAGGTGTCCATAGTATCGCCAGAGGTCCACAGAGTTCACCTCGAGGTTTTAGCGAAACCGGGAAGCCTTGGGTACTAAAGCTTTGGATTTCGGTCTGACCTTCCATCCTCGAGACAGAGATGGGCGTCAAGCGGACGGTCGGACTCTTGAGGATATGCTCACAGGATGTATTTATAGATTCGGAGGTAGTTAGGAAAAATATTGCCTTTAGTAGGATTTGCTTATAATAACAGCTACCATTCTATGATTGGAATGGCGCCATATGAGGCACTCTATGGACGGAAATGTAGGTCACCTTCTTGTTGGATGGAGGTAGGTGATAGAGAATTGGAAGGTCCAGAGTTGATCAGAGAAACTTCTGAGAAAGTACCTATTATTCAGGAGAGAATGAGGACGGCTTTCAGTCGACAAAGAGTTATCTTTGGTCGAGAGGCAGGATGTACGAGTTTGGTGTGGTGATCACGTTTTTTCCTTAAAATATCTCCTATGAAGGGAGTGATGAGATTCGGGAAGAAAGGAAGTTGACAGAGATATAGGGCCATTTGAGATATTGGATAGGAGTTGGCAATGTATCTTCTGAGATAGCTTTGCCCCTAACTGGCCATATGCATCTAGTGTTTCACATCTCAATGTTACGGAAGTACGTTCCTCATCCGTCTCACATTCTTCGGCCTCAGGAGATTGAGGTTGATAAGGATCTGTCATATGAAGAGGTACTAGTAGCCATAGTGGATAGACAGACAGGAAGAATTTGAAACAAAGAAATAGCTATGGTAAAGGTTAGTGGCCCGAGAATCCACGAAGTAGAGTGTACTGGAGGCGAGCGGTCGATGAAGGACAAATATCCTCGACTCTTGTTGATAGGAATTACACGCTCTTTAATAAATTCGAGGGCCAATTTTTATGAGGGAGAATGTAACACCCCAAACATTTTTTTCATGGAATTTAAGTTTTAGGGTGTTTTAGGTCCATCATGAATTTATAATAATTTTTTAGGAATTATTTCTCAATTAAATGGAATTTTAGGAAAATATACCAGTAGGTCAAATTAAGGCAATTGACCGAGAAATAAATTTTAAAAATACCCAATGAATGAAATAAGTGTAAATTTTCTGAAGCAAATTAAGGTCCAAATATATGTTATAAAAATAAAATTAATTAAAATACATGAATAAAAAAAAACAAAAATACGTTAACAGTGAACTGGGTAGGGAAAAGTCAACAAATTTTGTTGACCAAGGGCTAAAGAGACATTTTTAATAATTCCCAGAGCCTTAAAAAAATTCAAGAAAAACCGCAGGAACTTAAGTGCAATATTGGTGTTTAAAATATTGGGCTCAGAAAATCGAGCAGAAAACAAAAAGAAAAATTAAAGAACCCTGGGTTCTCCATTATTTCCTTGAACTCTTTGAGAAGGAAGAAAATTTTGTTGCAGCCAATTCCCTTTGAATCAACCTGTGATTTTCATGGTGGGAGACTTCTGAAGGTATATTAAAAGCGCCATGGTTTTAACTTTGGTTTGCATGGTCTGTATTATTGGAGAAAGGGCTGAATTGATAAATGGTTGTTGTTTGGATGGTCAATTAGGGCTGTTTGGAATGAATTAATTGTTCAATATGTGTATGCTAGGTTGCAATTGCATTTTGAATCTATAGAATGTGACCTAAGGGGTATGAATTAGGTCTGGTATGTTTAAATTTGGGAAAATGTATTTAGAATGAATTGGGGTGGTGACTAGTGGAATTAGGGTTGAATCAGATTGAATGTGAATTTAATTTGAAGGTCGGCTTGGACAGAATCATAGGAGAACCTAATGGACAAGAATTTTAGGGCCAAATTTGAATCATTGGAAAGATATGGATGTTAGTGAAATTTTTTCCACTGGTTTCCAGGTCTTTTCGGCGTCGGTAGAAAGATATAGGCAAAATACTAAGCGATCGCAATCGCAAAAAAAAAACGAGTTTAGTGATTAAACATTAGATATAAGAAATTAGTTGTGAAATTGAATATTAAAATTATAATTTTGTTATTTAGATGTTCAAAGCAGAATGTTGAGTAAGGAAAGTAAAAAGGATTTTAAAAAAATTATTTAAAAAGCTCAAGTTAGGCGATTAAATAGAAGCTGGGTAAAGGGCTAGTGAGTAGTGGATAATAAGGTATGGCTCGTTATGATTTTGGCGTTATCTTTATATTTCTTTTCTTGCATGAATATTGTTATAGCAAGCGAGTTGGGAAGGCTCACGTTCGGGGTGAATAGCCTAGCTGAGCTTTGGACTAACCAGGAGTGAGTAAATTTATATCATCATTACTTGCACCTTCGAAATGTATAGCCGTTGTTTTCGTTGTTTTGACTTGATCGTAGTAATTGACTATGATTAAGACCCTTATTCTTGAGCATTCATTGAATTGGGCACCATATACACAAGTCGTGTCTGTGATGAATATTCATCTTTGAAACCACGAGGTCAGCTGCTCTCGCCATGTTTGGTCAAGCCTCTCTTTTGTTGCATCTTTGAATACGATTGGTATAACTATGTCGTTAATGTCGTGATGGTATGAATCTGAAAGCCTAAGCGATGGGAGGTCCTTGAGGCTATGTGCACATAGTACCCTCTTAGTCTTTGGCAAACGAGTGCAGCTACAGAAGAAGGTGGTAAAACTCTAGGCATAGGGCAGCGTTCTACGGATCTTTGGTTGGAATGTCACAGTCTGACATAAGGTAAAAAGGAGATATCTGGATTCTGAATGATGAAACTATATTCACGGTACAAACCTCTAATCTATTTGATATTGTTGTTCATATTGCATACTATTTGTTTTCTAACCTATATCGGTGATTGATTGATTGAGCATAATATCTTATGAGTGTGCAATTTAACCTCTGGTATGAGTGATATTTTACTCAGTTATCTCACCCGGATTGATTTCGCCTTTTCGAGTGCAGACGGAGAAAGGAGAATCCGGGCATTTCTTGACCATAGTTCTATTTGAAACATGTAATGGATTATTATTTTGTTTATTTGGTGAATGAGAATCTAAGTTTCCAGGGAAGACTTATGGTGAATTAACAGTTATTGGGTTAATTATTTGGTTAAGTGAGTAATTTTGGAATAGTTGAGTTGGATAAATTTTGCTTTGATGAAACCTTATTGAAATTTTGATGAGATTAGATTTAGTCGTTTTGTTAGTGGATGACCCACAGGTCTATTTATTTATGTTATTTGAGATAATATCATGATGAGATTTTGAGTTTCATTAATAATGGATTATGATTGATATTACGAATAAACGAGTTTGTCATTAGTTATAGAAATGAATAGGTCTTGCCGAATTTGATTAGAAATTAGCAGGACTTAGGCTTTCTGGGTTTTGGTGGCCTTAAGCCTACCCCATTTCTAGCCCCCCGTCCGGCTATAAAAGTGGGATGTGGCAGCCCAGTGTATGAAATGCCATATGTAATAGGCATGAGCAAAGAAAAGAATGGGAAATGCAATATGTAAGATGTGTTTCCTTGAAGCATTGAATGAAGGCAATATGTCATGAACACGAATGTGATTAAGATGGGTTATGAGTTCAAGACATATGATCATATGATACAGGACGAAGAATGAATGAGTGGATGTCCTAATTAGTGCTACGACACTCCTGTTTAGTACTTCGGTACTCCTGATTAGTGCTACGACACCTTAGTATTGTATCGTACCTTTGGGTACTTATTGTGCTACGTCCTACCAATTTCTTATGATTGGTCCGGGTAGTCAAACAGTTATATGATAAGACTCTGAATAAAGAATAAGAGTAAAGATCTGAATGTACCTCTGTATCTGTTTTGTAGTACCTACGGGTACTCCTGTATCTGATTAATCTCTGTAGTACCCACGGGTACTCTCGTATCAGTAAAATAAATATAAGTTCTGTAGTACCCACGGGTACTCTCGTATCAGTAAAATAAGTATAAGTTCTGTAGTACCCACGGGTACTCTCGTATCGATAAAATAAGTATAAGTTCTGTAATATAAGTATAAGTCCAGTAGTACCTACGGGTACTCCCGTATCAGGCAGATTCAAATATAAGATCACGTAATACAAGTATAAGATCCATTAAGAATAAGATCCGAAGGATAAGAATAAGCTCAAGTAATACCAGTATAAGATCCAATAGACAAGGATATGCTCTTGTATTGAGCAAGTCTGAGATACAAAGTATCTCTGTATAAATATAAGTTACGAAGTACCTCACAGTACTCCACGTATACGATTAATTTCTATAGTACCTACAGTGTATACGTATCGATTAATCTCTGTAGTACCTACGTATCTCTAGTATAAACTCTGGGATAATGATTAATCTCTGTAGTACCTACGGGTATCTCCGTATAAGCTCTGGATAATGATTAATCTCTGTAGTACCTACGGGTATCTCCGTATAAGCTCAATGATTAATCTCTGTAGTACCTACGGGTATCTTCGTATAAGCTCCGGATAAGGATAAACTCAGTAGTACCTACGGGTACTCCCGTATGAGTATAAGATAAGTTTGATATAAGCCTGAAATTAATCGCGTCTCTTGGAACACATTTGAGCAAAGTAGTACTTACGGGTACTTAGGTATAAGAATAAGTTCCGCAATGCAATTATGCGTTGGTAATATCTCCGTAAACTCCTACGGGAGATCTGAGATAGATATAAGTACCAGTACGTGTATAAGTACCTCTGTATAAGCATAAGTTCTATAAACTCCTACGTGAGATCTGAGATAGATATAAGTACCAGTATGTGTATAAGTACCTCTGTATAAGCATAAGTTCTGTAAACTCCTACGGGAGATTTGAGATAGAGATAAGTACCAGTACGTGTATAAGTACCTCTGTATAAGCATAAGTTACGCCAACTCCCACAGGAGATCGAAACAAGTATAAGCTTGAGATAAATGTAATTATGTGGATAAGTTTTCTCGAGTCTAAGTATATGTATAAGTTCATTATCGTATACGAGGAATATGAATAAGAACGTGTCCTTCGGGAGATATGAACCAGTATGTTCATATATCTCAAGCCATGGAACATAAACCATGCAAATTTGAATAAAAAGGAATTCAGCTCCGCTCTGACTATATATATACGGGTATCTCTGTATAGACTCTATACTCCTATGGGAGATGTAAGAATTCTGTTAAAAAGTCACAAGGTACAAGTAGACAGAATTATGTCAATGACATGAATAGGGCGACACGAAAACCCGAAAGTCATGATGCCATGTAAAAGAGGCGGGTGGATGCCTTGCCATTGTATATGTCTAAGTTTGCTCTGAATATGATCGACTGTTATACATTTGGATTATATGAATTCATGAAGGCCACGATATGCATTTACGTTATATGTTTATCATGATTCGATCTAAATGCATGTGTATCGATGTCTAAGTTCATAAGATATGTTTCCCACTAAAGCGTAAAGCTTAGCACGGGTTCTGATCCATGTAGGTACGGGAAGACATGCGAAAACATCGCATAGCTAGGCCAACACACTAGTAAGGGTTCACTACCATGTAGGTTCGGGTATACGATTTATGAAATGTAAAAATGCAGTTTGTATATGAAAATGGGATATTTCGATATATGTGTATAGATTTTGATGGACACCACTCCCGTTGGTAGTTCTTTTGTATATGTATATGATATTTTGATTACATTATAAGATGTAAGGCCATACCCCTGCAGTACAAGTTCGGCTTTGAAAAAAAAGCAGTGGAGTCCCGATGGTCGCACCCAGAACTCGGTCGGATCCACGCCCAGCTCGGGTCGGGCCAGGAATGGGGAGTGTGACACGAATATGACTCTCGGTCGATTAGGGTCATGATGTGTTGTTAGATTCAATCTTCACCGACTACTTGGGTGATAGTTGAGATCAAGTGGCGACATGCTTGGAAACCTTATGGGTCACACACTTAGAAGAGTGTGGGGCTGATATGAAATGGATTTGGATGAAATCCAAATATGAGGGAGTTAATTCTCGAGAATGGAATGTCACGGGATTAGTGGAATCTCGGGTTCGAAAACCCTCACTTAGAGAGATAATAGGCTTGGGCTTGTACCTCTGCTTAGGGCCGTGTAGGAACATGCCATAATGCGTGGATGTCATGACTATCATCCCACCAGTCAGGGCATTTTAGTCATTTCATAGGATAGGGTTTTCCTATAAAAGTAATGTTATGGAAACCACTAAATGGATATGACCCTTTTTGAAACGAGAGGTTCATGAAAAGGTCGTTTCTCTGCAATCTCGAAGTGTTCTAGAGATTTTAAGAGACTCAGTTTGCTTCCTCTTTGGATCGGGACTTGGCTAGCAAGTGAATACTTTTGAGACCGTTGCCTTGGAGGTTTTCATCTCCACTATTTATTGTGGATACCATCATAGAGCGAACCTAGGACTTGGTTGCGCACGATCTAAAAATTGCTCCGACCACTAGCTCGAGTTTGGAACCCGACACAAGGTAATCATTACCTTTCTCTTTGTTGTAGAGCCGAGTTTGTCTTCTGAGGGGGTCCTTAGATGGAGTTTTAGTTGGGATATTTTTGTTTTTTTCGTTACTATCGACAAGTGTTTCCATCTCACGAAAACCATTCGAGTGGTATTAGAACGACCTTGTGTGCACATCAATATGGTTTATTGTTGAGAGTTTTTCGGTTTTGGTACTTATGTTTTCAAAAGTTTTGAAAATTAAATTTTGGTATGAAAAGGTGTAGATCAATATTTGTTCTTTATGTGTATGGTCATGAGATGATCTAGGATGTTCGAATATGAAGAAGGAACAACTTGGAAATTGGTAAAGTCCAAATATTGGATTTTTATACTTTCTGTTGTTAGAGGAAAACCCGACAGCGTCGCGGCGTTTGGTGCCCGATATGCCGTGGCGTTGTTAAATCGAGAAAAGCGAGAATTCGGCGTCGTTGCAACGTCGCGACGTTTTGATATTGCGATGTGACGTGACATGACATGATATGATGTGACGTGACATGATGTGACATGACATGATGTGACATGACATGATGTGACATGACATAATGTGACATGACATGATGTAAATTATCCAAAAATTACGGAAGATAATGTTAAAGTATTTGACTTAGAACAATTTGATACAGAATACTGGTTTAATGGGGAATAACAGAAGTTATGCAGAAAAAGTTTGTTATAACATAAGTATGATAGATTTAACTGAAAATAGAAAAATAGAAGAATTTAAAACAGAAATTACAAAAACAGTTATAAATCTAACACAAAATCATATTGAAAATCATATTGAAGAATTATGTGATTGCGAAGAATTTGATAGAACAATCAGATTACTAGCTTGATACAAAGTATTTTAGAAAATTTAGGATAAATAATTTCGGATGAATAGTAAAAGTAAATAGTAATAATAAATGTAAATAAGTAAATGAATAGTAAAACAAATAACAAAAACAAAAGTCGAAATATTGTAAGAATCAAAGAGCGCGTGTGAATTTAAGTTTATTGATAGAGAAATCCACCTAACAAAGTAATCACCCAAACAATAAAATTTCAAGTTTAATTGATATAGAAAAAATTAAATTATGAAAATAATAGGTGAAAAAGATGATTATAATCCTAATGACATAGTAATAATAGAGCCTTAACTTATTATAAATTGGAATTCTTGACATATAATTGGATATTAAAAACACTATATATATCTAAACCTCAAATATCCCTGGAAGAATCAATGACAATAATACAATTAAATCTCCCTCAGGAAATGAAAGAAGAAATATTAATAAAAGCTAAAATCGAAAATTTAAGAACAAAAATATACTTAATGATAATCACTTTAGATTTAAATCTAGTAGATGACAATGATGAGATTGAGAAGCTATAATCGAGAAGAAGATCTAGTGAAATATTTTATAGTAATTTAAATAAGATTGGAAGTTAGTATAGAAATATGAGTGAAATGACAATAAAATCGTTTGTACAACAATCCAATAGATAAATATTTAGAAAAAAGACATAATTTATGAGAATTTACCTTGATAAAATGGAGCAGAATAAAACACAATATACAAGATGGTTATGGAATGTTTAGAAACTAGTTTGCCCATTTCTATAAAAGCTGACCCAGAAATATACGTAGAACTTACAAATACAATAATACCTGACATAGTAAATAATTACAATGAATACTTACCCTTTAAAGTTAATTTAGATCCAGAAACAACAAGGAAAGTAGATAGAAAAAATAAATATTTGTAGAAATGCGAGTAACATCAAAAATCATTAAAAATCTAATGAAAAGAGAAATAAAAAACTTAAATCCAAAAGAAAAAATAAAAATTAAAGAATACGGATTATATAACGATTGGAGAAAATTTGTAAAAAATAGAATTACAAAACCTAAACAAAATGGAAGCTAAAAAAGTAGAAATATTAATGGAAGAAATCTTAAGAGCTATAAAACGGATGGATATGATTAGAAAGATCGAGCCAAAATAAATAAAATAGAAAATAGGATAATAAACATAGAAATACAACAAAATACTCTTATTAGCTTAGGAAAAGATTCAAAATATGTGAAAGGAACAACTGGAAAAATGGTAGAACAAATAATATTTAGAAAATATCCTGAAAGAACAATAAAAAGAGAAAACATTGAAAAAGGAAGCCTAGATGAAAAATTATTAGAAGAATACCTAGAATTAGAAAAGAAAATAAAAATAAGAGAGGGAAAACAAATAATAGAAGAAGAAATTGAAAAAATGGGCAAATAAGTGATAGTGAAATAGAATATAATGATAGAAATTCAAAGAATGAATTTAAAATGAAACAAGGAGAATTAAATCCTATAGGACATGTAGGAGGACCAAGAAGTAAAATAAAGAAGAACACCCAAAAACATTTGAAAACCAATGCGAGTGCCTAAATATGAACCTAGAGAATAAAAATAGAAACGATTAGGAAATACAGTGTATACATAGATATAGGTGTCAAAAGATGTTAAAACAGTTTTAAACAAATGGTCTCAAGACATTATATTTTATGACACAAGGAACAAGTTGGGATAATAATACAAAAACCCAAATAATGATAGGAACATTAACAGGATGTGTTAGAAAATGGTGGGAAGGATTATCAGCCCCTAGTTTTAATGTGATTACAAATTACACTACTATAGCCTTTGAAAGTAGTATATTCGAAGGTGTAGATACCTTTGTTAGATATATAGTGAATGAATTTTTAGGAGAAGAATTGATGACGGTGAGTCATAGAACAAAGAAGAAAAGACATAAGAGAAGCTAGAAATAAGCTATCACAACTACAAATTTGTAAGATGAAATACATATATGAATATACATGTGAATTTAGAAAATGGTATTATGATGCCTTTAATAGTAATATGAATATGACAATCTTAGCAAACACATATTATGAAAAATTACCAGGAAAATGGAGTAATTATTTCCAAGAGGAATATGAAAAAATAAAAACAGAAAATGCTGATACTTTAGGAGCTCGAATAGAATTTTTAAAGAAAAGACTGACAGACTTATGCACCCAAAGATATGTTGTAAATGGTGCTAAATATGGAGAACAAATATTATGTGATAAGATAGATAACATCCTAGGAAAATGGGGGTGTAAGGAGTTTAGAAAAAGAAAAGTTAGAAAACAATTAGGAAAGCCAAGAAAGAAATTTACAAAATATAAAAAAGTTTAGAAAAGAATGGGCAAAACCATTTAAAAAATATTAAAAGAAAAAATTTAATTACAAAAGACAAAATGTTACAGGAACAACATTAAAAGACAAAAGTAGATGCAAATGTTGGAATGTGGAGATTTAGGACCTTCTGATAATGAATGTCAAAAAGAGAAAAAGACATTTATATTATGGGGAGATAATAAGGAAGAAGATTTAGAAAGCATCCTAAGCTTTGATAGTGAAATGAGTAGTGTTTACAGCAAAAATGATAACAGTTCCTCAGAAAGTGATACAGAATGAGTAAAGCGATAATTGAGGAAGATGACATTTCTGAATTTGAAATCATTAGTGCTAAAGAAGATCAAGAAGGATATAGAATGAAAAGCACTTTTGATAATCGAAAATTATAGAAAATCCAGAATCTAAACTTTGATTTAAAAGCTCCAGGAGAAGGTTTATCAAGCTACTTAAATAAAAGATATATGCATAGAAGTGCAATCCATGAATACCAAAAAAAATGAAAAGAATATATGATTGATAAAGCTAAAGGAAATATAAAGCAGATTCTTGACAAAAGAAATTGTAAATGAAACATTAAGCGAAGATAAAAAATGAAACAAAAATAAGAGACAAAATAAAAAGTATGTATACTTAGCAAGGTACGAATAATAATAAAATCGTATTCCTGAGAAATCTAAATACTGATAGTATTAAGTTTACATGATAAAGAGTAATCCTGAGCACATAGAAAGCCACTTAGGAAGTATCGGGGCAATTTAGCCTACACAAAATTAATGTTTACATGTTACCCAAATATACTTGTTAATTTAGGAGGCAAAGACTTTGATAACGATCCCAAGCTTATATTTCTAAATTTTAGAAATGACTTTATGAAGAAGGAAATAATGCTGTGTATGATGTATTATAGTGCTTTATATACACTATCAAATTCAAATTATGGAAGAATTTACCAAGACAAGCCCTTTATAGAAATTAGTGATGAATGTAGAAATTCTTTGAAATAATAGAACCCCAAAAGTTAGAAAGAATAAAATTACATTTTAAGTCTTGAAGATGATATTCACGAAAGAAAATAGTATACAAAATTGATTTACCCAGTTTAGAGGGAAATTCCTTGATAGGAAATAGTATTAGAATAATACAAGCAAAAGTTTCCAAAGAATAAAGAAAAGGAATTACATTCTATGTACTCTAATAAAAAATTATTACAATGGAGAAAGAGAAGTTGAAGAAACAAAATTTTTAATAGATACAGGAGCCAGTTGTAACCATATCCAAGCTGATAAGTGCGAAATGATAGGAAATATCACAAGTCCGTATGTCTACAAAAATTATGATGGTCAAACATTAGAATGCAATTTACAGGTAGAAATACCTATAAGATTACAAGGAGTAACCTTTCTAGTAGACTGCTATAAAGATAACAGAATGCAAGGAAACGGACATTATGATATTCTCTTAGGAAATAGTTTCCTAGACGGATTAGATAACTATAAGATCACAAAAGAAGGAATAGAAATATATAATGAAGACGTGTGTATATTTCTAGAAAGACAAAAACGAAAGAAATCACATTCCCTACTATGGTATTTATAATAGTTAAAATTCTAGAAACTAAGTTATATACATGTGGATTAATAGATACAGGATCAGAAATAACAATATTTAAAGCTTTTTGTTAAAGAATGGAAAATACTAAAATCTCCATAAAAGGTGGCGGAGATAAAGGAAAGAATACAAAACAAAAGAAAATGTAGAAATAATGATTCAAAGTAAAATTGTAAAAATAAGGAAAAGTCTATGTGCAACAATATGAGAATGTGACATTATATTAGGAAATGACTTTTTACAACAATTCTCAATATATCAGCAAACAATTTATACTATTATACTAAAAACACCTTGTGATCATTGGATAAGAGTGCCTAGAATACTAAAACCTTTTAAGATAAATTATGATAAAAAATCCAGAAAATGGAGAACAGAAAAGATAAATACATCGATTACTTATAAAATAACAGTCCAAGGTACATGTAAAAAATTGAAAGAAAACTTTAGTAATAACCCTTTAAAACATTGGGAAAAGACAAAAATCTACTTTTTTGAAGTTAGAAATGATAGATCGATAAGGTTATTAGAGTCGGACATATATTCTGAAGATATAGAAGACTTTAAGAATACAAATTAATGAATTAATGCAATTAGATACGATGAAAGTAAAAGTCCTATAGTAATACATTTATGGTTAGGAAACATAGTGAGAAATAAAAGAGGAAAACTAAGAATAGTAATAAATTACAAAAGAAGTAAATAAGAATACAAAATTTGATGGATACTATATCCCCGAATAAAGAATAATAATTTGGCAAGAGGAAAAATTGTGATGAATTTGATTACCATCCGGGATTTGTGAGATAAAAATGGATAATGACAGTATACCTATTACAGCTTTTAGTACACCTAGAGGTCATTATGAATGGTTGGTAATGCCTTTCGGATTGAAAAATGCTCCTTAAGTCTTCCAAAGAAAAATGGATAAAATATTCTCTGATTATTCATCCTTCATAATAGTTTATATTGATGACATGTTAATTTGTTCTGATAATGAAAAAGATCATGAAAAACATTTAGATATTTTTATAACACTCTATAAAGAGCATGGTATAATCCTTTCAAAAAATAAAGTAGAAATCAAGAAAAAAGAAATAGAATTTCTCGGAATGATTATAGATTCCAAAGGAATAAAATTACAGTCACATATAGCTGAAAAAATAAAAGATTTTCCTGATGAATTACGAACTAAAGAAATGATACAAAAAATTTTAGGATGCTTAAACTACTCCTCTGATTCCATAAAAGATTTAGCTAAAGAAAGACAGGAATTACAAAAAATTGTTAGCCAAGAAAAACCAACTGAGGATGGAATGAAAAAGCATACACCATATTAATTAAGATTAAAAATATATGCTCAAATGCACTTTAAATTAAGATTGCCTAATGAAAATGACAATTTAATAGCACAAAAAACGAGATACTTGAGATAAATATTAGTGACTATTTTGAAAGCAGAGACTTAGGAGAAATATGTCGATATACAAGTGGAACCTTTTATGTAATCAGAGTAATTATGATATTAATGAAAAGAATTACCTTACATTAATAAAAAGGAATAAATAAATTTGAATCATTTTATTAAAACCTTTTATTATAGAATGATAATACTTTCGAGTTGCGGGGATTTATAAAAAATAACACGGGAAAAGGAGTACAAGCCAGAAGGTTATCTAGATGGCAAACTCTTCTTAGTTATTATAATTTTAAAATTGTACATATAAAAGGTAGTGATAATTTTCTTGCAGACTTTTTGAGCAGGAATGTCGAATAACATGGAAGAAATCTCACGAGATATTGCCAGGCATATTGAAGGAATGAATATGATTTGGAAAATTACAATGATCTCTTATTTGTTGAAGAAAAATTATAAATTTACAAAAAGATATCAATAATATAGATCTAAATCATACTATATTTCAATATCCTTGAAAAATGTTTTGAAAGAATGGGTGAAATAATAGTGAGACGAGATGATGTTTCCTCGCCTCTTGAGGCCCAAACATCAGGTAGGCTTGGATATGCCGTCGGGTGAAAAGCCAGGCAACAACAAATGCTGATAACATAAGGACGGGAGATATATCCTTGCTTAAAAGCAAAAATATCTCAAAAGGTACTCAGGAGATGCCTATCCTCCAAAAGGATAAAAGCACGAACAATAACGATCTTACGAAAAGAAGACCAAAAATCTCTCGAGTGGAGATATGGGTCCTCGAAAGGACAAACTCCTTTCGAAAGGAGAAAATTATGATGATATCCTTTTTTCCAAAGGCTTGAAAATATATAAATACATCTTCATTCATCTTATCTAACATGGAAAGTATTTGACTTTCTCCGAATTCATTTATAACAATCCTAATGGTGATGGGTATTACCAGACTTCCACTAAGTCTATCTACCCAAGGATAAAAATCACAAAAAAGACAGACCCCTCATTCATTCAAGAGGCCATGGATTTCGGTTTTGTTGACCGAATCTATTTGAGTCCGAATTGTGAAGAAATACTCAATGACACTCTTAGAACCTAATTATGCAAAATGACAGGTCATCAGAGTTTCTATATAAATTCTTCACTATTAGTCCAAAATATAATGAAGACATTGGGGTGTTCCACAAAGGCTATCATCTCATAACAATAAATAGCAGTGAAGAATCTAAATTCCAGATAAATGAAATTAAACCTAAAAAGCAGGGGTATTATAACAGGCAATGGACAAAAACAAGAAGAGCATTGGGAATAAAAGCGATTGGCGAGATAATGATTCGAAGAAAAAGAAATTGCTCAGATCCAGCGGGCAACCAATAGCGGATGATAATCCTAGGTGATGGGAAAGCGGAGGACTGAGAATGATAACGAGATAAGATTAATGAAATTTGGATCAGCGTTGTTGCCCAGTATGGAAATATTGAAAGCGATAAAATTCATGAAAAAGACAAAGAGTGACAGTGAAGGTTGGATAACCCTTGGGAAAAAGATGTAATCCCAACCGTCCAAGTGGCCTGACAGGACATGTCTGCCACTATAAATGTAAATGACAAGCCAGAAGGTAATGTGTGGTAAGTGAAAGTGGTCTGACAATAAATTCCAACCATTATAATTGTAACTTACCCAGAGACAGTTGGAGGAAATAACAAAATCAAATGTGGTGGAAACCAATTTCAACTTGACAAGACCATAGAAGCGACAAAAAAGTTGACAGACGATGCTTAGATTTTCCATATGACAAGACCATGAAGAAGAAAAAGAAGAGAAATGAAGAAAAGATAAGCGGATAAACGTGAGAACATCGGGGAGCACCATGACACGTATGCTATGAAGATAGAAGAGAATCTGATAACAGTAAATGATCTCTTCTATAAATATAGAAGAAATCTCATTGTAAAGATCATCAGAAAAAAGCATCCATAATTTTCTTTGTATTGAAAAGTTTGTAATGGAGTGCTAAGCTTTCCTTAGAGAAGCTTATATGTAAGATAGGAGAGTGTTTTCAATGAAATAAAAATTCTGAAAATTTCCTCATATATTTTTATGTGTGTCGATCTATCGGTGAGTGTGCTGATGCGACTTGTCCCGATGCGTGAAGCCGGGGAAGGCGTTAGGAAGGAGGGATTGTTGTCGGTAAGATACGAGGTCAGCACGGATTACTTTGCATATAGCAGTGGCGGGGAGATTGAGGGTTATTTTATTTATTTTAAAACTTCTTATCTGCATATAAGTATTCTCTAGCTTGATAAATTTCATCAATTTCTGAGATAGTTGTGCGGTTCCGCTAATTACCCTCTATTGAGTTTTTATAGAGCTAGAATAAATCACTCTCATTTTCATATTTAATTAGACAATAATCATTGTTAAATAGTCCTTTATATCCTTTCTCAACCAGTTGATCAACACTTAACAGGATTACGATCTATGTCGACATCTGACATATCGATGATTAACTTAGTACTATAATGAGTTGGGATAACTATTGTACATTTTCCCTTGGCGACAATATACTCACCGTCGCCACTTAAGCGGGTTGATGAAGTGATTTCACACCATTCTTTGAACATGCTCTTGTTGTGTGCCATATGGTTAGACTGACCATTGTCGATGAGCGGCGGTTTGTTGAACTCATCTTTGGTGAAGCAAGTGGCGACAAGCAGTAATCTTCTTCTGTTGATCTCTTGCTTTTACCTCTTCCTCGTTTGTTTCCTTTTGTTCCTATGAATAATGGCTTGCATGCCCTATTTAACGATTAGAGCGGTAGCATCGGTATTCTCCGGCCTTGAAGGTGGTTTGACGCTTTCTTGTTGCAGACTAGTAGAGTACATTATGACTTCTTCACCCATCCTTCCCTTATCAGCTGCACTTCATTCACATGCACTTCAGTTCCTTTCACTTTGCTCTTCTTTTCTCCCTTGCTCTTGAAGTGGCTCCGCCAAATCCTTATTCATCTGTGCTCCTTTGTTATTGTGCCTTCTCTCATTATGGACTCCTTTACTCTTGTGCTTGCAAAACACTTAAAAATTATGCCAAAGAAATTCTTGACATGTCCTTGGTATTTTCAAGGGTAGTGATGGTTCCTTCATACCTTTCAGGAATGAATATGTGAATTCAAATTCAAGAAGTCTCACTCTATTTGCAATTCCAAAAAGTATGTCAGAGCATTCTTTAACTGATTCAGACTCCTTCATTGTTCTGAGTTCAAATTCCCTTACCAAGTTTAAAATTTGCATACCTTTGATTCTCTCATCTCCAACATACTCATTTTGAGGTAATCCATTATCTCCTTGGTTGACTTTAGAGACATGATCACAGTGTGAAGATGATGGGAGTGGCTGACTGTAAATAAGCAGGATTTGCTGATTTCTGATCTTCCTTTCTTTATGTACTTTCATATGAGCCATGGTGGGATTTATAAGAAGTGCAGGAATATCATATTTCTCTTCAACTGCTTCCCAAAGATCTAGGGTTCCCAAGAAAATCTCCATTCGAACAATCCACATCTCATAGTTGGTTCCATCAAACAATACCAATTGTGTTAACTTTAAAGGTAATAGAAGACACCAATGAGGAGAATGAGCTGAACAATGGAGGAAGAAAAACTTAATTCATTAATTAAAAAAAGGCTTACAACAAACTTATATAGAAGGTGAGAAACAAATTACTAGAATTAAGGTGCTAGGTTTAGCCAAAAAAAAAAGTTATAATCAAGGACCCTAAATCAAGCCATGTGACTAAAAATAGAAATCAAATACTAATCCCACAAATTAGAACTAAGTAGGCAACTTAACATAAATATTAAAAGTTGATATCAGTCATAAACATTTAATTCTTACACATGTAACTGGGAATACTTTTATTTTTCTGAAAATGAATTTCCTTCCAAGTTTTTATGGCATATCCAAAAAACAATTACTACAACTCCCTTTTCATTTAGCTCCCAAAAGGAAAGAAATATTTCATTAAAGTCTATCAAATAACATTAAATTTGTGAATCTAACATTGTTCATATTTTTTCTTGAAATAACTTATTTCGAACAAAAATATATTTCTCTATTTTATGTATTTATATTGTCTATTAAAAGATGGATAATTTTTACAAGAAACAAAAAAGAGAATTTTGTCAAAATTAAATAAAAAATTGATGAAGGATAAAATTTTCAAAATTGGGTTTTCAAAAATTATTTTAATCAAATCACCAAAAAATAATAATTATAAAAAGTAAACTTCGACAAGAGGAAAAAATATTAGCTTTTGCATTGCATGTGATCCACAGAGCAAAAAGCCAAGACAGAAGTGGAACTTTGGTATTAGTTGACGAATTGACATGCTGGAAACTTTGGTGGTTGGCGTGTGGACAAAGGTCATTGGACTGAGATTGCACGTCTCTTGTCAATGTTCTCTTCAATGTAATCCAAGAATAGTAATGAATAAGAGTATTAAAAGACCTTTTAAAATTTGAATTTCGAAAATTTCACCTTAATCTTATTTTAACAAAAATATTATTATTATTATTTTGTAAAATAATAATTTCTTTAAAATATACATACAAACACATAAAATGATCAAATTCATTTTTGTCCAAAAATAAGTTGTTTCTCAAAAAAAAAAAAAAAAAATACAAAACAAAAAAAAGGTAGAGTTACATGTTTTAACCAAATATTTCATATGGAATTGTATTAGGGGAAATTGTTTTTTCATTACATTGTTGTCCTTTCTTGTTTACCCCATGGAATAAATCCACGTATTTATTTCCCTCCTGGGGCACATTCTTGGCTCCACCTCCGATGGGCAGCACAAAAAGTTCGTTGGTTTGCACTGTGAAGATAAGGAGAAGAAAAGTAGGAGTGTGTAACCATGGTGAAGGGTAGACTCTGGTTTTTCTCTCTATTTCTTGTGCTAATTTACTTGACAACCGACTCCTCGAGTTTAGCGAGAGATGACTTCCCACCGGACTTCATCTTTGGAGTGGAACCTCTGCTATCGAGGTTTGTTTCTTGTTTCTTCTTTTTTTTTTTGAAAAGATTGTTTACTTTTTCTTATTGCCTCTGGAATCACCTTTTGAATAAAGGAGTTACAATTGTGAATGAATTTTGGATTGTTACATAAAGGTTGAAGGACGGCGTTTCAAGATGGGAGGACCCTAGTATCACGGGATACCTTTGTTCATCTTTAGTAAGCTTCTACTTTCACTATAATAATTATTACTCATTTATTAGAAATATTTGGTTAAAAGACATCAAATAATTTTGAATTTGTGAATATAACATATCCCATGTTTCTTAAAAATAACTCATTTTGAACAAAATACCATTCTTCATTTCATGGATTTATGTCTCTTAAAGTATTATTTTTGCAAGAAAATAAGGACATTTTATCATTAGGCCAAAAATTGATGAAGAGGTCAAATTTTAAATTTTGTTTTCAAATTATCAAGTGTTTGCTCGGACTATAGCTAATACGCGAGGAACATCAAACCTTCCACGGCATTAATGAAGAAGTTTTTTCTCTTTTATAGTCTTGTCATCAAGCTCTTGAGTTTGCTCCTTCTCTTTTGTCTTTATTAAGATATTACGTAGGTTAGACTCTGAGTAATATTGCTTTGGAAATTTAACAATCTTTTTAAATTTATGATACTAATTTTAAAAGAAAGTCTCAGAGGACTCTCTTTGTTTGATTTAGTAAGTAGAAGACTTATTTGATGTAAAAAGAGTTCAAGATGATGAAACTTGGTTCTAAAATATTTTCTACTACTATATCTTGTCTGCAACTTGATGAGAAAGTATTTTTTATTTTACTTCGGAAAATTGGGCAAAACATGAGTTTAGTAGCCATTGTAGAGATAAATACAAATGCTAGATACTTGATTTGGAAAATGATTGTTCAACCCAAAAATTTCGGGGTTATCGATGAACTCTTTGGAGACATAGCTTGTGATCAGTATCACAAATACAAAGTCAGTTCTCCTTCTTTTATGATATTTTTGTTGGAATAATCATATGGCATGTTAATCCTGAGGGGTAGCTTAGTTGGTCTAAGGCCTTGGGGTTTAACCCAATGGTCACCAGCTTGAATCCTCTCAGGGCCAATGGAGATTTATCTAGCCATTAGGGCCTTGTGGGATTAGTCGAGGTGCATGCAAACTGACTTGGACATCTAAGGTTTTCAAAAAAATAAAAAAAAATCATATGGCATGTTCATCTTCTGATTAGTTCCTCACGAAATGATGACATTTGTTAAGAGGTGGATGTGTTGTGGGAGTATGCACTCTTGATGCTCCTTATGAGACGGTGTGGTTGTGTACCATTTTCTCTTGTACAAATGATCTAGTAATTTGAACCTCGAAATTTATTCTACGATGCATTGTATTTCCTGTAAACTTGTTTGGTGCTTCCTCTGTGTATTTCTTGAAGTGAAACTCATGGTTGAGGCAGGGCACAGAAGGATCTGATTCTCGTTCATGGTCTCGACTTATCAGTAAGATCGTGAACTATAATTCATGTTAAAGAGAGGAATAAAAACTTGGGCACTCTTTATTTTAAATCTCGAGACTCAGTCATGATATTTATTGTTCTCAGATGGAAGAGGACTTGTCAATCCAAGGTTTAACATATTACAACAATCTCATCAATGAACTTATCTTATCAGCCATGGTCGGATCATATTTTAGTCGAAATGGCTCGATATTTTTTTAGTTATCTTTGGGAGTACTTATCTTTTCTTTGATAGACAATCTAGGCAATTTTAAGTCAACAAAATTCCTTCAAGCCCGATATCTAAACAATGGTTTACAAGCTCACTTCTTCCAATATTTCTCCCTTGGATCTAGCAGGAATCCAGCCACATATTTCTCTATTTCATGGCGACACACCATAGGCTCTTGAAGATGAGTATGAGGGATGGATTAGTCGAAGGATTGTGTACGCTTCTCATCCTATCTTTCCAGAATTTCACATTTATGCTTGGAGCAACATGCCCTCCACCAAGAACAAAATAAGCCATCAATAGACATTTTCTATGCGGATGCGGAAAGACTTCACGGGAATATGCTGATGTATGCTTCCGAGGAATTGCTTAATAGGGTTTTGTATTGGTCCACACCATAAATGAAGGCAATATATTCGCTCTTGGTGGCTATGATATTGGAGATCCTTACCCCTCATCGATGCTCTCCCCCTTTTGGAAATTGTCCTAAGGGAACTCCTCATGACCATACATTGCTGGACATCATATCTTGTTGGCATGCATCAACTGCAAAATTGTACAGGAAAAATATCAGTATTACCTCAACTTTCAAATCAGTTAATGAATGTATGCATCTCCTCTAGCTATTGCATTCAGCAATAAGAATGTTCATCAAATACGGTTTGTTGAAATCAATACTTAAGATATTGAATCTCAACCTTAACTTTTTTCTGTTTTGGCATTCATCCGTACATAAGAACATCAAAGAAATTTGACGGTTACTAACCTGATGTGGTTCAACAGGAGAAACAACATGGATCGTAGGAAAAAATATACGTGCCTATTGGTTTGTTCCTCGACAAACAAAACAGAAGATCTCATAGCAACCCAAAGAGCGAATGATTCTATCTTGGTTGGTGAGTTATGAACATATAATAGATGAGCTAGTGTCTAAATATCTTGAATTTTCAACATTTCCTTATGGCCCTTCCTATCCACTAGGAAGTTAATACCAAATGGTCCAGAAACTATTAGTTGGTTCTAGTTTGAACTGCTTTTTCCATGTAGAAATGGCTACATATTTATGTTTGAGAATCGATATGAGGCTGATTATCTTTTATGTCCATTTCCTGTGCAGGTTTATTGATGCGTTAGTGTTTGGAGACTATCCTGACATAGTGAAGAAAAGAGCAGGCACAAGAATTCCATACTTCACTAAAGACGAAGCCAAACAGGTCAAGGGTTCATTTGACTTCATAGGGATAAACCACTACAGATGCGGCTGTGGACATGATAGGTACATTGCTTGGGTCTTTAACTAAACTTGGTACAAACTCGATTCAAGCATTTCCTCACAATATTCCCTGGACATGAATTCATGTTTTTTAGACCCTGACTTGGATGAGTCAAGGTTCAGTGTAGCATGCTGGAATTAAGTCAGTGTTCAATTATTCTTTGGCTAATACAAAAATAAAAATGATGGAACTGATATATGGTATCATTGTCTTGTGGCAGCTACAACACATGATGATCAGCACCGGATCAGGTAAAGTCGAAAAATGATCTAATTCAGTTGCCTTGTTAGTTTTAGTCAGTTTAGTACTAAGCAGGTTCTTTGATTCAACTTCCTGTTCTGCCCGGGGTTTTGCAGCAATTGTTGGAATATTTCAAGCAAGTTTGCAGAAATCCTCCGATCTACATTCATGAAAATGGTCTGTGTGTGTATGTTTTATTTTATTTTATTTTCCTTTTAAAGAACAACGGTTCAAGTAGGTCCCAAGGGGCTGTCAACTTTTGGACCATTACGCTTTCAACTGCTTGTGTGTATCTTCATCCCCGCTCTTTAGGGTTTAACCCACAGGATAGTGTTTGCTAGGGAGGGGTGGCAAAACATAAATTTTATTTTATTTTATCATCTAATTGATAAAGCTTTCCTTGGCATCTGGCCAGGTCAAAAGACAAAGCGCAACACGACATTGAATGATACAGGAAGAGTGAAATACTTGAAGGGCTATATTGGGGCTGTGCTCAATGCAATTAGGTATGTCTATTTCATTAACTTGATACATAAAGCTTAGAGAAGCTGGCGCTTTTTCTTATGAAATGTAAGTTCATAGAAAGGATCACAATTCAACATTTGATAGAGGCTCAATCTCAGGAGTTCTATCAGAGCTGATTAATGAATGGTCTCTAATTGATGTGGTTTTCCATTGCCATTTATCCTTGTGTTCTTTTTTTCCCTTTCTTATTTCTTTTCTTTTCTTTTTTCTCTTTTTAAAAAGCAGGAATGGATCAAATGCAAAAGGGTATTTCTCATGGTCATTCTTAGATGTATTGGATTATTGGATGGGTAAGAATCAGGCTATGGCCTATGCTATGTAGATTTGGATGACCCCGATTTGAAACGATATCCTAAGCTCTCTGCACATTGGTACTCTGGCTTTTTGAAAGGAGATAACATCAGTTCAGACGAAACCATTGGAATTCAGAAGAATAAAACTCCCGTTTCTAGTGTTCGATCAATTCAGTAGTCTGCTTTGAATGGTTGTACTGGGATGAGGTTTGGTTCCCTTATAGTGAAAGTTTATCAGTTATTGTTTCCATGCACAAGCACATTTTCTGTCTATAATAAGCAGGTTGAGGTGGACTATTTAGTCGGAAGATGACTTTTTCTGCAATAGAAAAAGCCAATTGACTTTTTCTATTTAGAATTTTTTTTAGAAATTTAAGCATTAAGTCATGAAAAAATTAAAAAACAAACAAATTGCATGCTGAAATTCAGAAAAAAGCCAAAAAAAAATCGTGACCTTAGTATAACTCATTTTCCATTAAGTGGCCCCCCAAAAGAAGGAACTTTTTTGTTAGATTCTCCAAAACTTACAGCTTTCCCATTGCAAAGAGCAATGATAGAACTGAAGCCTGGTGGATATTCGCTCGTCAAATTTCAATTGGACGAAGCGATGTCTTTCCATCTTTAAGTTTGGAATATTGACAACTTTTAGATAGAGACTGCATGTTGTCTTGCTGAATACATGAATATAAGAATAATAATGAATGGACTACAAAAATAGTTTATTAGTGTAAAGATAAAGGAAGAGTAAAAACCAAGGAGGTGAAACTTATGATATCAATCAGCTCCCTTGAGTTTATAGTTGTGACTTCCCCACTAGGTTCATTTTCTGAAAGATTGAAGAAAAACAGAATAGAAGGACTAAATCTAGAAGAAAAGAGTAAAAACCGAGCTATTCTTTCATTGGCATTGGAATTATATGAAGGCTTCATCCACTCTCTAAAAAATGTGGACTAGATAATCTGCCCCATGAAGATAAACATGCAAAACAGAAAAGAATATGCAGAACAGAAAATAACAAACACCAAAAATCTAGCAACGGACAGCTTTGAAAAAGTAATAAATAAATAAATAGATTGACATAACATTCAACAGAGTCAACACGTCTTTAACAATCAAGCACATCTTCAACAGTTTATTTATTTATTTTTAGCTGTATTTGTAAGAACACTAAGAAACAGAGATGATTAAAGGAAAGAATCTAAAGCAAAAGAAGAGAGAGTTGGCGAATAATTTTTTGTTTTGTCGTCATAATTATAGTTATTATGTGAAAAGTTGAGGGAGCAGCATACCAAGATGGGAGGACTCCTAGCACTTGGGACACCTTTGCTCATGCCGGTCAGTTTCTATTCTTTCTGTTTTTTTCTTTCTTTTATTTTGTTTTTTCCCTTTTTGAGGATTGAGCTCCTGCTTCTTCTAATTTGGAGCGCTTTATTGTTGATGGAGCAGAACTTTTTTAAGCTAAATGTTTGCTAAGATCCTTCTTTTCAACAAATTTCTTATGGGGTTGCCAAGACTAATGTCTGATTTTTTATTTGAAAGGCTGATTGTCCAACCAAAAAACTTTAGGATATACACATGGAGCTACTGGGGACATAGCATGTGATCAATATCACAAATACAAGGTCAGTTAAGTATGGTAATGTTCATCTTCCTGGTCAGATCATGACTAGCATGACTATTGGAAGAGGTTGATGCTATAGCCTATAGTAGTATGTGTGTGATCAGCCGATGTCGGGTTTCAGCAGAAAACAAGAGTGGATTATAAACCCAATTTCCTTCTACATGTGAACCATTTTCAGTGAGAGAGGTGATGGTGCGAATTTGAACATAAGATTCCATGTTCTGCCCCTAAATTTGTCTTAGATGATATTCTTGCATATCTGCATGTCCCAACAGGCATTGAGAACATACTTCTTATTTCAAACATTAGAGACTTGATTTAGCATCCTGTTTGCATGTATTTCTTGCGAGAGGATGTCAAATCATGGTGGAAGCAGGCCTAGATGCATATCGATTCTCAATCATGGTCGGGGAAGCTCATCCGAGTATCATCACAATAATCTCTGTGTCTAAGTCATCTTCCTATTGTTCTTTCGGACGGAAGGACACATCAATCAAAGGGTTTAGAATATTACAATAATCTCATCAGCGAACTAATCAAGCACGGTTGAAGAGCGATTTCATCAGAAATAATTTAATATTTCTAATTGGTTAGCATTTTAGAAGTGTTTTCATTGCTTTGGAAGCAAAAAACTATAATAATTTCAGTCAAAGCAAGAAGTCCTTCCAAATTGCTATCATGACATTTCCGTGAGTTGAATTCTCCCAACTCTTGGTGATAAATCCTATCTCTTGGCGAGGGAATTGAACCACAGAGTTTACTCTTCCTTATTATTGATCTACCACAGGCACTTAAAGATGAATACCGTGGGGTCCAGCCCCCGGATGAAGAGAAGGATTCTCCACCTCGACGTCGACTAACTCATGTTTTGTGGATGAGAATTGACTGTTCTTTCGGCTAATGAAATTGGTTTCCATTTCATCCAATGAAATCCATTCGAGGATCAAACCCTTACCTATAAATAGGCTTAGAGAAACATAATCAAACGTGAATTCCATGAGATTAGAAAGAGTTCCAGAGATCAATCTTTTTCAATCCTGATTTGAAAAGAAAATGTGTAGCTTGATCGGGGTTATCACACGAGGAAAATGGTAAGAAACATAGTACTTCTGAGAGAATCTTTTGGAAGGATTATGACCATATCACAGGTGTGTGACATCTTATGTCAATTTTATCTCATAGTGGATTATTTTCTCGGATTTGCCTCGTGAAGTTTCCCTCATTTTGAGAGTTTTATCACGTTATATCGGGTGTCATTATTATCTTTCATTCTTATTCTCTGAAGATTGACTTAGCCATCTAGCTGCAATCGAAAAACGATCGTGATCGATTAGGCTGAACATATAAACTAGTTTGGCATTAAAATCTTCGTAACTTGAGTTTGGTGATCGGATGATTCCAATTGGAGAAGAAACCTTAGAACCATAGCTTCAAATGAGTGAAAGAACCATTACCAATTTAAAGAGATAAGACTCCATAAATCGAAAAAACAGTGGGTGATCCAGTGAGTTGGGCATATTGACTAGTTTGACATTAAAATGTCGTAACTTGAGTTTTAAGTTATCTAAATAGAGATGATTCTAATTCCTATTGAAAATAGAACTCCTAGAATAACCACCGACTAATATGTAGTTGTCATTGTATTTGAATAGGGGCTGTGACGGAGGAAAGCCGCGTGAAGTCGAGATTAGGAATTGGAATCAAAGCGACGATTTTTTGGTTTGTTCTCAAACTCTCTCTATTTCTAAAATATTTGAATAATTACGAAATGATTTGAATTTGGAAATAATTGACAAAAAAGTGCATATTGATTTATGTTTGCAAATGATTTGTTTTAAGTGATTTAAGACAATTGTGAAATGTGAATTTGCATAAGAAAATTTCATGAATGTGAAAATATTCTATTTGCATACAAATGTATATATATACTATTGTAAATTGTATTGAATGATTTTAATGCCCTTAAAGAATGTTAACTTAGTTAGAATTCAGTCGAGATAAATTTGTATACCAATAAGAGTCGAGACAAGCGTACTATTGTGGCATCACCGTCAGACCCAGCGAGGCAGTATCAATGGTGTACTGTCAGTACATATATTTTACATATATATCTTGACACACTGGCCATTGAGCTTGTACCGGTGATTCGTTATCCTGTGTACCAAAAGCATAGGTTAAATTCAATAAGGGCAAAATGATAATGAGATTTAAAAGTACACGATTTGTGCTTTGAATGATTTTTTCTTTCTTTCTTTATGAAAATGTATAGCTTGAGATGACCAATGGTGTAATTTATTTATTGAATAAATATATAGATACGTATTGTACTGAATTGGTCATTGAAAATTGTACAAAAGCATTGTTTTATAAATATTGCATGTTTCGATTTAAAATGAAATGAAGAGAGAATATAACTGTATAGAACCACTAAGTATGAAAATGCTTAGCGTGTTGCTTTGTGCCAGCGCGAGGTACCAAGTGAATAGGTACAGAGTGAGAAGAGTAGCTGAAAAGCATGGGAGCCAACGTCAAAGGCCGTGGAGGAGAAGTAAAACTCCGCGACAAGCATGCATGAGGTGAATTGACTCTTTTATATAAAATTATATCGAAAGTTAAACTCGATTCTATTTTGTAAATGTTTGTGATATTGAAACTGATAAATTTTGTAAATGATGGTACAAATGTGGGGAGTTATCCCGAGAATGATGGGTCTTCATAAAATGTTTACGATTATATTTTTACATTTACCCGATTAGTATTTGAAATGTGTTTGGTATTGAAAATGTATTCACATTTGTATTGATTTTTTTTTTTGTATTTGGTTGGAAATGAAAGTGAGGATTGCGTTCCCCAAATCGGTTCATTGCATGTCCCGGGTTAGGTCGGGTATGGGCGACGATCGAGATCTTACATAAGTGGTATCAGGCCATGGTTTAGAGCGGTCGTAAATGATTTTGAAAATGGTCTAAAAAAAGATTTTGGAATTGTTGTAAATGATTTTGAAAATTGTTTATGACATTGTTGCATTTGCATATATAAAGGATGACGTGACTCTGATGCCGATCTTGTCGGTCTTAATAGGTAAACAATGGATAGTTCAAGACCCCATAGGGTCGGAGGTTACTCAGGAAGTCGCCTAAATAGTCCTGCTAGTGTGAATGGTGGGCAAGCATCCCATGCTCCATCGATGAACGACCAAGGTCAAGCGACAGGAAGTGCTATGGATATCCTCCAGCAGATAGCTCAGGCATTGCAAAGAGTAGTGCAACCAGCTGCAGTTGTTCCTCAGCGGTCAGCCATAGAGAGAATGGCAAAATATCGACCCATGGATTTGCTTGGGAAGAAAGATGATGAGCCTTCCATGGCGGAAAATTGGCTTGAAAGAACTGAATTAATGCTGCGACAAATGCATTGCACCACAGAGAGGAGAACTTAGGTGTGCGACTTCTTTACCTACGAGGATGAAGGCTTATCGTGGTGGCTTTTCGTGACTAAATTTTGGACCACGGAGGGTATTACATGGGAGTTCTTCCTGACAGAATTGAGGAAGCAATATGTGGGCCGCATTTATTTGAGCTATACGAGACGAGAGTTTCATAATCCGAAGCAAAGACAGATGAGTGTGACAGAATATAAGAGGGAATTCACCCGGTTGAGCAAGTATGCTCCCAAAATGCTAGTTACTGAAGAAGAGAAGTGTCGTAAGTTTGAAGATGGCCTCAATGATTATATTCGGGCCAATGTCACAGGATTTTGCCATGATGACTTTTCTAAGATTGTGACATGTGCCTTGAATGTAGAAAGAGTGAAGAAGGAAGAGTATGAAAGAAAAGAAAGAAGACAAGGTAAGAAAAACCCCGTCCAGTCAAGTTCCTTATCGACACGAGTAAGAAATTCGAGGAGGACCACGGGGTTCTAATCCGCTACGGCTTCGAGATCAGCTCGGGCTCTTAGGTAGTAAGACTATTATCGCAGACAACGTCGGTGCTAGTGCACTAGGAGGTTCTACGAGGGAACTAGTTTCTCCTTTTTTACTTTTACATTGTGTGGGATGAGACATAAAGGAGAGTGTTGGAGCTAGCAGTGCTTGTTTGGCTTGTGGATCCAATGAGCACAAGATAATATATTGTCCTAGAGCTCGTTCCTTCACATCACCTCGGACTAGGGGGTATAGTTTGTATAGAAGGCGGCAAGGACATGAGTGTTGCATCACCGATTGCACCGAGACAAAGCGACACGAGACTATGGCGGACCGGGATGCAGTGCTCCGGCTAGGGCATATGCAATGAAAGCAGTAGAAGACAAAGATGCATTGGATGTGATAGTTAGTAAATTTTCTATCTTTGAGACTAATGTATATGCATTGATTGATCCAGGTTTAACCCATTCTTATGTTTGTACTTCCATTCCAAGTTTGGGTAGTCTATTGAAGAGTGAAACCGAGTATGATATTTTGGTGACAAATCCACTTGGGCATAGTGTCATTGTGAATAGAGTTTATAGAAATTGCCCCATCAAAATACGAGAGTATGAATTTCCTGGAGATTTGATCGAGTTGTCATTTAGAGAGTTTGATGTGATATTGGGGATATATTGGTTGTCCCGACACCAAGTGGTAGTTGATTGTAGAATGAGTGACCTTAAGGACAGAGTGGCGAAGTGACACATCTCAGGCGAGAGTTAAACCCTCTCTAATGTGATATCCGCCACTACTGCTAGAACAATGGTTCGAAAGGGATGTGAAGCCTACTTGGCGTATGTGATAGATACAAAAAGGGTAGAGTCTAGCCTATTAGACATCCCTACAGTTTGTGATTATCCAGACGTATTTCCGGAGGAGTTGCTGATTCGCTATAATCATAGCATGCACAGGGTAGAGATTTGGTGCTCGGAATAAAAAATATTTATAAACTTAAACCTCTTATTGCCTTAGCATAGCTACTACAGTATAGTGGCTCTAGGATCGAACACAAGGATGGGTTTTCTTCGTGTAGGTAACTAACAATTGATTTCACTTTGGATTTTTGGGTTTTCATAAAAACAATGGGGTTGGTGGTGATTTGAAGACTACAACTGAAATGTAATAAAATGTAAAAAGAACTCCTTGAAGCTTCGGGCCACTGGGTTTGAGGTTCTAGGACAACTGAGAGGTCCTTGGATCCTTTTCCTCGCGTCGGGGAGAATGACCTATAATCATTTCGAGCCGGGATCTTCGTTTAGATATATCTTAGAACCACTAATAGTTTTCCTCTTGAGAAATAGCATTTATTGGTGTTAATGTTTCAAGGCCGGTAAAAACTGATCCCAGCTGATCCCACCCTATCTCAGTGACAAATTGTGGCAGCTAAACGGAGCCTCGGTGGATTTAGCAATAAGCCTCATGAACCTAGATTGCAATCTTGGTCGAAATCGGGATACATCAAAAGGATTTAAACCTAAAGTGAGAGATAGAGACATAAATGACAATAACTGCTTGCGTTAAAAACAAGAGGACCAGCATCCTCAGGGGGTGTTTGGCAAGAGAGAAAATGGAAGAAAATGAGAGAAAGAGAAACAGGCGGGAGAAATGAAAGCTTTCGCGCCCAAAATTTATTGCATAAAGTGACAATCCTTGTACAAAGCTTTGACTGAGCTCTATATACTGCTTAGAGCAAGGGAAATTACAAAAATGTATGAACTACCAACAATACATAAAGGGCAGTTTGGGAAAAAAGTTGCAAAAAGGGGTCAAAATGGGGTCAACAAAACACAGATAAATTTCGTAGGTTGCGACATGAATTCGCAGCCAAGGCGTAAAATTTCGCAACCCTACAAAACTCCTGCAGGGACCCTATTCCTCTCTATATTCCCGTCCGCTTCCTCTTCCGGCTTCTAACCCAAGCAACCCCGAGATCGACTTAGGATTCTCTCGTGCTCTGAGTTGACTCAAAAAATTCGGGCGAGTTTAGCTTGCATAAACTACAAAATAGCCACAAAATGTGATCGTAGGTAAAGCTTGACCTAATGCCAATTGGGTTAATTAAGTTGATTAGTACACAAAAAGTGCTCAAAACCTGTAATAAACAGGGCTCAAAATAGTACTATTTGGGCACTATCACTCATCCCAACCGACACATTACTAGTCCCTTAGCAATGATAGAAAGAAAGAGAGAGCAGACAAGTTATGTTTACAAAAAAAAAAAATGGTGTTTCAAAACGAATGTAAGTGAGTAATGCCTAACCCTCAGTATGAATCACCAAGACCTCGTGATAATAACTATCTCTGGGAGGAAATGAATATCATATAGAATCAAGCTTCAGAAGAGTATCCAACTCAAGAGAATCAACTTGAAACTTCCACCAAAATCTAAGTGTTTATGTCATCAGTTGTCAACAATAAACTGCCGCACTCTCTCCCCAACCAAGCTACTGCCATAACCTAGAACATTAACCGACCTAAATAGATCAGGATCCACTTTTATTCCATACTTCTTTATGTGTTGTAGGGGTGCAATGCTGAGGCATCGACTTCACCAAAGTCCATGTAACGGGGATCCATCGATGACTCCCAACCAATTAAGGTTTAGGGCATCAAGTCATAAGGATCTTTCGACCGCTAACTCTTCAGGTTTCACCCCGGACTCCAAATGATTTCGAAACTCCAACACCTACAACTCGCTAAACCTCACCCATCCACCCATGTAACGAGCACTAAGTTGGTGACTCCCAACTAGTTGGCTTAGGGTACTAGGCTTTAAAGACTTTCGCCGTATACCCCTCGAACTATGCTCGGGTTTCAAGGGCAAAGCGTCGCGACACTTCTTTTCTTTTTCTTTTTCTTTTTCTTTTTCACTTCTTTTTATTTTGGAAGACTTCATTGGCCTTCTTTTCATGGGGATCCTTAACCTATTCAAGGTGGTCAACGAAACTAGTCGCTATTACAAGGCTGTGAGGTTAGGCACAGTTATTGTTAAAACCTAATGTGCACTGTGTGTAGTTAGCTAAAGGTGGAAGAAAAATGTTGAAAACAATGAGACTTCAACTAATCATTCACTCAATCATGCATGGAACTAATCTAACATTAACAGAATTGGACAGTGTTTCAGTTTTTCAACTTGCAAGCTAGGAAAAATATAAAAAAAAATGGTGTGATTTTGAAGCCATATATGTGAGCTGTATGGTATGTATAAAAAGAAATGCAACTAGATTTTCAGCTTTATAAACAAAAACTAATAGATTCAACAAAAAGGAATAAACAGCAAGCCACTAAACATACAAAATGGGCTTTGCTCAAAATAGCAACAAAAACATGAATATGCCACTTCCTTCGCTAACTCTTCCCCCAACCAAATGTCGCATTGTCCGCAATGGGGCTCGGATTAGACAGTTAGAGAAGAAAGTGCTACCTCCTCAATGTGTAGCCAGTGGAAGGTCATCCTCATCTTGGGTAGGTTTCGAGGTGCCGCCGTAGCCGGGAGGAGTGGCAAAGAACCGGGCCGCAAGGTGTCAAGAGGAGCCGCAAGGGCCGGCCGCGTAGGGTGGCCGGAACCGGCGCGAGGATGAATCGCGAGGCTCGGGCAGGCACCGGCGGGGGAGTCGAGGGTAGGCCTGTGTGGCTTCGACCGCACGAGGATGGCCTGATTTCAGGCGGTATGGCGCTGGTTTGAGCGACGGACCGGCGCGTGTCATCTTTCTTAACTAGGTCTCACTCGGGTAAACAAGCAGGATGCCGGGCGACGGAGAAAGTGAGGATTGCATCCATAATGGCCAGGAAATCCCGAATAGAAATGGTGATATGCTGCGGAGGTGGCGTTGATGAACTCCAACGTCCACCCGGGTCCCCGTAGGAGCCGTGGTAATAGGAGCCGAGGGTGCCGGGAGGTGAAGGAGGAAGCACGAGCCGAGGTGGCCTGCAGCGATAGCCGTGAGCCGGAGCTGCAGCCGAGGGCACCGGGATCCGAGGCCTCAAAATGCATTGTCAGTGGTCGCTCCTCTATAGGAGGGTTAATCCATCGGTTGGTCCTCGCTTAGATCCAGAGGTGGAGGTGATAAGAGCGGGGGCATGGGGCCTCCAATTGGTCAACAAGAAGAATGGCCTCCCACCACGCATTTCTAGCCTAGCTCAAAGAGAAAAACCAATGTGCTCCAATACATGGTACAATAGTCTCGAACAAAGAGGGGAGCGTACCAGCTCGTTAGGTTCTGCGTGGACCTTGTCCTCAAATGGAACAAGGAGGTCATAATGAGCCCCAGGCTGGAACCAAACCCTGAGATGCATAGAGCCTCTAAAATAACCTCTCCTCCGTACAAGATGCAGACGGAATAGATTGGACCGCAAAATATGATCAATAAGGTTAATTCGCCGTGAAGTTGCCTCCGACAAGATGGACCCAGCCGGCCGTGTCCCGGATAATAAACGAATCCATCTCCCCGGGTAGATGGACGGGCCATTAATCGTAATCGGTCGAGTCATGGCGACCACCGGCAGTATCAAGTAGTCACGATGTCCGTGGTCCAAGTATCCCCTCGCTTCGACCATCGATAGCAAAATGAATAGCAGTCGGATTGGGCTCTCTCCTGGACGTCATAGTGTGGTAGAACTCGATGACCGCCCGAGGGTAGAAAAATCGACGTGGGGTCATAAATGGCTCCAGGGAGTACCGTTGCACTAGCCGCATAGAGTCTCTAAGCTCAAGATCTTCAGCAAAGGTCGGAAGATCATAATAAACCTCAATGTGCAAATCCCTAGTACTGCAATCAAACATTTGCAGTAGCCATAGTGGAAAATGGGTCGCTTGATGATCGGGCTAGGATGTATCCGTAGGGAGAGCTCTAACAAGGCCTTGATTGGTGTCGATCGGGCTCCTGGTGGTCTGAACTGAAGACTTCAAAGCGAGGTCCGGACCCTTTGTGCGGTAGGCCCTCCCGTTGGCCTTGGATGTGGAGGAGATGGGGGAGTGGGGCCAACTCTAAGATTACATCTGGCGTGGGGCGGAGCAAGGGCAGCGTGAACCGTAGAAGCAACAACGGGCTGTGTTGTTAGCAGGGCATGGTAGGAGCACTCATAGCGACGGCGTGGCACTAGCGGCACGTGGAGGTAGCAACCGGGCAGCTAAGCAGGGATCGTGGCTCCAGGGCTGGACCTTCCGTGGGAGGGGAAGAGCGACGACCTGTGGTTCTAAAGTCAGGCCCTCTGTGTCGGGTTACGCGTAGTGCTTCTCAATTTGATTGGAACATAAATGCAGCGGAATTTAAAATTTGTATCCCTTAACCCACCAAGGATCACATGCGTTTCATAAAAACCGAAGGAAGGGTAAACGAAACTTACCTCTTGTGGATCTTCAAAGGGGCTGCCTTTCTGAAAAGCGAACACCCTCTACAAGTATCCACACACGAACAAATAATGAACGATCTTGTTGAATGCTAGTTCGTAGTTCGCCTCTCAAAACTAAATTGTGGTTTTCTCTTTCTCTGTTGGTTGTGTTTAGAGTAAAAGACGACATTACAAAAATATATATATAAAACTTCATATATATATATCTATATGTCTACTAGGTTTAAGCTAAAACGACTTTATATTATTATATATTTAAAACTCTTTTTAAATAATAACAATTTAAATTACAAAACATAACCGTCACATAATCAAGTTTTTACAAATTTAAATTCGAATTTAAATAACAATCCAAATGTTATTTTTAAATTCACAAAACATAACCGTTCAAGACATAACCGTTTCACGAATTTAAATAACAACTAATTGTTATTTTAAATTCACAAAACATAACCGTTCAAGACATAACCGTTTCACAAATTTAAACTTTCTCAAAATTAAATTCGAATTTAAATAACGATTTATTTGTTATTTGTAATTTAAAATAATCTCATCATTTTAAATTACTACAGAGAGTGAAAAACCATAACCGTTATTATTCGTTCTTAATGTGCGACCCTATAGGTTCAATTAACATTGGCAATAGGCCTAAATCACATTTTGATCCTACAAGTCATAAGTGGCCTCTAGCAAGACATTATGACTACCCAAGCACGAAAAGCTCATGATCCGAGACAACCTTAATATAGCTAATGACATAACTTTGTTCATGATATCTTGATAGAATATAAGGCATGGACAAAGTCAACCTTTATATCGCTCTATCTTGATTACCTAAACCCAATTAGACTGACTAACAAATGACATTATCTCCATCAATTCATTTGAGCACGACCATGCATTTCGCTCCAAATTGTCGAGGGGACCCGTAGATATCTCTCTCTTATAATAAGAGGGACACTCCATCTTAATCGCTCATATCTCATTATATACTCCCAATATGTTCAAGAATAACCTTTATAGTCATCCGATTAAAGACAACGTTTGATTATATCAAAACACAATATTCCTTATGTTGAGAACTATAACGATTAATTACACAACTATTAGAGATTAACTTATGACTTTGATCCATGTATTAATCTCAAGACGGGTCTGTCTAATATTTGTTCTCAACAAATAGATATAAATTTGATTTGTATCTCATACACATATTCATCCCATGAATATCAATCAAACTTTATACTAATCTTAATTCATTGTTATTCCCATAACAATAACCGATTAGGGACATTTAGAATAATTAATACTCATAAATAGTCAAAATACTATGTCCATACAATAGGCCTAGAGCACTATTACTAACACTCCTCACAAGGTCTCAACCATGCTCGGGCCTGAGACGCACGAGATGGAGAGAACGGGAGCAAGTGAGGATTTAGGAGGAGAAAGGATTTGAAATGAAAATGAAAGGAGTTTAAATAGATGGGTTAGGGTAGGTGAAAGGTTTAGCCCACTTAATGTTCATAAATGGGTGTTAAAGCTAGGGCCCAAAAAATCTGGAAAAATTAATGTATTGCGCAGGAAACTAAAGGTTGCAGAAGAAGAAGAGGGGGAAGGTGAACAGTGCGCGTAGAAGAAATTTTGTAGGTTGCGAAAATTCTCAAACTTGGAAATTTCTGCAGCAAAAGCCTTGCCTTCTGCTACACCTGCAAAACAGAGAACAAAATTCATGAGAATATGCAAATGAAAGACAGAGAAAAACATTACGAAAACTAAACTAAAAATAAAGGAATTATGCAAAACCACAAATAAAATCGAAATTAATAAAGAAATTCTCAACAAAATTTTGGGGTGGCTTATAAGTCTTTGCAAAGACCACACCCACACAGGGTAGCCTTTTGGATTCAAGGGGGGGTCAAGGGGAGGTGGACCTCCTCCTTCTCTCACAGCTTAGACAGATAGTAGGCTTCAATCTTTGCCCATTGACCTTGAACACCCTGGTGTCCTTAGAATTAAGCAAGTCCACTAATCCATTGAGATAGACTTGGTGAATGATGAATGACCCAATCCATCTTGACTTGAGTTTGCCGGAAAAAGGTGGAGCTTGGAGTCATAAAGCAAAGACTTAGTCTCCTTTGTTCAAGTTTCGCTGCCACGTTTGATCATGCCACTTCTTTAATCTGTCTTTGCAATCTTCGAGTTGAAGTAGGCATCATTCCTCAGTTCTTCTAGCTCATTGATATCAAGGACCCTTTTAAGGCCAGCTCTTCCCATGTCCAGGTTCAGCTTCTTGACTGCCTACCATGCCTTATACTAATTTCCATTGTGTAAAGTGACATGCCTTGCCATAAACTAGGCGATAAGGGGACATGCCAAGGATGGTTTTGTATGCTGTTCTGTATGCCCACAAGGAATCCAAGAAATTTTAGAGACCAGTCCTTCCCGCTGCTTACCACTTCATCAAGATTGTTTTGATTTCTCTATTGGTGAGCTCAACTTGACCACTGGTTTGAGGATGGTAAGGGGTGGCCACTTTGTGTTTTACACCGTACTTAGCTAGGAGGTTCTCAAAAGGCTTGTTGCAGAAGTGTGAACCTCCATCACTAATTATGGCCTTAGGAACCCCAAACCTGGAGAAGATGTTCTCCTTCAAGAATTTCAACACCACCCTGTGCTCTGCTGCACGGCAAGGCACTGCTTCAACCTATTTCGACACATATTCGACCCCCACCAAAATGTAAACATATCCAAAGGAAGAAGGGAATGGTCCCATGAAGTCGATGCCCTAAACATCGAACAACAAATCAACTACCAATATCGGGTCTAGAGGAATCATGTGATGATGAGAGATCTTCCCCAACTCACATTTGTCGCATTCACGCATTACGGTGTGGGCATCCTGAAGAGTGAAGGCCACAAAATCTAGATCAGAGTTCCTTCATGGCTCGCTCGGGAAGAAAAATGGCCTCCACATGCATTCTCATGGCAATGGCTGAGTATCCCTTGTTGTTCTCCCTCAGGAACGCATCTTCTAATTATTTGATCAGCATAGTATTTGTACAAGAAGGGCTCTTCCCAATAGTAGGAGTGAATTTTAGCGTAGAAAAACTTCCCTGCCTTCCAAATCACTGGCTGGTACCTCTCCCGTTGTTACAAATTGGCAATGTAAGCATACCATGGGGCATTCTCTACTAGGAGTGTGATCCTCAAGAAACTTATCTGATTGGAGGATTGTGAGGAGAAGACCTGAGAAATTCCACTTCGTGGAAAAGGAAAATCGTAATTTCGGTTACAAAATTGTAATTTCGGTTAAAAATCTGGAATTTATTCTCTAGATCTCGGATGACGAAATGGATTTCACCGTTGGAATCGTCTCACGAAATCTAGCTAGCACGTCGAATTTCGTCATTGAATTCCGAGATAGTTGGGATTCGTACGTTTTTTGAGGCATCGCGTTTCGGGTGCCGTAAAACGATATTTGATGTGAAAAAATCACATATAACATGTACTCATGTTCCATAAGTGGCATGAGTAGAGAAATGATGGAAATGGACGGCCGAGATAGTGCCGAGTGTCAAAACTGGGGAAAGAAGGGACGTAGATGTCATTTTTAAAATTCTAAATGATAATAAGACGAAATCCAAATAGTGTCATCCTCTTGCTTTGAAATACAAAGAACAAAACGTGTACAAAAAACAGATGCAAAGGGCTATGGAGTTTTGATTTGAGAGAGAAGGTGTGCCTTCTCTCTAGATTACTCCAAGGATCCGACCGTCTAAGCCTTCTGAGCAAGAAGGAAAGCCGCTCTTACGCGATTTTTGAGGCCTACACGTGGCAATCGGCTCTCTCGAGTTTTGACAAACTCCGTGAGGTAGTTCCATCCTACTTGAGTTTCTTACACTTTATTTAAGTGTATTTATGATGTTTGAGTTGATCGTGGAGGCCGTGAGTGCCTGGCTTTCTGATCGGTCCCAAATTGGAACCGACTATTAGAAAATTTTGAAACCAAATTTGTGTAGTCGTGACCGTGAGGGGCCAGTTCTGGGGTGTTAATTGTATAAATCAGGCAACAAATGGCTTTACATGCATGTGGTCGAATGGCTGTGGAAATTCGGGTTCACTAAGTGAACCATGATTGGTGATTTGCCGTAAATAGTATCAGGGTTTCATCACTATTCCCGAGAATAGTGTCTTGCAAATAATTTTTGTGAAATAATGTGTTTGGTTGAGTAATTCAAATCGAGTTGTTTTCAGGTTTGATCATTATCTACGCGGAGCTAACACTCCCTTGATGTAATTGATGGTGAAATTACATGACATGTTTGTGTGATTTAAATTATGTGAATATATGCATGATTGTATATTTGCATGTTTTCTAAAATTTTATGGAATTGGCATCATGCATTTCCATATGCACTGGGGCACCCTAGAACAATAGGAGTGAGTGCATGAAGTGATTCTTGAGATAGTGTGGTTTCGGAGGGTTGACTAATAATAATAATTATTAGAGGGTAGTCCATATAAAATATCAATCGTCGGAGTCGGCCCAATTGATATACATCGGAGGGTTGTCCACTAAATAGATCATCGGAGTCGGTCCACTACTTATATCGGAGGGTTGTCCACAATTAAAAACAAATATCTTTGTTTTGAAAATAATGTTTCTCATACATGGCTTAGGCAAGTGCGAGGGAGTCGGTGAGGACTCGGGGTATGAGTTGTTCAGGTAAACATTCAAGTAGGATCATGCATTTACTTGAATGTGTATTTTCTTTGGAGCATTGCATATGCACTTAGGTGGAGAGTAGCCCACTTAGGGTGATTCCACTACTGAGCATTAGCTCACCCTGTCGAGGGATATTATTTTACAGGTACAGGGAACGTGCGAGGAGACGGCTCATCATAAAGGCCGAGTTTGAGAAGAAAGTCGGGTTGTGGCTTTGGGTTCATTTCGTGTATACATGTATTAGAATGTTTTTCATTTTAATATATGTGTTGTATAAGAGTAAATCATTAACTCAACTATTGTATATAGTTGGGAATTATTAGGATGTGAGTATTGGTTTCAGGCCCAAGTGGCCGCTTTACTCATGGATTGTTATATTGATTGTCAGGGACATGATATATACAGTGTTATGTACTAAGGGTAGATTCTCGTACAGCGAGACTCGCCTCCTCGATTCGTGAGATGTCGGGTCACCCGGCATCACGAGCTGCCACGGTCGACGGTAGCTCAATCTGACCCCCGGATTTAGAGCGTCACAGCTTGGTATCGTGAGTTTAGGTATACGAATACCTATGACTGGCTCGTATCCATCACCACTGGGTGGTTTGATGTGTTAGGTATGATTACCAGGTAAATCACGGACAAAACTAGGACAATCGTGATTCATGTGTTGGTGTGTTTTGTGTGATTTGATGAATTGTAGAAAAGCAGGCATAACATAAATTGTTATGTGTTGTAATTGTTTGTGTGCTTAGGCAATTAGCACTTGGTGTGTTGGAAAATTTTTAAGAGTTTACAATGTGTAAAGAAAATGAAGAAAATAAATTTTATAAATTTATTTGGTTTAGAGATGAAGAAAATCATTTTCTAAGGTTTTTGGTAGTGTGTAAAACTAAGAAAATGAATAAAATAAATTTTTATAAATTTATTTGAGTGTTCTGGAAAATGAAAAAAAAAAGGGTATATATATTTTTATATTTTTCAAGAAATGGAAATAATTGAGAAAAAAAAAAACAATGAAAACGGAAAAAAAAAAAAAGTAATAGATACGGAATGGGCTATCATCATTTGAGCATAAGGTCGGGTGTGTGGCGCAGTGATGCCCGGGGCGCGCTGCAAAGGAGGGCGCGGCGCAGCGCGGCGCAAAGACAGCGCGGACAGCACAGGCGGGGCGCGCGGGCTCGGCGGACGCTACGGGCGCTGGCGCAGCGCGCGGCCCGTGCGCACTGGCGCGCCGTCGGGCGCTGGCCGCGGCACTTGCGCACCTATTTTGACCCAAAGCTGACTCGCGATCGCTTTTGAGTCAATTTTTGGACACTGTTCATGAACCCGGTTCATGAACACTGTTCATTGCAAAAAAATTTCGAAAAAAAAAAAATTTTTTTTATTAAATTAAAAAAAAAAAAAATCAAACAAAATGGGACAAAATTTTGAAAAAAAAAAATTTCGAAAATAAAATTTTTGTTGATAAATATGATTTAATATATTGGATAAATGGTCTTGCATTGCTTGTGAATGCAGAGACTTGAAATATATACTGATTCTGTGTATGAATAGTGTCTCGGGGCTGCATTTACACCCTTTGAGATACGTCATTTATGTTGCATGTTTTGATCGCGTGATTTTATGTTTCAAATTGCGTGGAAGGACGATACACTAGATGATGTATATGGGAATTGTGATTGCGCTGGATTGTTATGTAGGGAAATTATATGCATGGTGTAATGCGTATAGGAAAAAGGGTGAATGCTAAGGTTAAGAACTCTGACCTTAGGAATTTGGATAATGAAATGAACAAGAAAGCTTAGAATTTTATTGAAATAAATGAATTGAGTGGTTGAAATTTAGCGCCACTTAGGAAATGAACGGGGCAGTTCATGGTTGTCAAGTCTATTGGTAATTGGCATGTGCATTGCTAGTTAGACTGAAATGAAAAATTAAACGTGATTCTCGCTTTCCATTGAAATATGTATGGCTAGTCGAGACGAGGACGAGGACGCCCACTCGGTACCGGGGTCAGCACCATCTAAGATTCGACCGTACCACCGCATTTGACGCAGGCCTTCGTGAGAGGCTGTAGGTACTGCGGCAGTTTATGTACAGCCGGTATATCGTGTAGTCGTGGAGGTCATAGCAACCTCCAGAGGTTTAGTGGTGCATCGTCCCTCCCACATTCACAAAGGGGGAGGAGATCCGATGGTGGCACCATTGGTTTGCGCATCGAGAAGAAAAGCTGGGAGGCCATGGAGATTACCTTTGACGCGACTGTAGGATCAAAGTTAGCCGATTCCACTAGAATGAGGCCCAAGGCATGGTGAGAGAACGGGCTAAGGTCACCCATTCGGCAAGGATCAGTGCCTTCGCCACAGATGGGCGGACTCACGGCTGGGACAACTCGACCATAGAGAGAGATGTAGGATGCTCAAAGCACCGATGCGAGTGTTAGCAGCAAGAGGAAGGATAGTCACTCTCTTCCAATTCAGAAAAGGCAAGAGAGCTCTACTCACGAGGGTCTCCAGAGTCGCGCCATCCAGATGTGTGGATAGATTTGAGCTGCCGATCAAAGTGAGCAGATGGTATGCTACCATTGTCGCTGTACTGACACATGAGGAGGAATTGCCTGCAGACAGATCCTGTGGTTTTGGACAAAGACAATCCCACAAGAGCAGGACAGAGAGGATACAAGACGCTCCTCCACAAAGAAGGTAATACAGCCGTATGAGCTAGTCTCACTCTCGTGGAGCTACACGCACCTCCCATTTCAGCTGTGCAAGTCTCGAGAGGCCGAGTATGGGTAGAAGTTGCAGGACGAGCCCACAGCAGGACATCGTGGGGTTCGTGGGCGTGTCTACGCCATCACACCCAGTCGAGTCAACAGACAGCCAGCCATACAGGCAATGCTTTTGCTATCTCGCCTCATGGGCTAGAGTGTTATTTGATTCCTGGGTGGCTTCCGCATTCACCACTACATCATTTCAGGATCGAAAGTCATTTCTGTAGGCTGAGAATCTTGGGAGGAGCCAGATGTGAGTTCCTGTATTTGAAGCAGAATAGGGATGATATGTCGAGAGTTGCAAAGTCGGGAGATCCTGTGACTACCACAGCTGACCTTGAGGATCATGGACATGTCGAGTCTCGACGGTCATCCCGGATGGATTGGCCGACAACTTACGTATCAAGCATCGATCAGGAGCGAAGGGCTACCGCCATACAGGACGGTACTGTGGTACTTCAGAGACAAGCATGACATTTTGCCCCGCAGACAAAGATAAGAGTCTGGTGTGTCAGTGGACAATTAGCGCAGTTGGCTAGCGAGCTCACTCCTGAGGACGATGAAGAGACCCACTTAGATCTACCTCGAGTAGCATGCAAGTATGTGCGGATGTTTCTTCCGTGACGAGCTACCGACCAATTTCCACAGAGGGTGTAGACTCTGGGATCGGTCACCCCCAGGAGCCAACGCATCTCTATGACCGCATAGATGGCAACTACTGAGTCAGTAGAACTCAGAGTCCGGGGCCATGTGGAACTATTGGCTTGGACATGTGGGTTCATTGTAATCGAGCATCACCATGGGGCGCTCCGCTCTATTTGCGAAGAAGAAAGACAAGACCCTTCGACCTGTATTGACTACAGCAATAACACACAAAGAATCGGCACCCATTACTCGAGGATTGATGATTTATTTGATCACGAGAGGAGTTAGTCTACTCCAAGATGACCTTCGCGACCGTTACCATCACCGAGGGTTGTGGAGACAACATCCCTAAGACGCTCAGACAGCTGCTATGGGCACTCTGAGTTAAGGATGCCCTTGGATTGACGAACGCGCCAAATAGCATTCATGGATCTCATGCAGGGATATTCTAACCCATTTAGATCGGGCTTTGTCGCATTCAGGATGACATTTTGATCTACCCCACGAGTGGAGCATGAGTATCACTTTGAGGATCGTGGTTACAGCTTGTTGAGAGACCATCAATCGTACGCCGCTTTAGTGCGCGAGTTTTGGCTACCGATGTGAGATTTGGGACACGTGGTGCTCAGATCTGCGTCGCGGACCTAGAGAAGGCGAGGCGTGACGAAAGCCAGAGAGCCAAGTCGGGCCGAGATAATAGTTTCTGGGATTGGCCGGGTAATACAGAGATTCATTGAGGATTTCTCCCGATAGCAAAGACTTATGACGAGGTTGGACCTATGAGGTCAAGTTTGATCGATGACCGATGAGGGGAGGCATTTGAGGAGCTCAAGAGGGGAGACTCATTTCAGCTCTATCTTATAGTCTTAGATGTGGGACAGGGTACACAATGTATTGTGATGCTACGAGGGCCTCTGATCGGGATGTGTTTTTGATGCAAACCGAGGGTAGCTTATGGTTCCCACAACAAGAATCATGAGCAGACTACTCCCAATAATAATTTACACATGGAGTCAAGGCCGTGGTCTTCGCTCTCAAGATTCTGCCACTACTTATACTGAGGAGTTCGAGGTGTACTGCACCATAAAATCAAGTATATTTTCAATGGAAGCTGATCTCAATATGAGGCAACGCAGATGGATGGAGTTCCTAGAGTGTGGATTATGACTTCACTTTGCATTACCATCCCGTAAGGCAAATGTGGTGGCCGGGCGTAATTTCAGCTCAAGTCACGAGGAGCGTTGGCTAGTATAGCTTCAGAGTGGTAAATACTCAGACTGTGGACAGCTTTGGGCTACAAAGACAAAGGAGCGCACTCGGGTGGCATCGTTGGGGAGTTTAGTGGCTAACTGTCATGAGCAAAGTGATTGAGTCCCAAGCAGGGACGCAGAGATAGTGTCCATCGCGACCGGCACAAATGTATAGGTGACGAGGGTCGACCATCCACACGGATGGTAGTCTTCATATAGAGGATGTGCAGTGGTTCCCCAAATGATCGATTTGAGAGAGAGATTCTCAAGGAGTTTCATCAAGCCTCGATTTGTTTGGGCATCCAGTGGAGACAAGATGTACCAGATCTTCGTCGCTAAGATTTCCATTATGGGATGAAGAGACACGTAGGGGACTTTGTTCTATCGACAACTCACTGGTCAAAGAAGTTAAGGTCGAAAGACCGGCGTTAGCGCCACAAATGCATCGAGGTGGCTGAGAGTGGAAGTGGAGCAAGGTCAGCGACATGGATTTCGCACCACCACACGGACACCGCAGAGACATGACGCGGTATGGGCGTGATAGTGTAATCGCTCAAGGAAGCCTTACATTTTCTAGCCATGGATGACCTTCTCACTCGAGAGATTCTCGCAGTTGTACATTCGAGATAGTCCTGGGCCACATGGAGGCCGTGATCCATAGTGTCGGATAGGGAATCGAGATTTACGACGCACTTTTGAAGAGTCATAAAAGGCTACGGGCACACGACCGACTATGAGTACAATCTTCTCCACCCTCGTACGCATGGTCACCGAGAGAATTATAAGGTGTGTTAGGAGGACATGCCGCAGGCGCCACGCCCCGATCACAAGGGTAGCCGGGAAAGAAACACTTGCTCTAGGTGGAATTCGGCCAGCAACAAATAGCTATCAAAGCAGTATACGTATGGCACCATCGGTGCATTGTAAGGAGGCCATAATATTATAAAGACCACCGAGGAGAGCTCACGGAAACTGAGTTCGAGGATACTTGAAGGAGTTATATGATATCTCTTTTCGACAGCCCATTGCGACTGGGGAGCAGTGATGGTTGATCGTCGACTTTGTCTGATGTCAGATTACTTTGAGTGATGTCCCAGAGCATGTGTCGAGTTCAGCCGCTCGCAGCTGTCTTCCGTATTTCATAGCCAGATATCGAGAGAATGTAGTCAAAAACTGCTGGCTCACTTCTGTGTTATAACAAACTACGATAAATGCCATCGCTCCTACGTCCCACACACGCCAGATCCGCCCATGTAGTGATTGGGGACATATCTATGTTTGACACCATGTAACTTGGAGGAGGAACTATGTATTTGATAGCGTGATCAAGCTCTTTACGACACGAAAGACCGTGAGGCTAGTGAGGGTGCTATGGCGGCACTATGGGGTGAGAGTCCACGGGAGTGCGAGGACACGGCGCGCTAAGGCTATCCCTTCTGTTTAGGGATGAAGGTACGTAGTTTAGTCGCTTAACAAATTAAACGACGAGCCACACTACTGCAGAATCAACGCCTGATACGACGCTGAAATGATGATTATTCGTAATCTCGACGAAATTCCAAGGAGGGGAGAATGTAAGACCAGAAATTCCACTGGTGCAAGGGCAAATCGTGAATTTCGGTTACAAAATTGTAATTTCAAGTTAAAAATCCAGAATTTATTCTCTAGATCTCGGATGACGAAACGGATTTCACCGTTGGAATCGTCTCTTCGCAAAATCTAGCTAGCACGCTCGACCCTCACACCCGAGACACTGGGATTCACAAATTTTTCGAGGCATCGCGTTTTGGGTGCCATAAAACGATATTTGATGTGACAAAAATCACATATAACATGTACTCATGTGCCATAAGTGGCATGAGTAAAGAAATGATGGAAATGGACGGATGAGATAGTGCCGAGTGTCAAAACTGGGGAAAGAAGGGACGTAGATGTCATTTTTAAAATTCTAAATGATAATAAGACTAAACCAAATAAAGGTCATCCTTGCTTTGAAATACAAAGAAATCAAAACAGGTAGGGAGCAAAAAAAAAAAAAAAAATAGATGCAAAAGTGGGCTGGTGAGTTTTGACTTGGAGAGAGAAGGTGTGCCTCTCTCAGATTTTCGCGATCCGACCGCTGGTCTTGTTAAAGAAGGAAAGTCGCTCAACGCGAAGCAAGGCCTCAAGCACGTGGGGCACTGCCTTCTGAGTTTCTACAAACTCCGTGAAAGAGGGGTCTCCATCCTACTTGAGTTTCACTCTATTTAAGTGTATTTATGATGTTTGAGTTGATCGAGGCCGAGGCCGCTTTGACAGTCTCAAATCTCGAATCGAATTATTAGAAAATTGAAACCAAATTTGTGTGTAGCCGTGATCGTGAGGGGCTGTTTGGGGTGTGACTGTATAAATTCAGCAACAAATGGTATTGTGATATGTATAGGGTCTAAATGGTCGTGAAATCTGCTCACTAAGTGAACCGATGATCGTGATTTGCCTAGAATAGTAATCGAGGGTTTTACTATTCTGAGAATAGTGTTCACAAAAATAATTTTTGTGAAATAATGTGTTTGGTTGAGTAATTCAATCAGTCGTTTATCACAGTTCCATGAGCTTTAATTTTGATGGAATGGTATGGTGAAATTACATGACATGTTTGTGTAATTTAAATTATGTGGAATATATGCATGATTGTATATTTGCATGTTTTATAAAATTTCATGGAATTGGCATCATGCATTTCCATATGCATCAAAATCAGAACAATAGGAGTGAGTGCACAAAGCGATCTCTGAGATATGGTTTCTCGGAGGGCTGACTAATAACAACAATTTCATTTATATAGTCCATATAAAATATCGACCGTCTAGCTCATACCCAATTGATATACATCGGAGGGTTGTCCACTGTAAATAGATCATCGAGCCTGTCCACTACTTATATCTAAGGGTTGTCCAAATTTCGAAAAACAACATTCTTGTTTTGAAAAATAATGTTTCTAGCACGTGGCTTAGTGCGCGTAAGGGAGCCTGCGGAGGACTCTGGGGTATGAGTTGTCTGTGCATATCTGGGCAGATCATGCATTTCTCATTTAAATGTGTATTTTCTTGGAGCATTGCATATGCACTTAGGTGGAGAGTAGCCCACTTAGGTGATTCCACCACTGAGCATTTAGGCCCACCTGCCGAGGGATATTATTTAAGGTGCACAGAGCTATGAGGAGACTGGCCATCATAGAGGTTTAGTTTGAGAAGAAAACCAGGTCAGGCTGGGTTCATTTTTGTACATGTATTAGAATGTTTTTTCATTTTAATATATGTGTTGAAGAAGAGTAAATCATTAACTCTTGAACTATTGTGTTATAGTTGTGGAATTATGAGATGAGTATTGGTTTAGGGCCCAAGTGGCCACATCATGGATTGTTATATTGGATTATTGTAATGGGTGATATATATAGGTATTATGTAATTGGCGGTAGAGTTCCCTGTACAAAGGAGTAATCACCATTTTCATGAGAGATGCTCAGTCACTCCGCATTCACGAAGCCTTGTGTTGATCGTGTCAATCTGACCCCGGATTTTGGAAGCCACAAGTGTTGTGTGCTATTGTTAGTCTCGAGAGTATGATCTCGCAGTCAACATTCTCCACACCCTTTTATCCTTGATTTGGAGGTTGAACTCTTGGAGCAGGAGAACCCATCTGATAAGCCTAGCCTTGGCATTTTCGGCACTGTGCACGCAAAGCCGAATGATCCATAAAGATGGTTACGTCCTTCGACCCAACTAAGTAAGCGCGAAACTCTGGTCTGCAGCATGACTACTAACAGCGCCTCCGTGCGGTGTAATTCCTTTGTGCCTCGTTCAACACTTTGCTTGCATAATAGACCACATAAGGTTTTCCTTCGTCTCTTTGCCCGAGAACTGCTCCAATGGCGAGGTCGCTTGCATCGCACATAACCTCGAAAGGTAACATCCAAATAAAGCTCCTACCATCGGGTGCAAAGGCCACAGGCCTGAGCCCTCAAAGCTCTTAGCAGTTCATCCCAAACGAATTTGGTATCTTTCTCCAATAGCTTATATGTGAGGCTTGGCAATTTTGAAAACTTTTGATGAACCTCTTATAAAAGCTTGTATGCCCTAAGAATCACTTTGCGCCTCAAATTCAAATAGGAGAAGGCAAAGCTTTGGAAATCGCTCAATTTTCGCTTTATCAAATCCTCAATTCTCGTTGGAAATAATGTGTCCCAAAGATAATTCCTCGTTGACCATAAATGGCATTTTTCCCGCTCAACACCAGTTCTTCTCGATACACCTATGCAGATAGCCTAAGTCGATCAAGCATCTCTTCAATGCTCCTCCATAAACTTATAATATCATCCATGTAGACCTCCATAATGCTCTCCCACCAAATCATCGGGCGATGTTGAGCATGCATCGTACCGGAATGTGGCAGTGGACATTACACAAGTCGGCGGTATATCCTCCTGGCGCATATGTGCCAAATGGGCGGTGTGAAGGTATCTCTACCGATCTTCAAGGTAATCTCAATCTGGAAATAGCCTAAATAGGCATCCAGAAAGCAGGGACCTCCATAATGCGCTCCACCAAATCAATACCTAAGATGTTGAGCACATCAATGGGTTCGGCGTGATATTGCCATGTGCCAAGGGCATCCTCCTATAGGCATATAAAGCAAACGGGCAAGGAAGGAGCAGTGGTCTTCTACCGATCTTCAGGAGTAATTTATTTGGAAATAGCCCAAATAGGCATCCGTAAAGCAAGAGAAGGGGTGGCCGGTTCTTCAAGAAGTCATCCATGACGCGTAGGGAAGTGATCTTTCCTTGTCACCTCATTTGTCTTCCGATCGATACATGCCCCCTCCAACCTGTGGTAAGGCTGCGCATTCTCCATTTTCATTATGTACAAGAGGGGTTACCCTTGGATTTTTCGGGGCAATAACCCGGGTTGACTCACCCAAGTGCTAATAAGATATGGGATAAAATGATACCCGCTTGTAGTAAATTTAGGACTTCTCTACACGTATTTCACCTCCCGCATAAGGAGAGGGTTTAATCTCCTCACGCTACTCCATCGATTTTGCTCCTCTAAGTAGATATGATGGGTGCAACCGCTTCATTAATTCCCTTCAGTCGCACTTCCCAATAGCCCGCTTGTTCTCGAGGATGTCCAAAGCAGCTATTTTCCCCGTGAAGAACCGAAAGCAGTGAGATGACAATCGGGCATCAAGCCATGTTCTTCTAAATATGCATATTTTAGTTCTCGAAGGGCAGAGCTTGAGATCCACCAGGCTCATTGGCTTCTTCCCAATGGAGGTAGAATCTCTTCTTTTTTTCCCATGGGCCACATGTACAGTGCACATGTCTCTGGTTCCCTACAATCCTTCGTAATACCAAATTTCAATTAGCACATCTTGCATTTGTCATCGCCTTGTTCCTCCGTAATCATCAATTATTCAAATCCCTTCACCCTCTTCCACCTGTTGCATGTGCTTTTACTAAAGTGGAAGATGTTTGAGCTCATGTCATGTTCCCAAATGTAAGTTGCATAACTCCATTTCGACAATTGATGATTGCATTGGAGGTGGCTAAGAATGGTCTTCCGAGGATGATAGGCACATAATTAGTCCCCACTGCTACCGGTTCTGTGTTAAGCATAACAAAGTCTATAGGATAGTAGAATTTGTCCACTTGTATTAAAACATCCTCCATAGTGCCCTTTGGTATTTTTATGGATCTATTTGCAAGGGACAATGTGATAGAAGTGGGCTTAAGCTAACCCAAACCTAGCTACTTATACACTGAATAAGGCAGCAGGTTGACACTAGCTTCCAAGTCTAGCAGTGCCTTTTCTACACAAGCCTCCGAGGTCACTCCAGATGGTAAAAGGAACTCCGCATCTTGTATTTTAATGAGTCTGCACTAAATGATGGTACCGACTTGAATAGTTAGGGAAGGCTTTCTGTCGACATTTAACCTCCCTTCACTATGCACAGGTCCTTTAAAAATTTGGCATAAGTTGGAACCTGTTTGATCATGTCTAGCAAGGGAATGTTGACCTTCACCTGCCCTAGCACTTATAGAATCTCAGCCTGGTTGATGGCCTTCTTCTTGCTTTTTAGTGCTTGAGGAAAAGGTGGAGGTGTGCTCTTCTTCAATGCATCTTCTTTAATCATTAACTCCCTCCGTTCCACTCTTTCGCTTCCCGGGCCTCTCCGGGTTTGGGACTAAATTGCTCAACCTCTTTTCCACTTCTCAAAGTGATCACTGCCTTGACTTCATCTATTCTGGGAGTTGGTTCGCCGGAAGAGCTCAATTCATGCACTCCTCTAGGATTGTGTTGTGTCTTAGAGGGAAATTTCCCTTTTTCCTGCACCTGCTGTTGGTTGGTCAACCTTGAAATTGAGTACTGTAGGTTGTCAAACTTTTGGGAAATTTCAGACTGTAGGTTCTCTATTTTCTTGTTCAGTGTGCCTTCCACTGTATCAATCCTCTGGTTAGCCCGAGTATTCACCGCTTCCGTTTTTCCAGTTAAAATTGTCACCACCTTGCTCAAGTTCTGATACCTTGTTCCAACTCGGGACACGGCGGTGGTGGCCGTGGTCGGACAAACCACACTATCGCTATCCAAGAGGGGTACATATGGTGAAGGCTTTGGCTTCTAGAGGAGGTTAGGGTGGTTCCTCCAGTTAGGGTTATATGTGTTGCCATATGGGGCAGTGGTTGGTGGCTTATATTGACCCACAACATTGGCATGCTCAACCATCATATCCCCATCATATGAACAATGGGCAAAGGTTTCGTGCTCAATGGACTGACAAATGAAGCAAGGTTGGTTAGGCATAGATGCCTCAATCACTGCTAGCACCTCATGGTGATTTCACATTTCAAGCTCCTCCAACCTTCTTGCCAAGGTGGATAGCTTTGCCTTCATCTCCGTGTTCTCTGTGAGTGAGTACATACTTTGAATTGGTTGCGTCTCATCCTTTGTCTCTTCCTGGTCAGGTTCATCCCATGCTTTGGATGTCCCAACTACAATTCAAGAAGTCCATGGCTTCCTCTTAGATGTTTGCCCATGAAGTCCCTCCACACATAGTTTCCACAATTGCTTCATAGCAGGATATCTCACTATAGAAGTGATTAACCAAAGATCTCAAGTATCAAGCTGCATGGCGAGGCGTGCACCGATGGTCTCTAGGTACCTTTCCAACATTGGTAGAATTTCTCATTTCTTAGGCCATAAAGGTTTTGGAATCTTCCCTTCAAAGTATTGGTTTTATAAGGTCACAAATCTCTTTAAAAACTCAAATGGCTATCTCCCTCTAATCCCTTATAGTTCTCTGGCCAAAGAGTTGAGCCGCATTTTATCCTTGTCCTTCGTAGTAATAGGAAAGAATCAAATTTCATCAGTCCACATTGAGATGTCCTCTTAAAGGCATGCATACTTCCCTGAATTCCTGATGTGAGTATGGATTTCACTCCATTCCATGGAAAGTGGGGAGCATGGGGCACAAGATATAGGGCTCATAATTATGTCTTCTTAAGGTGGCACAAATGCAGAGGCGCACTTGGCCCTAGGGAGGATGTATATAATCCCTCATTGATCTATGTGCATTGGGATTTCTATGAACCCCTTGTTGAATTTGTTGCTCCTCAGGTGGAGGCTCCATCTGACCACCGTGTGTGCTTAATTCACAACTTTGTTCTCATGAGCAATCATTCTTTTCCAATCAACATCCAGGTCTATCCTAGTGCTACAACTCCTAAGTGAAAAGAGCACAAAACACAATAGAAGACAAAAACAAAACAAAGCACCAAAAAGTGTTATGGCTGGAATCAAAACTGAAACAAAGAAAATTTGAATATGGATAGTAAGGAAAATTGAATTAACAAAGGGATGAAAACACCAACCTGTGATGAGGATCGCAAGTTCAACAAATTATCATCTCGCACTAAGGCACCATCCTCACAGTATACCATTTGATTCAGCTATAATCAGTAGCATGCACGTGGTAGAGATTTGGTGCTCTAATAAAATATTTATAAACCTAAACCTCTGCATCACATAACATAGTTAATGCAGATAAATGCTCTGTGGATCAACACAAGATGGGTTTTCTATGTGTGTGTAATTAACAGCTGATTCAAAATGGTGATTTCACTTCCTTGATTTTGGTTTTCGCAAAACAACGGGTCGGGTGATTTGAAGATCGCAACTAAATGTAATAAATGTAAAAAGAACTCCTCAAGTCTCGAGCCATCGGGTTTTAAGGTTCTAGTAAGTAATCGAGAGGTCTTCGAGTCCTTTTCTCGCTGCTGGGAGAACAATCTTATAGTCATTTCCGAAACGGATCTTCGTTTAGATATAAAACCAATCCTGATTAGCTTTTCTTGAGATATAACATTTATCGCCACAATGTTTCAAGACAAGAAAATTGATCCTTTGATCTACCCTACAGTGACAAATAAATGGCAACTAAACGAGCCTCAGTGGATCTAGCAATAAGCATCCACTTAACCCTAAAAGATTGCCAAGTATTGGTAAATCAAGATACATCAAAAGGATTTAAACCTAAATGATAATAACTGCTTGCGTTAAAAACAAGAGGACCAGCTTAATTTTCAAAACCTCCTAGCCCAAGTGTTCCCCGCCAAGGATATTGGGGCTTAGCTAACCATCCTCTGAGTTGTCATCCTCAGGGGGTGTTTGGCAAGCGAGAAAATGGGAGAAAATGAGAGAAAATGAGAGAAAGAGAAACAAAGTGAGACCAAAGCCGCGCCTGAAAAATTATTGCATAAAGTGATAATCCTCGCACAGCTTTGATCAGCTCTATATATCGCCTGGGAAAGCAAGTGAAATACAAAATGTAACTACCAATAAATATATGCAAGAGTTAGGAAAAAGTTGCAAAAAGGGGTCAAAATGGGGGTCAAACAGAACACAGGAGCAAATTTCACAGGTTGCGAAATTTCGCAACTCTGCAAAATTCCTGCAAGGACCCCATTCCTTCTATATTCTGCTCCATTTTCCTTCTAGCTTCTGACCCGCAACCCTGAGTTCGGCTTAGATTCTTCGTGTTTGAGTCGACTCAAAAATTTGGCGAGTTTAGCTTGCATAAACTACAAAAATAGCCATAAAATGCGACAGAGTAAAGCTCTGACTCAATGTGCCAATTGGGTTAATTAAGTTGATTAGTACACAAAAAGTGCTCAAAACTTGTAATAAACAGGGCTCAAAATAGCACTAGCACTAATCAGTTGCTAGGATTTCCTCCATAGAGAGAGATTGAGTTCGCAATCGATGTTGTTCAGGGTGCCACTCTGACATCCATTACACCGTATAGAATGACTCCACTAGAGTTAAAAGAATTGAAGCTTCAGTTGCAAGAATTGTTAGGGAAAAGATTTATTCGTCCGAGTGTATCACCATGGGGAGCGCTAATGCTCTTTGTTAAGAAGAAATATGGTACACTTCAGTTGTGTGTGGATTATAGACAACTAAATAAGATGACAGTGAAGAATAAATATCCATTACCTAGGATTGATGACTTATTCAACCAATTGAAAGGAGTAAGTGTCTTTTCGAAGATTGACTTGCGATATGGGTATCATCAATTGAGGATTAAGGATATGGATGTGCATAAAATGGTGTTCAGAACGTGGTATGGACATTACGAGTTCCTTATAATGCCGTTTGGGTTGACAAATTCTCTAACGGCTTTCATGGACTTAATGAATCGTGTTTTCCGACCATATGTAGATCAGTTTGTCATGGTGTTTGTAGACGGCATCCTTGTGTATTCAAAGGATCTGGAAACGGCGATACACTCCTTCGTAGTGCTAGAACCTTAAGAAAGGAGCAGTTATATGAAAAATTGAGCAAATGTGGTGTTTTGGTTGAGAGAGGTGTCTTTCCTTGAACCCGTTGTCGAAGAAGGAATTCAAGTGGATCCCGAATAAGGTGGGGTGATTGTTGAATGAAACCGCAAGAAATGTCATGTCGAGAGGTCGTGGATTTCCTAGGATTGGCAGGGTGCATACGGAAGGTTCGTTAAGGGTTTTGTTATTTTATATTTATCATAAATTCTCGAAGAATGTGAAATTTGAATGGGTGAAAGAGTGTCAAGCCGACTTAGAAAAGTTAAACATTCTTAGCAAGAGGCACCGGTTCTTGCTTCTTAGGAGCTACGGTAAGGAATAACATGATTTTTTAGTGATGCGTCGTTAAGTGGACTCAAATGCGTCCTTACGAGGGTAAAGTGGTAGTGTAGCCGGCGGGGTGTCGGGTTAATGACAAATCGACCAGCGAATACCTGGTGGATGTCGGGTAACCATTACCACTTACTAAAAATCGATGAGTCTCCTTTGTCACGAGAATACCACCCAGTACAAACTGTCCCAAATGTCCAACAATGACCACACAAGGTCAGATAAATAAAATAATGGCCACCTAGATTTGCATCAAATACTCACAAATAAATATCGACGAATATATATCATGGTTCAGAGTTTTACATTACTCTTAATACAACATATATTAAACCTTAAATTTTAATACATGTATACAAAATAACTACCAAAGCCACAGCAGGCTCTGCTTCTAAAAGCAGCCTCGCAGTGCCTCCTTGATCGTTCTATTTTGAAATGGTGATCCCTCGACAGGTAGTAAGCCCGATGAAAATTTCCCTACAGTTGCTCACCTAAGTGCACATGCATGGAAAAACAAACACATTCAAACACATGAACCTACTCGAATGTCTACATGGCCAGATCCAGTGTTCAGAGTCTCACAGACTCCCTCACACATACTAAGCCAATATCTGAGTAAATTAATCGAGTTTTTCAAAACAAAAGCTTATTGTTCTCGAAACTCACTACGCGTTCGGTAAAAATATTGGACTACCACTCAGGCGAATGTGTTGGAGAACCTTCGAGAAACAATTCATGGGCTCCTCAGGCGTGTAATTGTTGGACCATCTCGACACGATTCTACGGAAAATCATCCATTAATTCATTTACACCGCAGCCATGTTCGTTTTCTTTTCTTTACGTGTGTGCTCACACCTAACATTCTAGGCTGCCTAGTGCATATGGAATGCATGATGCCAATCCCAAAACTTTTATGTTAATATATTCACACATGCATATATATTAACATAGGTAATCAATCATGTTATTAAATTCCATCAATAACACAAAATTAGCTCATATGGGCTAAATTATCAAACACAAAGCAATTCATTTTGAATCACTCAACATCACAAAAATTCACACAAAAATAATCAAATCTACTATTCATGTGACAGTGGTGAACTCTGAGATTCTGTTGACCACCTAAATAAGATTTCTCCCTTTCGGTTGAAAGCTTTGAGATCGAATTAACGAGTTCAAACGATCTTAGAACATTCCTAACCATTTATGGATTTTGAACAAAGATTAACACAATTGGGAAAATATTCCTACCTCTTGGAGTTAATCGGAACTCCACGAAATCGTCATACAGCGTAGCCCTCCCGCGTGGAACAACTTTGCTTCTTGCTCTCAGTCGAGCCAGAAGCGGTCGTCGGTAGGAATCCTAGAAGAGCTCTTTCTCTGCAGAATACAAAACCAGGAAACTGCACCCCCATGACCATACGCTGTTTTGTCTTCTAAGAATTGAAGATGACACTATTGCGTTTTTTGTACATTCATTAAACGTTATATGTGTTCCATTTGTGTCTTTTCTTGATTTTGACACTTGGCACAATCTGGTAAGTCCATTTCCATCGTCTCTCTACTCATAAGCATGTGTCACATGAGTACATGTAGTGGGTGACTTTTGTCACATCACATGTCGTTTTATGACACAGATACTCGGTCCTCGAAAAACGTGCAAATTTTGATTGTCTCGAATTGATAGAATTTGATGTGATAGCTAGACTTAAGGAATGATTCAAACGGTGAAGTCTTTTCATCATTCGAGATCTGCAGAAAATTTTGGATTTTCGCAAATTACGATTTTCTGCTTTTTCGAAAATTGAAATTTTCTAGGTCTTACATTCTCCCTCCTTAAAAGAAATTTCGTCAGAATGCGGACAATCTAAGCAAACTCACATGCATACCGCGTGCTATACCATGCATGTAAGCTGGTCATTTAAATGATATAACGACTAAACCATGTCTTCATCCCTAAGCAAGAGGGATGGGGTGGCCCGCATCGTGTCTCTTGTTTTCCCCACGTTGACTCCACTCCACAGTCTTTAATACCCTCGCAGCCTCAGTGTGGTCTTTAGCGTCGCCAAGGCACGATCCACGGCTATCCATAATGCACGCTAGTCCTCTCGAGTTCCGTGATGTCACCTTAAATCTCTCCCGATCCCTTTCGTGAGGCTGCGGATGCGGAGTGCCTCGGGGGAGCATGGGCGTGATACCTCGTGGACACGAGCATGGTATTAAAACCAGCCGATCATTTAAGTGGCTGTACCTCGGTATCTCAGAGGGCCTGATGAACTGGCGATGGCTTCAGTAGCTTCTTAGAGCACGACCACTCTCTCTTAGGCATCACCTTCGAGAAGGCGTGATCTCCGACCTCGAACTCTAGGGTCGGCGTCGTACATCAACATGTAGCTCTTACAGGCTACGGCCTTCAAGGAAGACTCTTTAATAAATATCAAGCTCACCTTCTCGGTGTCTGCAATCAGATCGGGACCATTGATGGAACTCTCTCACTACCTCGGTTAACATATCGGTGATACACATGGCCTCCATATAATGCCTCATGAATTCTTATGAAGTATGCTACTTGATAAGCTGTTAATTGTAAGCGGAATTCCACTAAGGGCAAATGCTTCTTCAGTACCCTTAGCAGTCGAGCCCGCGTGCTTTCGTGGCATGTCCTCTAACACATGTATATAATCCACGCCCAACATGTAACCTACACAACCCCTGCTTGGTGTACTGGCGTTGACTTCCCAGGTCACGTGTGACAATCCCAGTGGGTAGTCAAACCTAGTCCCATATGATGGATGACATCCTATCTTGCTGAGGCCCTTGTCGGCAACAACGCAATCACCGATTTCGAGGTTATCGAATCTGAGTCACTTGGGCTCCACATCCTTTCGACTCTGGGTGTGCACGTGATAACCACGACCATGTGTTTTCGACTTGATCACTCGAGCTCCTATCACTAAACTCTAAGTCTTAGTGAGTAAACATGACGTCCATGTGTTTTCTCTCGAACCTTCCTTTATCTGCGAGCCTCTTACATTCACACGAAGTTTATTCTATCTCACGGGTCTTTGTAAGAAATTTGGATAACCTCTGAGTCTCTGCCCACCCACAGAATTTGGGATAGCTCCCAGGGTCTCTTACACCCACCACGAAATTTCGGACTTCTCCATGGGTCTCTTACACCCACACACATAAATTTGGGATCTCTCACCTGATTCTTACACCCACAGAAATTTGGGCGGATCTCTCCAGGGTCTCTTACACCACAGAAGTCGAGATGCCTCCCAGGGTCTCTTACCTACCGCGATTTGAGTCTCTCCGGGTCTTTTACACCCACACAGCAGAAATTTGGGACATCTCCTCGGGTCTCTTATACTCTGCCACGAAATTTGGGATATCCTTGGTCTCTTACACCCACGGAAATTTGGATATCTCCACGATTATATGCAGCACATAGGACCTTTGGATCCACCTCACGGGTCTCACCCCAACTCAGGCTTCTCACCTTAGAGGATTAACGACCCCCTTCTTGCTTTACTTGACACACTTTAGTACTCTTGTTTTCTGATTAATTTATGAGTCTTCATTGGACGTAGTCCCAGAGAACCCGACCCTTTTCTTTGAGTGGTGAATGACCATACCATGCACCCACACGTCTGGGCGTGATGTTGCAGTGCACATGAGCAGCAATGATGCCATCTTGTGACACCCCAGTCGGGGTGGCGTGGCGAATCTCGGAGATCTGCAACTGTAATCCCAAAGGCCTGTGGTCGACTCTCTCCTCTTGGGGAAGAACATCTACACCTGGCTTCTCACAAGGCCTCGACTCTAGCCAGACCTATCACCTGAGATCATTAATGAATGAATATGATGATAATTTAAGCAGCTACTCTGTCGATAAATGCGAGGTAAAGCATTGCCTTGCATATCACGGGATCATCGGGCGCTGGTCTGTGTACCGCAAGGATCTGCCCTTTCTTTAGGCTGATCTACGCCTCCTGTGCAGGCTCTGTGGCAATGGTAACATCATCATGACTGATCCTAACTCTCGACTGCAAATCCACGTAGTGGAGGCCTCGACCTCGCTCGGCCTGTCTTGACTGTCTGCGGGGAGTGCTAGGTGCGAGTGTGACACCCAGGCGATACTAGTTCCCTGACCCATAGTAGAGGGGTGGAAGACAATTGTGTCCTCTCTGTCTCTGTGGCCCGGGGTTGTGTTGTCTACAGCCGGATCCTTTGTCTCTGGGGCGATCCCTCCTCATATGCGGGTGGCATTGGCAATGGTAGCACACCATCATATCCCGCAACTAACTCATCTCACGATGATTGGGACTAGTGTCATACCCTTGGGATTCTGCGCCTCAGTGGGCAATCCCGGTCGAAAGTGTAATCATTTGTCGTGAAATAACATATCACTGCCTGCTGACTAAATGCAATACGCCTTGGTCTTGATAACTTTGGCCTTGTCTTTGAGGTCCGTGCGAAACAAAAGTCTTATGTTTCTTTCCCTGATTGGAAGAAGATGAATCTTCCTTCCTCTTAGTACCAGCACCCATATCTTGGATGCCTCGTATGTCATCTACTCCTCTCTCTGTGATCATAGTCGTCATGACCCTAGAGTCCACTCCTCCTCAGCCATTGGAGACGATGTGCTTCTACTTGGCGGAGGTTGTTTGACGCATACTGGCTCCACCACTACCGAGCGTACCAATAGCGCAATCGCATACGGCCTCGTGAGCCTCTTGGTGGCCCAGGTGGTGCTGACGATGCCGTGGACCTTCCCTCTAGTCCTCGCCTCGGCAGCATCGCATGTCAAATGACAGAGTTAATATTCAGCCTTGATTATCTCAGGCGTAAAAATACAACCTCTGAACATATTCATTCGAGTAAAATTTTATACACTATGTCATGCATTAGTAGATGTCTGAGATAATTTCATTTATTAAATCATATTCAATAAAAATTTATTTTAAAAAATTTCATTTTAAAGATTTTATTTCATTTTAGATTTTTATTTTATTTTTAGAAAAATCTTTGTGAGCCGGTCTGTTCATGAGCAATTAATTGAACAATGTTGAATAGTGCCTTTGAGTCAGCGGGATGGGTGCACAGAGTCACGCACCAGCCGGACCAGTGTGAGGCATGGTGCGCCAGGCTGGCGCCTTTGCGCCTGGGGCAGATGTAGCAGCCCAGGTAATGTCTTGGCATGAGGCGGCCGTATATGCCCGCGGGCTGTGGCGGCCGTGTCGTGATCTTGTGGCCCAGCCGTGTCGCCTGACCAAGTCGTGTCGTTGGCGTCGTCTTCGCGGCTCCTATGCTGTAGTCGTGTCTAACTGCTGTATTTGTATAGCGGCCAGCAGTCTTGTGTCATATCGCGACAAGGTCGCCCCTCATTGATAAAACCTTTGTATGGCGACCCTGCTCCAGCAGCGCCGCTATGGCCAGTGTTACTTGGCGGCTCGCCGGCTAACCATATTGTGACCTCCCCCAGTATCGTGTAGTAGACGGTGATCGTATTGTGGCCGTGCCCAGTGTTGTGGCGCCTGTTGCCTTGCCTCTGACTAGCCTAGCCCACGCTGTGTCCACTGCGATACAATCTGTGTGTCGTGACCCGATATTGAAAATGAAGTGGCCCGACCCTCACATGACCTGCTTTTTTTCACCTTTTTACATTCAGCCCCTCTTTGGAAAAAACTACCAAAAATATATGTTTTTATTTTCATTTTCGATTACACCCGAATAAATTTATTAAAATTTATTTTATTTATTTTCTTGATTTACTATGTAAAACCTTAGAAAAATTTCTTCACATCGTTTTTTCATTAAGTTAAGGTATTTGCCCGAAATTTTCCTCGCCCTTGTTCTCACACTAACCACCAGTATTTATTTATTTATTTTATTTTTCCTATGTGCTATTACCTAAGCACAATTTCAATCCAATTCATAACAATTCATGTTGCTTACCATTCACCACGTCAAATACAACAATGCGCCTGATCATAAAACACGATTGCATGTAGTGTTCTAATCTTGTCAGTGGTGTCTAGGTAATCACATGTACTAACCATAACATCGAGAGGCTATACCAAGGCTGTGCTATCCATACACCTCATGGCCTAAACGAGTCCCTCGAGCCACTAGGTATTCGCCTTTTTAGCTTTGATACCCAGCTTGGTGAAAATTTGGTATTAGGACTAAACTTGTGGATATCAGGCAGGCTCTAGGTATTCGTATACTAAGCTCGATCTGGTTGTAGCCCAAAGCCAGGGTGTCTGGGTTGATAACTCAGAGTCAACTCGCGGAATACACTCGTGGATGTCGGGTAACCTTACCTTCTGAAAATCGGGGCGAGTCACTTTCTTTGTACGGGAGCTCTACCCGAAGTACAAAACACATTCGATAATCCTTGATGACCACACGGGTCCAGATACGAAAGTAAAATAATGGCCACCCAGGCCCTGCATCAATATTCACAAAATAAATATCCTGACTAAATATATATCATAGTTTTAAGAGTTTTATTCTCTTAATACAACATATATTAAACCTTAGAATTTTAATACATATAAAATAACTTCACCAAAGCCATAACTTCGACTTTCTTCTCAAACGGCCTCTAATGAGTGCACTTCTTCCAGATCTGACTGTACTGAAATATGGTGATCCTCGACGGGACCAAAGCTAAGTAAGAAAATTCCTCACAGGTTACTCCGCCTAAGTCTTGTGCATGGAAAAACAAACACATTCAAGCGATTACATGAATCTACTCGGTGTCTGCATATTGGCCAGATCCAGGTGTCAGAGCCCTCATAGGCGCTCCTCACACATGCACAAAGCAGTATGCGGGTAAAATAATCAGTTTTCAAAACAAAGCTTTTTATTCTCGAAACTCACTCTTAGGAATTTCGGTAAAAATGTTGAATTTCTCTCTAGAGCGAATGGTGGAGAACATTCAGAAGCTTGATTCATGGGCTCATCAGACGTGTAATTGTTGGACCATCTCTGACCAATTCAGGAAGAATCATCCATTAAAATTCCTTTACGCCCACCATGTTCGTTTTCTTTTCTTTAAGTATCATGCATTCACACACTAATATTACAGTGTGGGGTGCATATGGAATGCGTGATGCCAAATCCCAAACTTTATGTTAATATATTCATGCATATATATTAACATAATTAATCAAAACAAATCATGTTATTAAATTCACATCAATAACACAAATTAGTATGATGAATTATTAAACAACAATTCATTTTGAATCATAATACCCATAAAATTCGCTGAAAATAATCACATCACTATTCATGAGCAGTGTGAAACCCTCGGGTTACTATTCCGGCCACACAAATAGAATTTTTCCTACTGCTCGGTTCCAAAGCTTTGAGACCCGAGATTAGCAGCTAAAACAAGCCTTAGAACATTCCTAACCATTTTATATGTCTTAGACAAGATTGCTCGTAGGAAAGATCCTATAGCCTTTTAGAGTTGTCGGAACTCCACGAATCGGTGTCCGCAGCGTGGCCCTCGCGCGTAGAACAACTACTTCTTGCTCATCGAAGCAGACGGTCAGATCGGCTTGGAATCCTAGAGAAGGAACTCTCTCTCTCTATAGAATACAAAACCAGAAGCTACACCACCCACGGCCTTGCGTTTTGTCTTCAAATTTGAGAAGATGACACTATTGCATTTTTTTGTCTTGTTCATTAAACATTCCTATAATTCCATTTATGTCCATTTTTCTTGATTTTTGACACTTGACACAATCTATGCCGTCCATTTCCATCGTCTACTGCGTACGACCTTGTGTCACATGAGGTACGTAGTGGGTGACTTTGTCATCGCGTATCTTTCTGATTGCACCGTCTTTGGTCTTGCTCCAGCGTGCAAATTTTGTTGTATCGAATTCGATGAGTCGACGTGGCAGCTAGATTTGCGAGAGACGATTCCAGCGGTGAAGTTAATTTGTCATCTAGAGATCTAGAAAAATTTGGATTTTCTTAAATTCGATTTGCCATTTTTTGAAAGTGAATTTTCTCGGGTCTTACAGGTAGCTTATGCTTCAAGGCAGTTGAAGCCACATGAAAAGAATTACCTACATGATATGGAATTTACCGCTATTGTATTTGCATTGAAAATATGGAGACATTGTCACACCCCCAACCCTCGCCTTGGCGGAGCCAGAGGGTGCGTGAGGCTATCAGGACTCTTTACTGTTTTTCGAGACATTAGTGTGCAGATCTTATAACTAAATCAAAATATCATATGCAAAGATACAAAATAAAACTACTTATAGTGGTGTTTAAATAATAATACATACGAGTCCTAAGTCATTTACATACTGCATATAAAATTGTACATTTACATTTACACACACATAATTGACCTTAACTACGGGTGATGAACTACTAGTGTCTTGGCCCGATGTTATACGGAAGATCATCGTCCTCCTCTGTACCTACACCAATTAAAACTCGTGCTAATCTTAACACTTAGTGAAAACACTTAAACATCGTATACATGCTCGTACTCATTTACGATGTATATAATGTTAACAGTTATCACAGTACTTGAGATATAAAATTTTCATGAATTCATGTAACAAACTTATACACATGCGTCTTATAGCAAACTTATACTTGTTGGATCTCAGTAGGAGTTCTGAGCTTATGCTTGTCTCGGTACGCGTGGGTACCTCTTAGAGCTTATACTTGACAAAGTGTATAGGTACAAGTCAGACTCTCACTTATATAGAATTGCCCATGGGTACTGTGACTTATCTTACAGTGTAGGTACATTCGGACGAAACGATGTACATTGCTTTACTCTTACGTCGGTGTTCGATTCTTATCCATATAAGCTGTTCACGACTACCTAGATCAGTTAATAAAAAATGAGTGGGACGCAGCTGTAAGTGCCCTGAAGTGCGATCTGCGATCTTAAAGTGCCAAGTAACATAGTAAGTCTTGAAGCATTGTGAGTGTCGTCGCGCTAATCAAAATGCCCAAGTACTGCTCTGTACTACCAGCGTAATAAAAGTGTCGTGTCATTCAATGCTCCAGATCTTAAGCGATTCTGATTATATGTAATTGAGAGACTTACTATCTTATCATAGAGGCATTAAATTTGCACCTTCGAACTTCGTGAGGTGGCGAGAGTGCAGATCTAATTTTCCTTTACCTTCAAACATAGATGGACCCTTTCATACACTTATGAGTCCTCATTAGTCCAAATAGACAAGTCCTCAAGAAATATGAATAGCCAGCAAAACAAAACCGCAAAGAATTGATGTTGTGAGCAGTCTTTCATTGAGTACGAGGCGATCGAAACCTCCTCGGTATGGCAGTGGACTACGTTGTTAGTGGGATCGCTCGTTGTAGCGTAAGGACAAAAATTTCTAGATTTCTTTACATTTTGTCCGTTTTCCAGAAATCGACAAAAACAAAGAATGTTCATATACTTTCTGAAAAACATCTCCCAGTGTTCTAACTGGCAAAGCAGACATAGAAATTAATTAGGGTTTTCTAAACTTAGAAGCTCAAATATTTTGTAAGTTAGGTTAACTTATAACACTGACATGTATCCATATCTAAACCAAAATCCATGTACTCGAAGGGAGGTTTATACTCATCTTATACGACTAGGGTTTTGCAATGACTTTCAAGCAAATCTAGGGTTAGGATGATTCCTAACACAGACCACACAAGTAGGTCAACTATATCCTTACAAGCCATAGCCATCCATACAAATCCATACATCTCCATCTGAATCCTTAGTTTCCCATACCTTTCTTGGCTTCCTTTCTTGCTATTACTCTGCCTTCTTCTCTTCTCTCTATTCTTCTTCACGTTTTGCTCTGAAAATAGAAGACCTGACTTAGTCTAATCTATTGACTATACTTTCCTTTTCCATTACCTTTGGTCCTTCTGTCTCATATATTTACCGATCAAGTCATTCATATTTCCACTTTAGCATCTCATCTTCTTATCTTTATGACTTTTATGTTCAGTTTTACGATAAAATTACAAATTTACCCTTGTGTACAGTTCAGTTTCCACGAGTTTGCATTTAAATTCTGAAAAATTAAATTATACCTGCAAAATACTCTAAACATCTTTGAAAGCGACTAGGGTATATTTAGAAAGTCATTACAGAACTGATATAAAGGAAAGTGTTTCATCTACCTGGATCTACAAGAGTCTTAAGTATTTGCCTTGTGAGAGCTTAACCTGAGACAATGTGATGGATGGAATTGATTAAGGAATTATGATTGCATGATTGATTATCACCTTACGAAAGGCGATGTAGTAACACGTGTTGAGTACAGTTAGTGCGAACAACTACGAGCATTGAATGCTCACTTGTCATTAATGACGATGGTGAAATAGTATGGCGAGAGTTAATAGCTATTTGGATTTATTGAATCGAGTTCTGAGACACAAAAGAATGATGAAAGAATTTGCCATAGTGAGTCAGTTGGAGAGGAAAAGGCAGTTTTACGTGAAGGAGAATGGATCACTTGTTATAAATATTAGGTTTGTGTAACTAATGATAGTGAATTGAAGAAAGTCGTTCTAGAAAAGGCACACAATGGATCTTTTGCTATGCATCCAGGTAGCACAAAGATGTATCAAGATTTAAAGGTTTCGTACTGGTGGTTGGGAATGAAAAGAGATGTATTAGAATTTGTGACCAAGTGTATGGTGTGTAAGTGAAGGGAGTGGGAGCACCAAGTTCCTTAGGGATTATTACGAAGCCTATTAGAGATACTTGAGTAGAAATAGGGCCAAGATCATATGGATTTTGTGGTAGGGTTACCATTGACGGAAAGAAAACATGACTCGAGTTTGAATTAAGTGTGACCAGGTCGACTAGGTATTTCCTTCCTACAGGTGAGGTACATTGCCATGATAAAGCTGCGAGTTGTACATAAGTGAAATAGTTCGGTTACATGAGGTTCCAATATCCATCATTTCAGATAGAGATTCGAGGTTCACCTCAAGATTTTGGGGAAAATTGCAAGAGGCTTTGGGCACTCAACTGAATTCGTGACATTCACCCAGTAGAAGAATGAATGATGGGAAAGGTGATCCGAGTGTTGGAAGACATCTTTGAGAAGTTGTGTGATCGACTATGAGGTAGTTAGGATAGACACATTCCTCTAGTTGAATTTGGCTAATATATGATAGCTTCGGTCGAGAAATGTGGAATGGCATATGGGAAATACTCTACGGGAAGAAATCTAGGAACACCATTGTGTTGGATCGAGTTGGCGAGAAAAAAGGTAGTGTGGTTGATTCAAGAAGCAGGAAAAAGTGAAAATGATTAGAAAGATTGAAAGTGGCCACAGATAGACAAAAGCCTTGTGCGACATGAAAGAAAGGATGTTAAATGTGAGATGGTGAGAGGTGTTTTGAAAGTATCGCCTTGGAAGAAGGTAATGAATTCGGAGACGGGCCAAGTTGATACTAGGTTCATTGGGCCGTATGAAGTGATTGAAAAGTGGGATCGGTGGCATCTGAGATTGACCGCGCTCAAAGAGTTGGAAAATATCCATAATGTTTTTCATGTGTCCAATGTTGAGGAAGTGCAAGTCAGACCCATATGCTTAGTCTCTTTAAGAGGCAGTTGAGCTGAGCCGGTTGGCGGTATGAAGAGGGAGCGGTGAGATCTTGGCTCGAGAAGTGAAAGAATTGAGGAACAAGCGAATCCCACTAGTCAAATTGCTGTGGAGAAACCACAAGGCCGAGGAAGCCATGTGGAAAAGTGAAGGATTATCACGACATCAATATATGTATTCGATGAAGAGTAATTCCCGGGAATGAAACTTTCTTAAGGAGGGAGAGTTGTAGCAGCTACAAGAAGCTACCTAACGAGTTTCGAGACATGTTTGGGTATAAAATAAATAAATGAAATTTTTACAAGATTTAAATCCTAGAATGAAAAAATATACAACCATAAATTTTACAGGAGCGAATAAATTTGGTAAAAAATGTAGTAAGGACGAGGTCTAAATGAGGAAGTGTAGTGTTAAAAATATGAATGAAGTATAAATTAAATGAAAATGAATGAAATGAAGCTTTAAAATGAGAATAATGAGAAATACGGAATTGGTGTGTAAGCAAGCATGAGGCTTATGAAGGATTTTGACTTAAGAATGAAATTGAGTGCTTGTAAAAGGGCATAACTCTCATTTATTCATTTTGGGTTGGAGAGAAGAGAATGCTGATTGAAGAGAGAAGGGAAGACATTGTTGTTGATTTCTTCTCCATGTAAACAGAATGAAGTAGATCAAGACGGAGGAAGAAGAAAGAAAAGAAGAAGAGCTTAAGGTAGGAAAAACTAAACTCTAACCTCTTTTTCTTGTGTTGTTTTGGATTTAAGGGAAAAGAGCTAACATATAAAGGTGATTTTGATTGGTTGTAGATCAGTAGTTTTGGGATTGTTTTGGGTTGAGTTTGAAGTTTATTGTTGATTAATTATTAGTTTGGATTGGTTTTGAGAAATGTTTGTAAAGAAATATTTGGGTTTCAAAGGAAATCTTTGTCAGAATTTCAAAAACCCTGTTCTTGTTTTAACTATCAATTAAGTTATAATCATCCAAATTAAGTGATTCTGATTGGTACTGAACCATAAGAGATAGGGCTACTACAAATTTATAGAAAGGGACCAAGAGCAAATTGCTTTAAGGCTCGAATATGGGCTTAAAAGGTGAGGGTTTGGGTAGCTCGCTCAAGTATGCTCTTGTTTAGGTGCTAGTTGTGGTCATTTTTTGCCATAAGTTGAGTTTCACTCATCCCAAATTGAGTAGTTAAAATTCTAAGTAAAACTAGACTTCCTAGGGAATAATTTACTTGGAAGGAAGTGTACCCCAAAGTGCCATAAATACGTCAAAGGTAGAACTATCATCTAGTTCTGTTTTTGAAATTAGAGTAGTCTAGATGTAAATGCAATAACTTGAGTTTGGCAATCCAAATTCTGGATGAATTCAATTGGAGAAGAAACCTTAGAACTATAACTTCAAATGAGTCAAGGAGACAAGTACCAATTTATATAGTTAAGACCCCATAAATAAAAAATAATAATAATGGGTGATGAAATTTTGGGCATATCGACTAGTTTGGCATTAAAATGTCGTAATTTGAGTTTGGGTTATCCAAATGAGATGATTCTAATTCCTACTGAAAATAGAACTCTTATAATAACCAATTAATATGTGATTGTCATTGTATTTGAATAGGGACTGACGAGGAGGGAAACCTGCATTGAAGTTGAGATTAGAAGATTGGAATCAAAGCGGCGATTTTTGGTTTGTTCTCCAAACTCTCTCCTATTATTTCTAAAATATTTGAATAGTATATGAAATGACTTGAATTTTGGAAATGATTGAAAGAAAGTGGATAATGATTTATGTTTGAAATGATTTGTTTTAAGTGATTTGAGACAATTGCCTTGTGAAGCTAGATACATAAAAAATTTCATGATAACAAATGTTCTATTTGCATACAAATGTCTATATATACTATTGTAAATTGTATTGAATGATTTTAATGCCCTTAAGAATGTTAGTTAAAACTTGAGTTAAGGATAAATTGGTATACGATAAGAGAATTCGAACAAACGTGCTATTGTGTATCTGGGTGAAGTAGCCAGTGAGGCAAGCGATATCGGTAGTGTGCACCCGGTAGAGTATATATATATATATATATATATACCTCACAGAGCCTACGGCCTAGTGGAATAAAATCTTAGGTGGTCGTTATCCTGTGCACCAAAGCATAGGTTAAGAATTCGATGAGGTAAAATGATAATGAGATTAAGATTTAAAGTGCACGATTTACATTGCTTTTAATGATTTTTTCTTTCTTTGTGCCTATGAAAATGCATAGCTTAGATGACAATGAACATAATTTATTTATAGAATAAATATATAGATATGTATTGTCTTGCATTGGTCAATAGAGTGTACAAAATCATTGTTTTATAAATGTGCATGTTTCGATTTAAAATGAAATGAAAAGAGAATAAATTGTATAGAACCAGCATGAAAATGCTTGGTGTGTTGTTTATCCCAGCATGTGATCTTGTGAATAGACATAAGAGTGAAGACCCCTTTGGCTTGAATAGCGTCAAGAAACCATTCGGAGGAGAAGTAAAACTCAGCGACACGTATCTTATGAGAACCCAGATTAACTCTTTTGTGTAAAGTATCTTGGGAAAGTTAAACTCTAATTCTATTTTGCTTAAATGTTTTTATATTGAAAACTTTGATAAATTTTGTAAATGATGGTACAAATGTGATTATCCCGAAAGTGATGGGTCTTCATAAAATGTTAGTTTCATAAAAAGGTTTAATGTATTTTTATGTATACCCAGTAGTATTTGAAATGTGTTTGGTATTGAAAATGTATTCACATCTGTATGTTAGTTTTTTTTTTTGTGTTTGGTGGAAATTAAAGTAGAGGACCGCGTTCCCACAAATCTGAACCGGGATGGATCTCTTGATTGGGGGCGGAATTCGATGAATGGCTTGTCAGGATCTTACAATGTGGATACTTACTAAGAGTAAGCTAAGTACGCCTGGGAGACTTGTCATGAGACAATCATATGGATCATCTATTTAAATATAACTGATTGTCTCATCAGCAATGGTGCAGAAATGTCCTTAGACTTCGGGTGCTTAACAGGATATCTTGGATGTTAATTTTGTACTTTAGCCTCGATCATATTGCCTCTGAGGTCACTCTTTGGATGAGGATTGGGTGTAGTTTGAGGTGTTTGGGGGGTAATTGAGTAGCCAAAAGGATTAAGCGCTCCAATAGGAGGGGTATACTAAGGCCTTTTTGTCGGAATCATTGCTCGAAAATCTCTTGCCATAGTGAAATTTCCTTGAAATTGTCTTCAAGTGCATAATTGTTGAGTGATGAATCAGGACAAGATCGAAAATATCATTTTGAAATTTAGGTGTGGCATAATAGTCTGTTGGGAGCTACACATTGTCATGCTCAAGACAAGTAGGGTATAGATTGGTGAAATGACAAATTCTTGGTATTTGTCTATATGGGAAGGGTATCTTGATCCAGGCCATTGACTCCGGAGTCAATTTGGGGTTATGATGTGATTCTTTAGATACCAATCTTGACTTGCTTGAATTCAATAGTTACTGGATCAGTGGCCAACATAAACTGTGAAACCTGAGAAAATCCAATTTTCTCAAAGGGAAAAATACTCGTAATTTCGGTAAAATCAGAAATTTTCTAGATCTTTCGGATGGCCAAGCAGGACTTCTCAAGTTGAAGTCGTCTGAAATTTGGCAACCACAGTGGGATTAGTTAGATTTGAGTGGTGGGATTTCATGTTTCGGGGCGTGGGGTGTCGGATGACAAATGGCAAGGTTAGGGATGCCCTTGCTTTTGAGTGTGTGACACTTGGCATAGAAGGAATGGCTCACAATTAGCCATGTGTGGAAATGAATCCCATGGCTCACAATGAGCCACATGAGGGCATGATGTCATAAAGGAAAATTATGAAATAAGGGAATAAAGATGGAAAATTGATGGCCACACAATGGTTGGGAAGGGAGAAATTTATAATGTGGATCATGTAAGATGTGCCTCAAAAGGGAAAACTGACCAAAGAGAAAGAGAAAATGAAAGAAAAGGAAGAAGAGAAATGAGAAAAAGAAAAGAAAAAGAAAAAGGAAGGAATAAGCTAACGAGAAAAAGGAAAGCGTGAGAGGAAGGAAAAAAAGGAGATCACGAGGAGGTTTTGGTTCTTCATTTTAGAGAGAGTGTCCTCCTTCTCTACGGGTTTGTGGCCAGATCGGCCAGTGGTTCCCTTCGAAGAGCCAAGGACGGTTGTTACCGGGAGAGGAGGACAGCAGCGTGAAGCGCGGTTTGGGTTTCGAACCAGCTCCATAAAGGTAGGGGTTTCTTCTGTTTATTCTTGGTTTAAGTGTTTTGTGATGTTTGAGTTGATTGTAGAATTCGTGAGGGCCGTTTGATCGGTTCCCGAATCTTGAGCGAAGTGTGGAAATTTTTGGGATATTTTTTGGTGGTCAGGATCAGTTTGCAGGGATTGATTTGTCTTTGTATCATAATTTATATAATAAATTATGTTTTTTGGTGTGGAAGGCCAAAATTGGGAATGGAATTACGTTTCCACCAAAGAGAGCAGGTAACTAGGAGTCATTGCCCGAAATGGACAGCCACTTATTCTATTTTGGGGTATTACTTGATCCAGTTTATGTATAATGGACATCAAATGTCCATATGTTTTAACATTAGAAATCATTTGATATGAATGGCTTGGCAGTAATAATGTGGAAATAGATAGTTAAGACATGATTTAATGTTAACACAACCTAATTATATGGAATTAAATTGTCGTTATAATATGGAGATGAAATGTGTAAATTGTAGTGACTAAATTAGGTGATGGTTGAAGTGTTGAATTACATGTGTGTAATTGTAGTTGATTAATGTGCATATTGACATATTGTGTAAATGATTTTGAAAATGGCATAATGCATTTTCATATCTTATTTGGGTAACACAGTAGGTGTAGTGTATTGGATTACTGTACAAGCGGACATGGTTGCGAAAGGAATTTCATAGGATGATAGAAGGAGTGGGTTGGAAGATTAGCCAGGATCATTTGGATGAGGACCATAGTGTTTGGGCTTCCTTTCTTAATTCGCCTCGGAGGGTGATCCGCTGTACTACAGACACATTCGGTGGTATATTTTCAGAACAACGGGTTTTGTTTTGAAAATAATTTTCATATCTGGGGCTGAGCAGAGTGTGAGTGGTCGGTGGACTCGTGATGGTGGCCTGTAGACATTCAAGTAGGATCAACGTATTTACTTGAGTGTGTGTTTACTTTTAGAGCATTCTTATGCACTTAGGTGGAGAAGTAACCCATTTAGGGTGATTCCTTCTTGGGCGATGGCTTCATACAATAGAGAATATCATTTAGTGCGGGGGCATTCTTGAGAAGACAACTTCGATTTAGAGGCTGATTTTGAAGAAATAGGGTTGTGGCACGATGCTTTTGGATACTAAGCATGTATTAGAATTTTAGATTTTAATATATGTTTGTATAAGATGTAATCAGCTATTAATTGACCAGAGATAATTGGAGAATAGTTAACAGATAATTGTTTTATAGTATTATTGGTTTATATATGACAGAGACATTTTTACTCGGTATCGTCTCGTGATCCCAGAAAAAATTATAGATGTGGATTGTGGGTAGTCAACGAGTTTGGTTTTTTGCGGCGTCCTGATATTCGAGAAACCTAATGGCTCTGCATAGAAGAGTGTGGGGTGATAAACAGTTGGATGAAATCAGTATAGAGAAGTTAATTCGAGAATGGAATGTCACGGGATTGGAATCTCGGGTTGGCCACAGCAGAGATAATACCTGCTTGGGTGGGTGTAGGAACATGCCATAACGCATTGGGATGCGTGTGACCTACTCGTCACTTGGGTGAGAGGGCATTTATTCATTTCATAGGGATGAGGTTTTCTATAAAAGCGATATTATGACCACAAATGGAGAATGACTCTTTTGAGACTTGAGAGGTTCATGAGAAAGGTTGTTTTCTGTAATCTCCAAAGTGTTCTAGAGATTTTGAGGGCAGGATTTTGGTTTCCTCTTTGGATGGGACTTGGCTAGCATCAGACCCTTTACGAAACCCTTTCCTTAGAGGTTATCGACTCCACTCTTCGTGTGGATACCATGAGAGCGAACTGGGGACCCGTTAACCGTCTAAGGCGCCAGGCCGTGCTTCAGGTTTTGCAGGCAAACCTGACTGTCATTACCCTTCTCTTTGTTGTGACGGATTTGATGCTACAAGGGTCCTTGATGGGTTTAGTTAGGATATTTTGTTTTCAGTTGCTATTGGCAGAAGTGTTTCCATCCACGAAACCCTTCGATTATTATTAAAACAACCTTGTATTATCAAATCTATTTATTGTTGAGAGTTTTGGTTTTTGGCACCTATGTTTTTAAAGTTTTGAAATGAGTTTTTGTATGAAAAGGTGTAGATCCGATTGTTGTTATTTATGTGTATGGTCATGAGATTAGTCTAGGATGGTGATGAAGAAGGAACAACTTGGAAGTGAGTAAAGTCGATTATTTTTCAACTTTCGTCGTTGGAAAACCAAGCCCAGCGTTGTGGCGTTTGGTGCTTACGATGTGGTAGCGTTGTTCATGAGAACCGAAAATTCGCGACATTTTGATGTGACATGACATGACGATGCAAAACGACATGACATGATGTGACGTGAAGTGATGTGACATGATGTGTGAGTTGAACACTCCCAACGTCGTGACGTAAGGATGTGCACGTCACGATGTGAGGGCGGTAGTGGGGTTTTGAACCCTCATGTCGCGACGTCAGGTACTACTGGTGCCTTGTTCATTTCCTTTCTTTTATGGTTTTGCAAGTCTCAACACACTTTACTCTTATGTGTTTGATAAATGTCTGAGTTAAAAAGCAGGCAGTTCAGCTTTAAAATTTCTAGAATCGTGGATTTCAAAAACCATGTTGAAATTACCTATGAAGTACAGAACAATACCTTCTTTTGGAAATCTTATGGTTCAGAGAATTTGGTCGGGATTATAGTTCTAGGAGTTGAACCCGATTGGAGATTCATCGGGTTTATGATTGAGAAGTTGAATCTTCGGGTTCATGATCAAAGATGTTGAATCAGATTTTCAAGTGTTGAATGGTGGATCTGGGACAATTTTGGTTAGTGTTGGGTGAGTTATTGTTCAATGTTGAACAAACAAAATGGATCAGTTTATTTCAAATTTGAAAAACCTTTTAATGTGCTTTTGAAATCATAGGGTACCATTATCTTGACTTTCAATGGATTGCATTAGAGAATGCATGTTTAAGGTGTATGTTAGCATATTCGATGATTATATGAACTTGCATAATGGTGATTGAGCATTCTGCATTGATTATTATTCTTTTTGGATAAATGAGACATCAATATATTCCCTACACTCTCTCTAATTTCTCTCATAGCACTTCTACCTGTCTAAATCCGCCTCAAATATAGCAGAGTTATTGTATTAAATGTAATATGGAAAATTGATTACGAAGGTTATGATAAGTTGGTGAAGATGCAAAGGAAAAGAAGTATGAAAAGGTACGAAAGAAGACCTTGAAGATTGTAGAATTTAAATTTATTTTAACTTGTAATAATCATGTGTGCATATCCTTAGGTTGGACTGTCGATTCCATTAAAGTCATGGAATTGATTTTAGAATGTCCATAACCATGCCATATAGTTAGAAGTAGTATCACTTAGCAATTCCTTGAGATAGAATGGATAATGCAACAATAAAAAGATAGAGACTTATCTAAAAGAAAGCCCTCCATTTATTATGTGGAATTAATGTCTTCCTTTTTAATATGATTGTGACTTCGAGTTCCTTTTGGAGATTGAGGTTGTTGGGTGGCTTCAGCCTTCCTCCACAAGAGCATGTTCTATCCATGGAAATGAGTTTTCTTGATCGATGGGTGCCTTAACTAGATTCATTCATTAGCTTTTGGGTAAACCGAGGTTAATGTTGGATACGATTCTTGATCGGGTTAGTGTACACAAGATGTACGTATCATGAGTGATAACCCGGTGATAGTGCCTGAATCAACAGTTGTTAGCCTGAGATTGATAAATTGCATGGGATTGCCAAATTAGAATAATTATTGATCTAATATGGTTGGGTAAACGAGGTCACTCTAGTGATATTGAATTCGCATGGTATACGCTTACGATTGGTATGAACAAGATACCTACCTTTTGACCCAGGAATGGCTTCTTTGGTAGAAATGATGTGATTCTCTATGATATTGGATATCGACATGCTAGGAGAACCTCATATAGGTTCTCTCGGATCAATAGTGAGAATTTATGGATTCCTGATAAAATAGTGGGAGCCATAATGCATAGTGCTCAATAGTAATAATTGTATTTTAGATGCAATATAATAATATAATCTCTTTTTACATCTAGGTTTGCAAGAATCGTAACATATGTCTGACCACCCAGTGAAGTTGCGATCCCATCTTAGTGCGATAAGTGTGGGACGATTCCTGGTAGCTAGGAACTTGAGAACTCGGGCGAGAAAAAATAAACTTATATCATGATGCATTCCCAGTATCCCATTGTGTTGGAATGTAGATATCATTTCAGAAGCACATGGATGACAGTATCATTGCTGCATGTGTCATGCTTGCATCTATGTCACAAGGCTTGAAAGCTTGACATGAGGCTATGATAGCATATGACATAGTGGCGTCTAAAGGTATTTCTCTGAGCAAGCGAGATCTAGAAGGTTCAGGGGTCTCAAAATGCTTAAATGCTTTTTGCTCAGATGCAGAAGGGACATCTCGATACAATATCGTGAAAATGCATAGGTACAATGGGTTGGATCAACTAGGTTTTGGTATGGACAATGAATTAAGTATGGCCCCAAACATTTAATTCTAGCACTCATTATTTAGGAGTTGCAAACACCCAGTCTATCTTAAATCTTGAACTTGTTTTCATGTTGTCTTTAATATCAAGGGTTAGGGTCCTTAAGTCTTCCAACTTGTTTTTTGTCATTGTCTTTAATATCAGGGGTGAAGGAATTAGTATTTTCTACCATCCCCGAGGATGGTCTCTGAAAGGATATGAGTATTGTGGTAGAAATGACGTGGAAATCATCTTTTCATTACCCAGATTTGGAATTTGTAAACAACTCACTTTCTCGATAAAGTTAATGCATTTAACTAGTCCAGATGATTAAGTCCTCATTAATATGTTCAAGACAAGATTGTTCCCTTGTTTGCCAAAAGGCATGGACAAGGTTAAAATCTTTAAGGAAAAAAGTGCAGATTGTGGATTAGCTAAACTGATTAGACATATTTTCCTTTGAAACCCTAAGCATAGTAGCGCCAAAGATTGTTGCTAAATAAATTGGATCCTGAATGACCGTCTCTAGGAATTACATCATCGTTCTAAACAGACTCTTCACTACTTTTGGACTGATTTGTACCAAAATCAAGCTTCTTTGAAGAGTTTGTATCCACTAAAGAGTCATCATTCATAACTTGTTTAATGTCATTGCTCATAACTGACTTTGGAGATTTATCCATTGCTGCATTTGTTTCTGCAAGAGAGGCTGCTTCAATGTAAATCTTTTTATCTACTTGGGCTACCTCATCTGACATGCCCTTAACAACTTACTTTCTTCACTTACATTTTCAACCTGAGTCATTGGGAATTCAATTTGCTCCTCCTCAAATGGATTTAAAACAAATTCCCTTTCATCTTAATTATGAATAAATCACTCTCATTTGCATATTTAATTAGACAATAATCATTGTTATATAGTCCTTTATATCCTTTGTCAACCAGTTGATCCACACTTAACAAGTTCTGATCTATGTTAGCACATATAACACATTAGTGATTAACTTAGTACCATGAAAAGTTGGGATAACTATTGTACATTTTCCCTTAATGACAATATACTCACCATCGCCCCACTTAAACCATTGATGAAGTGATTTCACACCATTCTTTAGACATGCTCTTGTTGTGTGCCATATGGTTAGAGTAACCATTGTCAGTGAGCCCGACAGTTTTTGAACTCATGCTGGTGAAGCAAGTAGCCCTTGAACCAAGTAATCTTCTTCTGTTGATCCTACATTTTACCTCTTCCTCATTTTGTTGCCTTTTGTTCCTACAAATAATAGCTTCATACCATATTTGTTGACAGTTAGAGTATTTAACATCTGGACTTCTCCAACACTGGAAAGGTGGATGACCTTTCTTGTTACAACACTGGTAGGGCTGATGTGACTTCTTCACCACCCATCCTTCCATTTTTCGGTTACGGTCTGCACTAGTGCTACTTTCTTTCTTCTTGTTCTCCCATTTGCTCTTGATTTGCTCCTCAATGTAGCTATCGATTGCTCCTTTTGTTGTTGTGCCTTCTCTCATGAGACTCCTTTACTCTTATGCTTGAAAACCCTTAACAATTATACCCAGAGAAAATTCTTGACATGTCCTTGGTATTTTCAAGGATAGTGATGGTTCCTTCATACCTTTCAGGAATAGTAACAAGGATTTTTTCAACTATTTTTGAATATGTGAATTCAAATTCAAGAAGTCTCACTCTATTTGCAATTCCAAAAAGTATGTCAAAGTATTCTTTAACTGATTTAGACTCCATTATTTGCAGTTCAAATTCCCTTACCAAGTTTAAAATTTGCATACCTTTGATTCTCTCATCCTCAAGCATACTCATTTTGAGGTAATCTCGTATCTCCTTGGTTGACTTTAGAGACATGATGCATTGTGAAGATGATGAGAGTGGCAATTTATTGTAAATAAAAATGATTTTGCCTTTGATTTCTTGGTTTTCCTTTCTTTATGTACTTTCATTTGAGCCATGGTGGGATTTACAGAAAGTACAGGAATATCATATTTCTCTTCAACTGCTTCCCAAATATCAAGGGCTCCCAAGTAAATCTCCATTCTAACTACCCACATCTCATAGTTGGTTCCATCAAATAATAGAATTGTTAACTTTAAAGGTAATAGAAGACACCAATGAGAATGAGATGAACAACGGAGAAGAAAAACAAATTCATTAATTAAAAAAACACAACAAACTTAGGTTTAACCAAAAAAGAGATTATAATAAAGGACCTAAATCAAGCCATGACTAAAAATAGGAAATCCAGTACTAATCCCTAGGTAGAACTTCGTCAACAACAACATAAATATTAAATGTATATCAGTCTAAACATTTAATCTAGCACGTGCAATTGGGAATACTTTTATTTTAAAATGAATTTCCTTCAGTTTTTATAGCATATTTGAAAGCAATCACTACAACTCCCTTTTCATTTTAGCTCTCCCAAAAGGAAAGAAATATTTCATGAAGGTCTATCAAATAACATTAAATTTGTGAATCTAACATTATTAATATTTTTTCTTGAAATAACTTATTTCGAACGAAAATATCATTCTCTATTTCATGTATTTATATTATTTATTAAAAAGATGGATAATTTTACAGAAACAAGGAGAATTTTGTCAAAGTAAATGAAAATTTGATGAAGATAAAATTTTCAAAATTGGGTTTCAAAAATTATTTTAATCAAATCACCAAAAATAAATTAAATAAGTCAAAACTACGACAAGAGGAAAAAATATTAGATACAAACACATAAAATGATAAAATTCATTTTTGTCCAAAAATAAGTTATTTCTCAAATAAATAAATAAATAAATAAATAAATGGGAGAGTTAGATGTTTTAACCAAATATTTCATAATGGAATTGTATTAGGGGAAATTGTTTTTTCATTACATTATTGTCCCTTCCTTGTTTTACCCCCATGGAATAAATCCTGTATTTATTTCCCTCATGGGGCACATTCTTGGAAACTTTGCGAAAAATAATAAAAAAATTAAAAATAAATCTTTAAAAAATATATAATTTGAAAAATAATTCTACATATAATGTAGTTTTCTCCACATCATCAAGCCACGTCATATTGAAGCTTTAAAATTTTCAAAATTATGAAGGTGTCTTTTCAAAAGACAATTTCAGTGTAAATTAAAATTTTCAAAAATATAAAGGTGTCTCTTCAAAAAGACACTTTCAATGAAATAATGTAAATGTGTCTTTTAAAAGACATTTTAGTTAAGTGAAAATTTTCAAAATTATGAAAGTATCTGACTAGCAACAACAAAATAGTGTAAATGTGTTCACACAAAGTGCTTTCAATGTAAATAAAAATTTTCAAAATTATGAAGATGTCTCTTCAAAATACACTTTCGTATAAATTAAAATTTTCAAAATTATCCTTTGTGTCTCTTTAAAAGACACTTTTAAAGATATAATTACAAATGTGTCTCTTTAAAATATACTTTCGGTGTAAATCGAAAATTTTCATAATTATAAAGTGTTTATTAAAGGCATTAAATGAAATAGTGAAAATATGTCTTTTCAAACTTTTAGTGTAAATTAGAAATTTCAAAAATTTTAGAAATTAACAAGAGATATTTTAAAAAATGTCTGCTAACGGACACTTTTTAGATGGCCTAAACTCTATTAGATTTAGAAATATTTTAAACCTATAGTATTTAGAGGTTTTTTTGTTTTTTAAATAGATGTCTAAAACCCCCTACATTCTTGGCTCCACCTCCGATGGAAAAAGCAAAAGTAGGAGTGTAAGCATGGTGAAGGGTAGACTACGGTTTTTCTCTACATTTCTTGTGCTAAATTTAAGCGACAACCTTTAGCTCCCTCGAGTTTAAGCGAGATGACTTCCCACCGGACTTCATCTTTGGAGTGGAACCTGCATATCGAGGTTTGTTTACTTTTTTCTTCTTTTTTTTTGAAAGATTGTTTACTTTTCTTGACCTTTGGAATCACCTTTTTGAATAAAGGAGTTCCAATAGTGAATAGATTTAGTTGTTACATAAAAGGTTGAAGGGCAGCTACAAGATGGGAGGACCTAGTATCTGGGATACCTTTGTTCATATTTAGTAAGCTTCTACTTTCACTATAATAATTATTACTCATTTTATTAGAAATATTTGGTTAAAGACATCGAATAATTTTGAATTTGTGAATATAACATGTCCCATGTTTTTCTTAAAATAACTCATTTTGAACAAAATACCATTCTTCATTTCATGGTTACATTGTCTTAAAAGAAAGTATTTTTTGCAAGAAAATAGGACATTTTATCAATATTAGGCCAAAAATTGATGTAGGGTCAAATTTCCGAAATTGGGTTTTCAAATTATCAAGTGTTTGCTCATACTATAGCTTCTTTTGCCAAGGGAACATCAAGCCTTCCACCAGCAATGAAGAAGTTTTCTCTTTTATGGCCTTGTCATCAAGCTCTTCAGTTTGTTCCTTCTCTTTTTGTCTTTAGTAAGATATTCGCCAGGTTGGGCTACGAGTAATATTGCTGGAAATTTAAACAATCTTTTTAAATTTATGATACTAATTATAAAGAAAGTCTCAGAGGACTCTCTTTGTTTGATTTTAGTAAGTAGAAGACTTATTTGATGTAAAGAGTCCAAGATCATGAAACTTGGTTCTAAAATATTTTCTACTACTATATCTTAATGCGCAACTTGATTAGAAGTATTTTTGATTTTGACTTCGAAAATTGGGCAAAACATGAGTTTAGTAGCCATTTTCTTAGAGATAAATACAAATGCTAGGCCATGATTTGGATGACTGATTGTCTGACAAGAATTCCCGGGGCCATCCTATGGAGCTACTGGAGACATAGCTTGTGATCAGTATCACAAATACAAAGTCAGTTCCCCTTCTTTTATGATATTTTTGTTAAAATAATCATATGGCATGTTAATCCTGAGGGTAGCTTAGGTGGTCTAAGGCCTTGGGATTTAACCCAATGGTCACCAGTTCGAATCGCTCTCGGGTCCTTAGGGTTTATCTAGCCATTAACTTCAGGGTCCTATGGGATTAGTCGAGGTACGTGCAAACTGGCCCGGTCATCTACGGTTATCCAAAAAATAAAAAAAAAATCATATGGCATGTTCATCTTCCTGATTAGTTCCTCTTTTGAAATGATGGCTTTGTTGTTAAGGAATTGGATGTTGTGGGAGTATGCACTCTTGATGCTCCTTATATGAGACCAGTATGTTGCTATTGAACCATTTTCTTGTACAAATGATCTAGTAATTTTGAATATAGAAATTTATTCTGATCATTGTATTTCTGTAAACTTGTTTTGGTGCTTCCTGCATTGTGCATGTATTTTTGAAGGAAGATGTTAAACTCATGGTTGAGACATGCCTGAAGGATCTGATTCTCCATTTTCGTGGTCTCGACTTATCCCCGAAGTAAGATCACTAAACTATAATTCATGTTAAGAGAATAAAAACTTGGGCACTCTTTGATTCTGTCTCGGACTCGATCATGATATTTATTGTTCTATAAGATGGAAGAGGACTTGTCAAGCCAAAGGGTTTAACATATTACAACAATCTCATTAATGAACTTATCAACTTAGGTCGGATCATATGATACATCGAAATGGAGTCGATATTTTTTTGGTTATCTTTGTGGGAGTAGTGAGTACTTATCTTTTCTTTGATAGACAATCTAGAGACAGATTTTTAAGTCCAAAAATTCCTTCCAAACTGATATTTAAACAATGGTTTACAAGCTCACTTCTTCCAATATTTCTCCCTTGGATCTGCGAATCGACCACGTGTTTCTCTATTTCTGAAGGCACGCCACGGGCTCTTGAAGATGAGTATGAGGGATGGATTAGTCGAGAAGGATTGTGTATTGTTCTCATCTCTATCTTTCAAATTTCACATTTTATGCTTGGGCCTTATGCCCTCCACCAGAACAAACTAAGCCATCGATGAGCGTTTTTCTATGTGGATGCGGGAAAAGACTTCCTGGAATATCTTGATGTATGCTTAGAGAATTTGTGATAGGGTTTTGTGTGGTCCACCATAAATGAAGGCAATATATCTGCTCTTGGTGGCTATGGTAGTGGAATCGCACCCCCTCATCGATGCTCTCCTCCTTTTGGAAATTGTCTAAAGGGAACTCCTGTAGAGCCATATTCTTTGGACATCATATCTTGTTGGCACATGCATCGGTATGAAAATTATGCGAGGGGAAAAATATCGAATTATTACCTCAACCCCGTCGGTTAATGAATGTATGCATCTCCTCGACCATATTGCATTGCGATAAAATTATTCATCAACGTGCGGTTTGTTGAAATCAATACTTAAGTAAAATTTGAATCTCGACCTTAACTTTTGTTTTGGCATTCATCCATTACATAGAAACATCAAGAAATTTGATAGTTACTAACCTGATGTGGGTTCCAGCAGGAGAAACAACATAAGATTCGTAAAAGGGGCAAATGGCCCTGCCTATGTAGACCCTACCGATCCGAGTCGACATTCAAGCTTTTTAAATGAAAAGAAAATGTGGGTTGATTTTGAATTTTAGAAAATCGCACGTCCCAGGAGAATAGTTTTCTTTGGAGTCACCACTTACTTTTGTTGTTATTTTATAAAAACCAAATAAGAACAAAAACCTCAATGACTCCCGGTATGAACGATCACAACGAAACTAGATTTTGAGTGCAGGGATCAGATTACCTGCTCGGGAAGGCCTCATATGAGGTAGCACTCCTCTAGGCTCAGACCGGTCTCTACTAGTGAATTGGGTATGTGGGAGCATATGGGTCACAGATCAGATAGTCTCTTAGGCTAAACATACAACTTGGATCAGACCAACCTAATTGGTATCTAGCATGCTTAAAAACACTCAACCAAAAGGGCAAATGGCGCGTACCTGTGGTCCCTAGCCAAGCGTTGCAAGGGAAAGTTAGTCGCACATTTTGAGCATACAATAATTTCTCAAAATTAGATATCAAAAAGCAAAGGAATCCAAGAGAAACCATACATGGCATCTCAAGCACTCGTGATCTACACTCTTGTCTGACCATAACTATTCATCCCGAAAGCTTAGTCCAACAAACACTAGATTATTGGTGCTTAACTAATCACCCTTGGACATAGATCCTAGATTCCTTAGAATCAAGAATTGAACCACATTAACCTAAACTAAACCCCATTTGGACCTTTAAACATAGCTTTATGTTGATCTGGAGCGAATGGGCCGGACTCTGAGTCACGGGCTATTAGAGCGAAATCGAGATTTGCCCTTACAAAACTCGAAAAGCTGGCTGATCCGGTTCCCGATCGATCGTCCGGTTGAGAACAATTCTGAAATTTTTCAGAACATTCCTTATAAGTAAGGAAACCAAAAATACAAACGATTAGTACAATTCCGACATAGAATGACTAAGAACCGACATAAGCAAAAAAGTACGAACTTCAATTCCGGAAAGCGAACCCGATAGGCGGCTAATCCGGTTTCCCAACCAGTTCAGCCGGTTGAGAAAGACTCTCAAAATTTTTCCAAACCTTCCTCTGAGAGTTAGGAATCCAACAAAACAAATCAAGTAGAAAACCAACTCGAATGGCGAGAATCGACTTCATGGCGCCAAAAGACCCAAAAGCGCTATTCCGATAAGCGGAATTCGGTGAGCTAGGCTGATACGGTTTCCCAACCCAGTTCAGGCTTTGGTTGAAGAACTCTCAAAATTTGTTAGAACCTTCCTCAAAGTCGAGGAATCCAACAAAACAAATCAAGTGAAAACCAACTCCAATGTGTAAGGCAGAAAATTCCAATTTGGAAAAATGGCTAAGCAGTAATTCGGTCAAAACCGGGAATTTTTCTAGATCTCGGATGATGAAGCGGACTTCACCGTTGGAATGCGTCGAAATCTAACTATCACATTAATTCGTCGAATTCCAAGACAATCGAATTTCACGTTTTTCGAGGCACCAAGTATCGGGTGCCGTAAAACGGGTTTGAGAGACATGTGATGTGACAAAGGTCACCTACTACATGTACTCTTGTGACACATGTTGCAAGATTAGAGAGATGATGGAAATGGACGGCTTAGATTAAGCCAAGTGTCAAAATCAAGACATAATGACATAAGTGGAATTTTGGAAATGTTTAATGATAATAAGACGAAAGATGAACAATATTCATCTTCTCCAAAGATAATCGTCTGATAAACGGGAATGAGAAGCTGATAGGTGAGTTTGTGATTTTTAGAGAAGAATGTGTGCCTTCTCTCTAGATTTTCGGCCGGTCGGATCGTCGGTTCTCGCCAGACAGAAATAAGGCACATTTACGCTGGCCAAGGGCTACGCGTGGGCACGAGATTTGGTGGAGTCGAGCAACTCTTAGAGGTAGGGATCTTTTCCTCGCGCGTTATTCTTTGGCTAAGAGTCATGTAAATGGTTAGGAATGTTACGAGGCTTGTTTTGGCGTGTAAATTCGGTCTCAGCTTTGAAGCCAGGCGGAGAAAAATTCTGGCTGTGTGTGTGAATAGTGCTGCGCCGGGGTTTCCTTGTTCATGTGAATAGTAATGTGAATGTTTTTGTGTGAATTTTTATGATGTTGAGTAATTCAAAATGAATAGCTTGTGTTTGCTAATTAGCCCATGTGAGCTAATGTTGGTGTTATTAATGTGAATTTAATAACATGATTTATGTGATTTAATTATGTTAATATATATGCATGTGAATATATTAGCATAGAAGGTTTTGGAAATTGGCATCATGCATTCCATATGCCTTTGAAAGCACCCTAGAATATTAGAGTGAGTGCATGACATGAGAAATGAAACAAAAGCGAAAATGTTTGTGAAAGAATTTCGACGGAAGATTTTAGAAGGAATTGCCTTGGAGGAGCGTCAATGGATCGCCGGATGAGGACAATGACTGACGGAGGTTTATCCGACTAATTAAAGCCTCGGAGGTATTCCAATATTTTGCGAAACTCGGTAGTAAGTTTTCAGAACAAAAAGCTTGTTGTGGCCCGGATATTTTATAATGGCAGGCATGTGTGAGGAGTGGTGGGACTCGAGACATGGGTTTGGCAAGTAGACATTCGAGTAGGTTCATGAAATTGCTTGAATGTGATTGTTTTCCATGCATGTGCACTTAGGTGGGGAGTAACCCATGTGGCCATTATTTTACTCGCATGTGGACCCTGTGTGGTCATTGTAAACTTGTTGGGACAGGTTTGTACTTTGGGTAGAGCTCCCAGTCTGAGGGACTACTTGCCCAGATTTTTGTGAGAGGTGTCGGGTTACCCGTCATTCACAAGTATTCCGCGGGTTGACGGGTTGTCAACGGACACCTCGGTTTTGGGGCGTTATAGAATGACTGAGAACCGACACAAACGGCGCCAAAGACCCAAACTGCTGTTCTAGAAAACTGAATTTAGTGAACCTGTGATTTAGGATTTCCCAGCAGTGTAGCCGATTGAAGAACTCTCAAAATTTGTCAGAACCTTCCTCAAAGTCGAGAATCAAAAAAACAAATCTAGTAGAAAACCAACTGCGAATGGCCGAGAACCGACTTCATGCCAAGGCCCAAACTGATGTTCCAACAAACTGAATTCAGTGAACCGGTTGATCTGGTTTCCCAACCAATTCAGCAGGTTGATAGAGGCTCTCAAAAATTTTCAGAACCTTCCTCAAAGAGTCAGGAATCCAACAAAACAAACGGAGTACAAATCCAACTCCGAATGACTGAGAAGCCACGACACAAAGCGGTGCCCAGGAGCCCTAAAGCGCTGTTCCCGGCCAAACTGAATTCGGTGAGCGGCGGTTGGTTTCCCAATCAGTTCAACCGGTTGAGAGAGGCTCTCAAAATTTGTCAGAACCTTCCTCAAAGAGTCAGGAATCCAACAAAACAAACGGAGTACAAATCCAACTCTGAATGACTGAGAACCGACACAAACTGATGTCCGGGGAGGGGGTGTAGTTCCAATCTAGGGGTGGGTTGATGGGTGAATCGGGGGCTGTCAGACTGGCTCCAAACATCAGAGAGGGTGTTTGGATAATTGGGTGTACAAGTTCAATAATGTCTTTAATGTGTATGCTTAATTATAAAGATAAACAATTTGACAAATAATTAAATTTCATTTGATAAATAATTAAAATTTCATGAGAGAGAATAAGAATCGAGTATAATTCTCTTTTGTAAAGTTCAAAATTCTCTTTTGTAAATACAAATAATGACATAAAAATTCATCCATTTATTATTAATTTATTAGTATAATTGTTAACACTTTGTAAGGATAATTATTTTTATTTTATCGTATTATGTCGTGTCCTTGTCGTATCCGTATCCTGATTTTTTGAAATTTGCAATGTCCCCATGTCCTTCGTGTGTTATCCCTAGTAGTTGTCGTGTCTCGCATTCTTAGTAATTTCTACTTCTCTATCTAAGTTCTTTCAGACGGAAGAGGACCTGTCAATCGAAAGGGTTTAGAATATTACAATAATCTCATCAACGAACTAATTAAGCACGGTTGAAGACGATTTCAATCAGAAATGAATTTAATATTTCTAATTGGTTAGCATTTTGGAAGTGTTTTTCATTACTTTGGAAGCAAAAAACTAAAATAATTTCAGTCAAAATCGAGAGAAGTTCTTCCAAATAGCTATCATAGCATTTTCCGTAGGTTCAAATTCTCCCAACTCTTGGTGATAAATCTTATCTCTTAGTCAAGCAGGAATTGAACCACAAGTTACTCTCTTCCTTATTGATTTGCCACATGCACTTAAAGATTAATACTGTGGGGTCCAGGCCCTGGATGAAGAGAAGGATTCTCCACCTCGACGTCGACTAACTCATGTTTTGTGGATTGGTTTCCATTTCATCCAATGAAATCCATCCAAAAATCAAACCCTTACCTATAAATAGGCTTTGAGGAACATAATCAAACAGGAATTCCAGGAGATTAGAAGGAGTTCAAGAGATCATTCTTTCTAATCTGAGAGAGGACAGAAGAAAATGTGTGAAGCAGTCGAGGTTATCTGGGGAGGGATAGCGAGAAACATAGTACTTCCACGGAGACAATGCGAGGAGGATTATGACCATATCTTGGGTGTGTGACATCTTGTTTCAATTTTATCATAGTGGATTTTCTCGGATTTGCCCATTGAAGGTTCCCTCATTCGAGTTTTATCACGTTATATCGGGTGTCATTATTGCTCTTCCATTCTTATTCTTTGAAGATTGGCTTAGCCATCCAGCTGTCGAAAAAAACAGTGGGTGATCCAGTGAGCTGGGCATATCGACTAGTTTGACATTAAAATGCCGTAACTTGACTTTGGGCGATCCAAATTGGATGATTCCAATTGGAGAAGAAACCTTAGAACTATAGCTTCAAATGAGTGAAGGAACCATTACCAATTTATGGAGTTAAGACCTAGAAATAAAAAAAAACAGTGGGTGATCTAGTGAGCTGGGCATATCGACTAGTTTAGCATTAAAATGTCATAACTTGAGTTTGGGTTATCCAAATGAGATGATTCTAATTCCTGCGACGAGGGAGGAAACCGACGTGAAGTCGAGATTGGGTGGAATCAAAGCGACGATTTTTGTTTTGTTCTCAAACTCTCTCTTTATTTCTAAAATATTTGAATAATTACAAAACGATTTGAATTTTGGAAATGATTGACAAGAAAGTGCTGTTTGAAATGATTTGTTTTAAGTGATTTGAGACAATTGCTTGTGAAACAAATTTGCATAAGAAAATTTCATGAATGTGAAAATGTTCTATTTGCATACAAATGTATATAAATACTGTATAAGTGTATTGGGCAGAGTTTTAATGCCCTTAAAGAATGTTAGTTAGAATTAGTTAAGGATAAATTGGTATACCAATAAAGTCGAACAAGCATTACTATTATGGCATACTGTCAAATGTAATGAGACGATATCGGTAGTGTACACCAACCGAGTACATATTTTATATATATATATATATACCTCTGACCAATGGGGCTGTCACCGTGGTCGTTATCCTATGCTACTTAGAAAGCATAGGTTAAATTAAATATAGGTAAAATGATAATGAGATTGAAAAGTGCACGATTTGTGCTTTGAATGATTTTCTTTCTTCTACGCCTATGAAAATGCATAGCTTGAGATGACCAATGAATTATAATTTATTTATTGAATAAATATATAGATCGTCTTTGTGCGTGGTCATTGAAAATTGTCTAAAGCATTGTTTATAAATATTGCATGTTTCGATTTAAAATGAAATGAAGAGATAATAGAGCGTATAGAACCACTAAGCATGAAATGCTTAGGCGTGTTATTTTTATCAATGCGGTACAGTGAATAGGTACCGCAGTGAAGATCGCCTGAAGCATAGAGCAGCGTCAAAGCCATTCGATAAAACTCCGCGAGGCTATCATTACATGAAATTGAATTGACTTTTTTGTATAAAGTATCTTGTGAAGTTAAACTCTGATTCTATTTTAAATGTTTTTAATATTGAAAACTACGATAAATTTGTAAATGATGGTACAAATTTGAGATTTATCAAAATGATGGGCCTTCCATAAAATGTTTAGTTTAGGAAAAATATTTAATGTATATTTTACGTATACCAATGAGTCTTTGAAATGCGTTTGGTATTGAAAATGTATTCACATTTGTATTGAATTTTTTTTGTATTTGGATTGGAAATGAAAATGAGGTCTGCATTCCCCCATATCTGGTTTGGATCCGCCAATCGGGTTGAGTTAGGTATGGGGCAGCGATCGGGATCTTACACTTAAGTGGTATCAGAGCCATGGTTTAGGCGGTTCTGCAAATGATTTTTGAAAATGGTTTGTGGTACAGAATTGTTTGGAAATGATTTTGAAAATTGTTTTATAGCGTCATTGCATTGCATATAAAGGATAGCGTAACTCACGATCACGGATCTTGTTGGTCTTAATAGGTAAACAGTGATAGTTTAGGACCTCATAGGGTCGGAGGAGACTCGGGGAAGTCGCCTAAATAGTCTTGCTGGTATGGATGGTGGAAATGACATCCCCATGCCATCGATGAACGACCAAGGTCAAGCGACAGGAGGTGCTATGGATATCCTCTAGCAGATAGCTCAGGCACTGCAAAGAGCAATGCAACTTGTTGCAGTTGTTCCTCAGTGGTCAGCCATAGAGAGAATGGCAAAATATCGACCCATGGATTTGCTTGGGAAGAAAGATGATGAGCCTTCCATGGCGGAAAATTGGCTTGAAAGAACTGAATTAATGCTGCGACAAATGCATTGCACTAGGAGAACTTAGAGTGTACGACTTCTTTTCTGAGGATGGGGCTTATCGGTGGTGGCTTTAGTGGTAGAATTTGGACCACCATAGGGTATTACATGAGTTCTTCTGACGAGAGATTCGGGAGCTTGATATGTAGATTAGCATTTATTTGAGCAATATGGGCGAGTTTGAATGCGAAGCAAAGGCAGATAGGTGTGACATAATATAGAGAATTCACCGGTTGAGCAAGTATGCTCTGAAATGCTAGTTCTTGAAGAAGAAGTATTAAATGTAAATTTGAAGATGGCCTCAATGATTATATTCGGGCCCATGTCATAGGATTTTGCCATGATGACTTTTCTAAGATTATGACATGTGCCTTGAATGTAGAAAGAGTGAAGAAGGAAGAGTATGAAGAAAGAAAGACGAAATTAAGAAAAACCAGGCCAATCATGTTCTTTTCAACACCAGAGTAAGAAATTTAGAGGACCACATGATTCTAATCTGCCTACAACTCAGGGATTAGCTCACGCTACCGATAGTAAGACTATTATGCCGACACCGTCAGTGGCTAGTGCACCAAGAGGTTCTTTGAGGGGACTAGTTTCTCCTCTTTGCACACTTTGTGGGAGGAGACATAAAGGATAGTGTTGGAGACTAACAGGTGCTTGTTTGGCTTGTGGATCCAATGAGCACAAGATAAAAGATTGTCCTAGAGCTCATTCCTTCACATCACCCTAGACTGGGGGTACAGTTTCAACAGTACAGAAGAGCAACAAGGACAACAAGAGTGTTGCATCACCGATTGTGCCGAGACAAGCAACACGAGATTATAAATGATTGAGGATGCCTGTATGCTCGGCTAGGGCATATCTGATAGAAACGATAGAAGACAAAGATGCACTGGATGTGATAGTTAGTAAATTTTCTATCTTAGAGACTAATGTATATGCATTGATTGATCTAGGTTCAACCTATTCTTATGTTTTCACTTCCATTCTGAGTTTGGGTAGTCTATCGAAGAGTGAAACCGAGTGTGATATTTTGGTGACAAATCCACTTGGGCATAGTGTCGTGTGAATAGAGTTTATAGAGATTGCCTCGTAATTTTGAGTATGAATTTCCTAGAGATTTGATTGAGTTGTCATTTAGAGAGTTTGATGTGATATTGGGGATGGATTGGTTGTCCCGACACCAAGTGGTAGTTGATTGTAGAATGAAGAGAGTGACCTTATGGACACCGAGTTGCGAGGAAGTGACTTTTATTGACGAGAGGTCAAACCCCCTCTCTAATGTGATATCTGCCACTACTGCTAGAACAATGGTTCGAAAGGGGTGTGAAGCCTACTTGGCGTATGTGACAGATAAAAAAAGGGCAGAGTCTAGCCTATTAGACATCCCAACAGTTTGTGATTATCCGAACATATTTTCGAAGGAGTTTCCAAGATTGCCTCCATAGAGAGATTGATTTACTTGTCGGCGTTGTTACGAGTGCCACTCAGCATCCATAACATCGTATAAGTGGCTCCTTTAGAGTTAAAGAATTGGGCTTGATTGCAAGAATTGTTATTTATTTATTCGTTCAAGTGTATCACCATGGATCCACCAGTGCTCTTTGTTAAAAAGAAAGATGGTACACTTCGGTTGTGTGTGGATTATAGGCAACTGAATAAGATGACATTGAAGAACAAATATCCGTTACCTAGGATTGATGACTTGTTCGACTAATTGAAGGAGCAAGTGTATTTTCAAAGATTGACTTGCGATCTGGGTATCATCAATTGAGGATTAAGGATACGGATGTGCATAAGACGGAGTTCAGAACGCGGTATGGACATTATGAGTTTTTGTGCTCATCAGTTAGGTTGACAAATCACTCCGGCTTTCATGGACTTAATGAGAGCTGTGTTTTCCGATGTCGTATGTGGTCGGTTAAGGTGGTGTTTATAGACGACATCCTTGTGTATTCAAAGGTTGGGAAAATCATGATACACACCTTCGGGTTGTGCTAGAAGCCTTGAGAAAGGAAAGGTTATATGCAAAATTGAGTAAATGTGAATTTTGGTTGAGAGAAGTGTCTTTCCTTGGACACATTGTATCAGAAGAAGGAATTCAAGTGGATCCAAAGAACGTAGAGGTGATTATTGAATGGAAACCATCGAGAAATGTCACAGAGGTGCGTAGTTTCTTGTGATTGGCAGGTTACTACAGAAGGTTCGTTAAGGGGTTTTCGATGATTACGACCCCTATGATAAGATTGCTCTAAAAGAATGTGAAATTTGAATGGAGTGAAAAGTATCAAGCCAGTTTCGAAAAGTTGAAAGCATTCTTAATTGAGGCACGGTTCTTACTCATTGGGCTATGGTAGGAATATGTGATTTTTAGCGATGCATCGTTAAATGGACTCGAATGCGTCCTTATGCAAGAGGGTAAAGTGGTAGCTTATGCTTTAAGGCAATTGAAGCCGCATGAAAAGAAATACCCTACGCATGATATGGAATTGGCCACTATTGTATTTGCATTGAAAATATGGAGACATTATCTATACGGGGAAAATTTTCATCTACAGATCCATGAGAGTCTTAAGTATTTCCCTCACACTTGAGAACTTAACACGAGGACAACGTAGATTGATGGAATTGATTAAAGATTATGATTGCATGATTGATTATCACCTATAAGAGGCCAATGTAGTATTTGATCGTTTGAGTAGAAGTCGGTGCAAGCGCTAAGAGCGTGAATGCTCACTTGTCATTGACAGAACGATGGTGAAATAATTGGCGAGTTAATAGTTAGACCGGATTTGTTGAATCGAGTGCTAGAGGCACAAAAGAACGATGAGAAAATTTCTACCATAGTGAGTTAGATTGGAGAGGGAAAAGAAAGCGAGTGTTCCGTGAAGGAAGTTCATCTACACCGATCACAAGAGTCTTAAGTATTTTCCCTCACAACGAGAACTTAACCCGAGACAACGTAGATTGATGGAATTGATTAAAGATTATGATTGCATGATTGATTGGCATCTTTAAGTGATCTGACTGGCTGAGTCACGTTGAGTAGAAAGTCAGTGCAAATGCTATGAGCATTGAATGCTCACTTGTCATTGACAGACGATGGTGAAATAGTGGCAGAGTTAATAGTTAGACCGGATTTGTTGAATCGAGTGCTAGAGGCACAAAAGAACGATGAGAAAATTTCTACCATAGTGAGTTAGATTGGAGAGGAAAGGAAGCGAGTTTTAGTGAAGGAAGATGGATCCTTGTATTATAAAAGATAGGGTTTGTGTAACTAATGATAGTGAATTGAAGAAATCCATTCTAGAAGAGGCACCGCAGTGGATCTTTTTGCTATACATCGGGTAGCACAAAGATGTATCAAGATTTAAAGGTTTAAATCTTGGTGGTTGAATGAAAAGAAGTGTATTAGAATTTGTGACCAAGTGTATGATGTGTCAAAAAGTGAAAGAAGAGCCCCAAGTTCCTTAGGGATTATTGCAGCCTATTAGAATACCTGAGTGGAAATGAGACCGAATCACCATGGATTTTATGGTTGGGTTACCATTGACAGGAAGAAAGCATGACTCAATTTGGGTCGTGGTAGACCAATTGACTAAGTCAGCTCACTTCCTACCAGTGAGAACCGACTATTCACTTGACAAGCTGACAGAGATGTACATAAGTGAAATAGTTCGGTTACATGGGATTCCAATATCCATCATTTCAGATAGAGATCCGAGGTTCACCTCGAGATTTTGGGGAAAATTGCAAGAGGTTTTGTGCACTTGGCGGGTATTTCGGCGGCATTCCACCCGCAGATGGATGGATAATCGGAAAGAGTGATCCAAGTGTTGGAAGACATGCTGAGAAGTTGTGTGATCGACTATTAGGGTAGTTAGGATAGACACATTCCTTTAGTTGAATTTGTGTATAACAATGGCTTCCATTCGAGTATTGGAATGGCGCCTTACGAGGCTCTCTACGGAAGAAAATGCAGAACACCATTGTGTTGGACCGACTTAAGTGAGAAGAAGATAATTAGCCCGATTTGATTCAAGAAACCGAGGAAAAAGTGAAAATAATTAGAGAAAGATTGAAAGTGGCCACAAATAGACTAAAGTCTTATGCTGACATGAAAAGAAAGGATGTTCGTTATGAGATCGGTGAGAAGGTGTTTTTGAAAGTATCGCCTTGGAAGAAGGTAATGAGATTCGGGAGAAAGGGCAAGTTGAGCCTTAGGTTCATTGGGCCATATGAAGTGATTGAAAAAGTGGGTCAAGTGGCATACAGATTTGCCTTACCTCCAGAGTTGGAAAAGATCCATAATGTTTTTCATGTGTCAATGTTAAGGAGGTACATGTCAGACCCATCGCATGTAGTCTCTTTAGAGACGATTGAGCTTAAACAGTTTGGCCCTTGAAGAGGAGCCAGTAGAGATCTTGGCTTGAAGTGCGAAGTGCAGACAAGCAAAATCCCGCTAGTCGAAGTCTTGTGGAGAAACTCTGGTCGAGGAAGCCACAATGGGAAGCAGAAAGAGGGTTATGCGGCATCAATATCCCCAGCTTGCTCAATGAAGGTATTAATTCGAATGAAACTTTCTTAAGGAGGGAGAATTGTAGCATACTAAAATACCCTAACAGTTTCAGAACATGTTTAGGGTATAAAATAAAGTAAATGAAATTTTTCAAAATTTAAATCCTAAGAACAAAAAAATATACAACACGGAAATTTTATAGGAGCCAAATAAATTTGGTAAAAAATGTCAAATGGGGACAAGAGTTACTAAATGAGAGTGTAGTGTTAAAAATATGAATGATGAAAATGAATGTGAGTGAAGCTTTAAAATGAGAATAATGAGAAATGGGAGATTAGTGTAGGCGAGCAAAGGCCTTAGAAGATTTGACTGAACCAAATTGTGAGGGTCTTGTAAAGGGCATAACTCTCCATTTTATTGCATTTTTGGGTTTAAGGAGAAAGAGAACATGGATTGAGAGAGAAGAAGGGAGAAGCCATTGTTGAGTGATTTCTTCTCCATGTAAACATAAGAGATGAAGTGATCGAAGGAAGAAATAAGAAAAGAAGAAGAGCTTAAAGGTAAGAGAAACTAAACCCTAACATTTTTTTTCTTGTGTTTGGATTTGGGGAAAAACCCTAATCTTATGTAAAGGTGATTTTGATTGGTTGTAGATCAGTTTTGGGTTGAGTTTTGAAGTGTATTGTTGATTGGTATTGATTTGGATTGGTTTTGAGGAATGTTTGTAAAAGGGAAATGTTGGTTTTCAAGGAAATCTTTGTCAAAAACCCCTGTTCTTGTTTGGCTATAGATTAAGTTATAATCATCCAAATTAAGTGATTCTAATTGGTAAGAACCATAAGATATAGGGATACAAATGTATAGAAGGACCGCAGGCAAATTGTATCACTAAAGCAAAATATAGGCTTAAATGAGTTCGAATTTGGCTCACGGGTATGCTCTGTTTTTGGTGTACTTGTGGTTTTTTGGCCATAAGTTGAGTTTCACTCATCCAAATTGAGTGATTAAAAATTATGGGTAAACTAGACTTCTAGGGGAATAATTTACTTGAAGGAAGTGTAATTAAAATATAACCCCAAAGTGCCCATAAATATGTCAATGTGGAGCTATGTACAGATTCTGTTTTTCAAATTAGAGTAGTCTAGATGTAAATTGCAATAACTTGAGTTTTGGTAATCCACATTGGATGATTCCAATTGGAGAAGAGCAGAACAAGATTCAAATGAGTGAAGGAACCATTACCAATTTATGGAGTTAAGACCCCATAAATCGAAAAACACAGTGGGTGATCCAGTGAGCTGGGCATATCGACTAGTTTGGCATTAAAATGCCTTCACTTGAGTTTGGGTGATCCAAATTGGATGATTCCAATTGGAGAAAAAACCTTAAAACCATAGCTTCAATGGTGAAGGAACCGTACCAATTTATGGGTTAATACCCTGAAGCGAAAAAAAACAGTGGGTGATCAGTGAAATTGGGCATATGGACTAGTTGGCATTAAAATGTTGTAACTTGAGGGTTATCCAAATAAGATGATTCCAATTCATATTGAAAATAGAACTCCGAGAATAATCGACTAATATATGATTGTCATTGCATTTGAATAGGGGATGACGAGGAGGAAAGCCCGCATTGAAGTCGATATTCCGAAGATTTGAATCAAAGCGACAATTTTTTGTTTGTTCTCAAACTCTCTCTCTATTTCTAAAATATTTGAATAATTACAAAATAATTTGAATTTTGGAAATGATTGACAAGAAAGTGCTGTTTGAAATGATTTGTTTTAAGTGATTTGAGACAATTGCTTGTGAAACGAATTTGCATAAGAAAATTTCATGAATGTGAAAATGTTCTATTTTCATACAAATGTATATAAATACTATTGTAAATTGTATTGAATAGTTTTAATGCCCTTAAAGAATATTAACGTTAGAATTCGAGTTAAGGATAAGTGGTATATCAATAAGAGTCGAACAAACATACTATTGTGGCATGCGTCAGTGTGTGAGACGTGCCGTTACTATTAGGATGAGTTGAATTCTGACTCTTGGTGATAAATCCTATCTCTTGGTCAAGAAGGAATTGAACCATAAGTTACTCCTCTTCATATTGATCTGCCACAGGCACTTAAAGATGAATCTTGTGGGGTGGGCCGGATGAAGAAAGTTCCTCCACCTCCACGTCGATAACTCATGTTTTTGGATTGGTTTCCATTTCATCCAATGATCATAAAATCAAACCCTTACCTATAAATAAGTATTGAGGAACATAATCAAACGGGAATTCTATGAGATTAGAAAGAGTTCCAGAGATCATTCATTCAATCACAAAGAGTTGAAAGAAAATGTGTGAAACAGTCGGGGTTATCACACTGGGGAGAATGGAAAGAAACATAGTACTTCACAGAGACAATACAAAGAGGATTATGACCATATCTTGGGTGTGTGACATCTTATTTCAATTTTATCTCATAGTGGATTATTTTCTCGGATTTGCCCCGTGAAGGTTTCCCTCATTCTGAGAGTTTTATCACGTTATATCGGGTGTCATTATTATCTTCTATTCTTATTCTTTGAAGATTGGCTTAGCCATCCAGCTGCAATAAAAAAAAACAATGGGTGATCCAGTGAGTTGGGCATATCGACTAGTTTGACATTAAAATGTCGTAACTTGACTTTAGGCGATCCAAATTGGATGATTCCAATTGGAGAAGAAACCTTAGAACTATAGCTTCAAATGAGTGAAGGAACCATTACCATTTATGGAGTTAGACCCTAAATCGAAAAACAGTGGGTGATCCGGTGAAATTTGGAGCTATCGACTAGTTTGGCATTAAATGTCGTAGCGAGTTTGGGTTATCCGATGAGATGATTCTAATTCCTCTTTGTCGAACTCCTAGGATAACCTGACTAATTTTTGATTGTCATTGTATTTGAATAAGGGCTAATGAGGAGGAAAACAAGCATTGAAGTCGAGATTCCGAAGATTGGAATCAAAGCAACGATTTTTGGTTTGTTCTCAATCTCTCTCTTTATTTATAAAATATTTGAATAATTACAAAACGATTTGAATTTTGGAAATGATTGACAAGAAAGTGCTATTTGAAATGATTTGTTTTAAGTGATTTGTGATAATTGCTTGTGAAACGAATTTGCATAAGAAAATTTCATGAATGTGAAAATGTTCTATTTGCATACAAATGTATATAAATACTATTGTAAATTGTTAAATTCGATATGGGCAAAATAATAATGAGATTGAAAAGTACACGATTTGTGCTTTGAATGATTTTCTTTCTTCACGCCTATATAGTATAGCTTGGATGACCAATGAATTGTAATTTATTTATTAAATAAATATATAGATATGTATTGTACTACATTAGTCATTGAAAATTGTACAAAAGCATTGTTTTATAAATATTGCATGTTTCGATTTAAAATGAAATGAAGAGAGAATAGAACTATATAGAACCACTAAGCATGAAAATTCTTAGTGTGTTGTTTTTATCAATGCGCAGGTACCGAGTGAATAGGTACAAGAGTGAAGACCGCACAAGCATAGAGCCAACGTCAAAGCCATTCGGAGGAGAAATAAAACTCCGCGAGACGCATGCATGAAATTGAATTGACTTTTTGTATAGTATATGAAAGTTAAACTCTGATTCTATTTTGTAAATGTTTTTAATATTGAAAACTGATAAATTTGTAAATGATGAACAAATTTGGGGTTATCCCAAAATGATGGGCCTTCATGAAATGTTTAGTTTAGGAAAAATATTTAATGTATATTTTACGTATACCCAATGAGTCTTTGAAATGCGTTTGGTATTGAAAATGTATTCACATTTGTATTGAATTTTTTTTTTGTATTTGGATTTGAAATGAAAATGAGGACCGCCTTCCCCCAAATCTGGTTCGGATCCGTCAATCAGGTCGGGTTAGGTACAGGGCGGCAATCGGGATCTTACACTTAAGTGATATCAGAGCCATGGTTTAGGCGGTTCTGCAAATGATTTTTGAAAATAGTTTAAAAAAAATGATTTTGAAATTGTTTGTAAATGATTTTGAAAATTGTTTATGACATGCATTGACTGCATATAAAGGATGATGTGACTCGATGCCGGATCTTATCGATTCTTAATGGGTGGCAATGGATGGATTCGAAGAACTCCATAAGATTAGGGGTTACTTTCGGAGTCGCGAATAGTCACGCTGGTGGATGGTGGGCAAGCATCCCATGCTCCATCGATGAGCGACCAAGGTCAAGTGACAGGAGGTGCTATGGATATCCTCCAGCAGATAGCTGAACCTTACAAGCGGTGCAACCAGGCTGCGAGTTGTTCCTCGGCGGTCGGCCACGTAGAGAATGGAAAATATCGACCCATGGATTTGCTGGGAAGGAAGAAAGATGATGAGCAACCATGGCGGAAGAGTGGCTTGAAAGAACTGAATTAATCTTTGCGACAATGCATTGCACACTAGAGGAGAACTTAGAGTGTGCGACTTCTTTACTACAGGATGAGGCTTATCAGTGGTGGCTTTCCGTGACTAGGACTGGACCACTAGAGGGTATTACATGGGAGTTCTTCCTGACATAATTTAGGAAACAATATGTGGGTCGCATTTATTTGAGCAATACGAGACGAGAGTTTCATAATCTGAAGCAAAGACAGATGAGTGTGACAGAATATCAGAGGGAATTCACTCGGTTGAGCAAGTATCCTCCCGAATTGCTATTTACTTAAGAAGAGAAGTGTTGTAAGTTTGAAGATGGCCTTAATGTTTATATTCGAGCCGTGTCGCCAAATTTTTCCGTGACTTTTCTAAGATTGTGACATGTGCCTTGTATGTAGATAGAGTGAAGACAGAAGAGTATGAAAGAAAAGAAAGAAGACAAGGTAAGAAAAACCCCGGCCAGTCAAGTTTTTATCAACACCAGAGTAAGAAATTAAGAGGACCACAGGGTTCTAATCCGCCTACAGCTCAAGGATCAGCTCAGGTTATCGGTACTAAGACTATTATGCCGGCACCGTCAGTTGCTAGTGCACTAGGAGGTTCTTCGAGGGGACTAGTTTTGTTGACTTCCAGAGCCCGACTGAATCGGTTGTGAATCAATACGAAACCACAGGGGCCTTCATTTAATTCTTTTATTTTACATTTTATTAAGTTTTCTTTTTCAAAAGTGTCACGACCCGAATCCTCGGCTCGACCAGAAGGTAGTTCGAACGGAACGGTTTTATACGGCGTTTCATTTATCTTATCCGTATCTATTTATGTCATTTCGTTTAAGGTTTTAATTACCTGGAAGCATTTCAAATGGGAGGCCCTTAAACATTTACATTTCACAAAATGCAATTACAATGAAAGCATTCTGCCTTTTAAAATGATATTAAACAAAGCATTAATTCGAGGTTCAACTATTTTGTTCTGAAATCTCGCATGTTCAAAATGATATGCATATGGTGGGGTATATACTTATACGCTACAACTTGCTCTATGACTCTGCGCTTCACAATCTTGTCTTCCTTCCCGTCTACTCGAAACCTACGCATAGATAAAACTACACGCTAAGCATTTTCATGCTTAGTGGTTCTATACAATTCTATTCCAATATTCAATTTAACTTGTATTTAACATTAAACCATGCCTATTATATCAGCATATACTCATGCTATTCATTTTCTCATGCTTTCATTTTACAATCATTTATTATATCACAACATGCAATTTCAATGCAACAATTCAATTCACAATTCAATTTATGAAGATTTGGAAGTATCTTGGTCCAATGGTAGTTTCTTTCACTTTGACTATTCAAATCACATTTCGTTCGTTTGATGAATCTATCCTTATTATCACGACAATGTGCTTACACATTTAACAATTCGGTCTCCGTGCGACGAGATGGCGTTTGGGTACTTTTTAGAGCATGTGGTATTTAAATGCCATACGCCATCATGACGGATGCCAATTGGTGCATCCCGCCAAGTGGGACATTTCTTCATTTCATACCATCACATGACCCGGATGCCGATTGGTGCATCCTCAAGTGGGACGTGGAAAATTGGGGTGACCGTGGCGGATGCCGGTCGTGCATCCGCCAGCGGTTCATTTGATCTCTCGATTCAATTCAAAATGTCAAGAAATGATCGATTCATTTACAATTCGATTTATCATTCATATTCATTCGGTTTTCAAACATTTCAATTGCATATGCACTTTCTTAATCTCATTTCAAAGATATGTTCATTTCATATACTCATTTCAGATTTATTTGGTAAACTAATGGCTCTTGACAGAATAGGTGAGAACAAACTCAAAAATCTTTTCACTTTGATTCCAATCCTCGGAATCTCAATCTCAGTTTAAGCTTTCCTCCTCGTCCAGCCCTATTCCAAACCATTAAAGGACAATATTATTTATGCGTGCTAGCGATTTTGGTTAGGATTGATTTTGGAGTTTAATTAGAGTTTAATTTCAACAAGATATATATACTATATATATATATATATATATATATATATATATATATATATATATATATATATAGTTCTTGACTAAATGGGCTTTCCATAGAATCCAAGAACACCCGAAACGGAGTTCGAACAAAGAAGTTATGACCTTCCGAAGTTGGAGGTCACACGTAATCAAACATAGCCAAGCTGACCTGAATTGACCGAGGTGTCCTAACCTATCAGAGCTTGGCCTGACACCCACTGTCCTCCATAGGTATAAAAATGGAATATTTACTCAATGGGCTTTCCATAGAGTCCAAGAACACCCGAAATGGGGTTTGGACGAAGAAGTTATGACCTTCCGAAGTTGGAGGTCACACATAATCAAACACAGCCAAGCTGACCTAACTTGGCCGAGGTGTCCTGACCTGTCAGAGTTTGGCCTGACACCCACTGTCCTCTATAGGTATACAAATGGAATCTTGACTCAATGGGATTTCCATAGAGTCCAAGAACACCCGAAACGGAGTTCGGACGAAGAAGTTATGACCTTTCGAAGTTGGAGGTCACATGTAGTCACTGACCAAGTTGAACTAGCGGGCGGGGAGAAGCTGACCTCGGTAAAGGACCATAACAGTCTAAAGAAGGTCCAAATTGAGAAATTCAAGGCCTAACATTATCTTGACTCAATGGGATTTCCATAGAGTCTACGAACATAAAGGAGTTCATTATGAATGATTCTGATCTTCGGTTGGTCACATGTGGTCACACCGTAAGTGACCTAAATTGGCCGAGATGACTAACCTCGGTAAAGGACCAACGAATTACATAGGTCTGAACCAAATATTAAGGCCCTAATATCATCTTGACTGGTAGGTTCCATAGAGTCCTAAGAACCGCAAAGCGAGTTCGGATGGAAAGGGTTATGACCTTCCAGTTGGAGGTCACATGGTCACCTGCATGGCGACTTGAGCGCGAGCTGACCTGACCTGGGTAAAGGACTATCTTGGTCTATAGGGTTGGTGAGAAATTAAAAATCCTAACATCATCTTCATTGATGTGGCTACAATTTACCAGAAGGACTCACTACCAAATTCCCTTTATTACCTACCCAAAAACCAGTTCTAAGGTCCGATTAATGCGTATTATCACAATATGGCAGCTTCCTATGGTTCAAATACCACCAAACATTCCCTTAGGAATGGAGACCACCACACAGCCCTTAGGGTGGAAAATGACAGTAGGAGAAGACCTGCACTCTCGGAGTTTGTGAAACTCCCCAACTCCAGTCTCTATGCGAAGCCCTTGTCGTGAGGATGAAATCTTCCCTCTTGCTTTGCACAAATCCTTGATCCGATCGCGGAAATCTAGAGAGAGTGAGAGCTTCTCACTCTAAAATCGTCTTTTCTCCCTTTTCTTTTTATTTTATTTTTTATGGATCACCCATGTCGTATTTTAAAGGAAGGAAACTTCCTCCCTCTTTCCTACATGCCACATGCCTTTCCTTGATTTTTTTTTTCTTAGTTTTTCTTCATTTCTTTTTGTATTTAGGTCCTGCATTTCTCAATTATTCTTCATTTAAGTCTCTATTATTTTCCCCTTGCTCATTTGTTTCTCCTAATTTCAATTAAGCATCTAAACTTATTTACAATTTGACCCTTAGGTCCCGTTTACAATTTTCATATTTTCTCTTTTCACTTGGGTTTATTTCCAGATTCAATAAATTTCTTATTTTAGCATATAATCATTTAATCAATATTCATCTAATAATTTCCCCGAGGAAAAATACCGTGGTTCAATTATACCGAATATATTATAATTTTTATTATAAAAAATTCTAGGGTATTTTAAGGGCGTTACAAATTTCTCTTTTGTACATTGTGGGAGGAGACATAAAGGAGAGTTTTGGAAAGACAACGGGTGCTTGTTTGGCTTATGGATTAATAGGCACAAGATAAAGATCGTCTAGGCTCGTTCCTTCACATCACCGGTGGGAGTACAGTTTCAACGGTATAAATGACGGGACTGACAAGTGTTGTCAGCGATTCTTGTGAGAGACGAGTGACCTGAGACTATGATCCAAACGGGATGCTGTGCTCAGTAGGGCATATGCAATGAAGCGATAGAAGATAAGGATGCCTTGGATGTGATAGTTGGTAGAGTTTTTATCTTTGAGACTAATGTATATGCATTGATTGATCCGAGGTTCTTGTTCATGTTTTCACTTCCATTCGAGTTTGGGTAGTCTGAAGAATTGAAACCAGAGTATGATATTTGGGTGAAAAATCCACTTGGGCATAGTGTCATTGTGAATAAAGTTTATAGAGATTTCCCCATAAGAATACGAGAGTATGAATTTCCTGGAGATTGTCATTTAGAGAGTTTGATGTGATATTGGGGATAGATTGGTTATCCCGACACCAAGTGGTAGTTGATTGTAGAATGAAGAGAGTGACCTTAAGGACACCGAGTGGCGAGGAAGTGACTTTTATCGGCGAGAGATTGACCTGCTCTCTAATGTGATATCATACTCTTTGCCCGGAATAATGGTTCGAAAGGGTGTAGAAACTACTTGGCGTATGTGATAGATACAAAAGAGAGCGAGTCCCAGCACATTAGACATTCCTCGGTTGTGATTATCCGGACGTATTTCTTGAGGAGTTGCTAGGATTGCCTCCACAGAGAGAGATTGAGTTCGCAATCGACGTTCTTCAGGGTGCCACTTCGGCATCCATTACACCATATAGAATGGCTCCATTAGAGTTAAAAGGGTGAAGCTTAGGTTACGAAATTGTTAGAAAGGATTTATTCGTCCGAGTGTATCACCATAGGGAGCGCTAGTGCTCTTTATTAAGAAGAAAGAATGAGATTCGGGAGAAAGAGCAAGTTGAGCCCTAGGTTCATTGGGCCCTATGAAGTGATTGAAAAAATGGGTCCAGTGGCATACAGATTGGCCTTACCTCTAGAGTTGGAAAAGATCAATAATGTTTTTCATGTGTCAATGTTGAGGAGGTACAGGTGTTAAGACCATAAGTTGTGCATATTCAAATTTATGAAACCATTGCCCCTAGAAGACTATAAATTAATCACGGCAGCAGTCTTGAAACTTTGTTAAAGGCAAATATAACTTGTATATATAAGAAGAATAATTTTTGTCACTAAACACAATTAAAGATTTAATTTGGTCTTAAAAACTGCAAGTGCATAGGTCGTACAAGTGATAAAGTGGACCTATAAGTCCGGATATAGTTCCCACATAAATTGAAAAGAATTTAAACTTCAACTACCCTAACTACTCGAGTTCCACACTATTTGAGCGTCGATTTAGAAAATTTAGTAACCTAATAAAATTTTAATAAACTGAATCCTACATTTAAATAAAGGGAAAATTTTAAATCCTAAATATAAAGTGTTTGAACCGGATTATTCTTTGAAGTAGACCTTTGGGATTTCTCTCTTGTAGAAATTATCCAATTCACGCATCATAATCTAATTCTATTTTCACACAGGTTGAATGAGATTTGTCAAGAGGCAAGGTATTATAGTTTGGATTCCTCCTCAACCATACTTTCATTGGTAAGTTCATGTTCGTTCGAATCATGATTACAATCAGTGCTGTAATTAGAATGTCTCTATAAGATTTGGGTATTTTTCTTTTTAAATACTTCATACCCATTTTCTTATGGCTGTTTTTCTTACTTCCTAAGACAGACGATTGCTAGATTTCTCTGAAATGAATGATGTCTCATCCTTAAGATCGAAAGAGTTTTCCCTTTCCTTGATTAGATCTCATCTAGCACGGGATCAAGATCATTCCTCGGACTAGGAAAGATCTCTAATTGGTCAAAGTGATATATCCTCAGCCCTTCTCAAACCATGAGCAAATTGAGGATTTATCTAAATGCTATAAGCTCTATTCGTTCTTCAATATTAGTCTAGCATACCCCAAGTAACTAATCTATGCTCTCGGGAATCTCCATCTACGTCCTCGAGAGGGCCTCTTGAAAAATCGAGAGCCAGACAATAGTCGACATTGTTAGCTACTAAGATTGGGAACAATTAATTCACAACATACTTGTCAAATAAATTCAAAACCCTCGACTCAATTTTCTTCTCATTGTGAAAAGACCATAACTAACATCATATATTTCTAGCGAGTTGTGTTCTGAAGCTGGATTCTGGTATACCTTTGAAATGCGAGTTAGGAAAATTCCCTTTATGCTTGCAATCAAGCGAAGAAATGAGTTCGGCTTTTTGTCTAGAGTTCATTGAATTCAAGCATTAGTATGAAGTAGATTTCGAGATTTAAATTTAACTTCAAAACTTCCGAACAATTTATGGTTTCTGATCCAGTAAACAAATTAAACAGTCCTACGCTAAATCTAATCTACAAAGAGAAGAAAAATAAAAGAATATATATATAATACACAAGAGTCCTCGTCTCGGGTACTCTAGTTCGTCAGATTCTTGTGTGCCTCGCTTTAAATTAGTTGTTTCTATTGATAGAGCCCTAAAAGTTTGGGCCTTAAAATTGAGGCCATGTGTGAATCCCTAAAAATTATAGCCCAGATTTGCCTTCTCTGTCGCGACCTAGAAGTTTTTTCATGACAGAGTTTTGTGTCTTTGTTGCAGATTCTTGTTATAGCAATGCATCGCGACCTGAAGATCTTATGTTCCTTCTTGCTTTAGTTGCGACATCTTATTTTGTTCTGACAATGTTTAACTCTTCAAGCATGATAACTCTATTGCGACAAAGTTTCTTTGTACTTAATAATATTGTGCATTCCTCAAAGCGGTTATGTCATGGCTTGGCGATAATGTGTGCAAACACAGTTTCGGTCTGAAGCAAGTTGGTGTGTGACCCGTATTTCCATGTCGCCATGACATCTGATCAGATTATATTTGCAACATTGTCTTGTATTATCCGCATTTCTGTCGCAACCTAGAAAGTCTTTCACGACAGAGGCTTGTTGCCACTGAGATTGACTTCTTGTCGTAGCTTGATTATGATGTTGCGACATGGCTTCTTGGTGTTGTCAATATTTGCTGTCGCGACCCAGTTTTCATGTCGCGACAAGACTCTTCTGTGTTCAACTTACTCGTTTTGTCGCGACCCAGTTTGTTATGTTGTGACAGAACTTTTTTGCATTGTGTTGAATTCTTTATCGTGACATATAAAGTCACATCGCCAACCTCGTTTAAGCTCTGTTCGGCTTATTTTTTGTGTTGCGACATTAAGATCCATGTCGCGACATAGACAGCCTCCTGAAGCAGTATGTTTAAAGTGTTGGGTTCCTTGGTTGCAACAGACCAATTCAACAAGTGAGCATCATTTTTCGCGACATAAATTTTCTTGTCACGACTGAACTTCTTCTTTCAGTGCTCTCTTTTGTCTCAACCAGCTCCTCCATGTTGCAGAGTGGAGTGCGACAAAGTAAAATTCTATCAGCATTTATAGATTACATAACCACGATCTTTCATTATGTCGCAACATAACTCATCTTTGTCTCAGCTGGCTCCTTCCCATTTCCTGTCACGACATGCTGTCTTTTTTTGTGACATAGCTCATCTGCCAATTTTTAGATCTTGTGTTGCAACATAGAAAATATTATTACGACACAGATCTCTAGCCCTTTGCTTAGACATTTTTCGCAACACACGGAACTTTGTCGCGATAGAGGCTGCTTGCAATTCTTGTTTTTCTCTTCTTTCTTGCTGAAGTCTCCCTTTTAGATTAACTCTTGCAAAACACAAAGTTTGTAAATATTCCATAATTTGGCATTAAAACAGCTACGAAAATACTAAAAACAAGCGGAAAAATGGATTAAAAGTATATAGAGTTTAAGACTGGAGTCAAATTCCCCAAACTTAAGAGTTAAGGCTTCCTAATAGTTCTTTCTTGTCTTTGAAACGGGCAAATAGAGTTTCTTTACTATATGATTAGAATAAAGGAAAGGGTTTAGGAGCTTAATTGTTGTTTAAATAGAAGAAACTAGACAATTTATTTCAATCTGGAATTATAGTATATGCTTATGCATATTATGAGGAGTAGGCAGAAGGCTCAAGCTTCCAGGATGGCTATATCACTTCTGTTAGTGTGGTATTGCCTAGGATTTCACCTTAACTAATAATCTAAGTTCTAGGACCTTGGACTTCTTGGCCCTGTGTGAACCCGGAAGATGTCCCTAATCCTTCACAATTTGTTAAGGAACATTTTGACCATGTGCATTGTTTTTCAGGACTTTCACTGACCTTATTGTTTATGCAACAGTTTCAAAATTCTTATTTGTGCTATCTATTTAATACTTCTTCCTAAATCTGAACCTTAAACTTCATTCTAGCTTACACATGCAACTTCCTTTTCCAATTCATTGAGGCTTGCCACAATTTCAATTACACTTATTGTTAGATTATTCAGTAGTTGTTATGCCAATTCAAAACATCAATTTATCATGCAAACAAACCAGGAATGACATCAACAACTTAATTCACTCAATCCAATGTATCCAGACAATTCACCATCATTGACCAACACATTTTTCACATCAGATTCCTTCATTTGTAAAACAATTTAATCTAATAAGCAATTAACACAGAATAAAAAATTTCACACATAATCATTCAGAAAATTGTTGTTGATCTTTATTAAGAGGATAGTTACAATTTTGGTTTGGAGAAAGAAGACTACAAGGGGTTCATCTCCTTCTTTTGTAGGATTTGGGAATTTTTAGGTTAGGAGGTTCAAGGTTGAAGTTAGCTAAAGATGGAGGAAACTTGGGTATTGAGATGTTTGATTTCTCTTTCTCTAGAGGTTCTTCCCTGTTGAAGGAAATGAAGTCGTGGTATATTTCCACCCGGTGATCAGATTCATCTTGCCTCAATCACCTGTTGATTCATGGTTCCTTGAGCTCGGTGAGCATAGTGTGCATGTTCACTAAATTTGAATTCACGATCGGACTGTCTTTCCATGGTACATGCAGTAATTGTTGTCATCTCACAACTCCTTGTCCCTCTTCTCCATAAGCTGAATTCCTTGAGTGATTCCTTGTAGAGATACTCGAACCCCTACGCATACATGACCTCTTACCTTCCATCTTTTCTTCTTCTTTTTTCAAAAAAGGTCAACACATCTTCATCCCTTTTTAGTTGTTCATTGTAGAAGGTATTTATCTTCGAATCTAGCCTTTGCATTAATGTTCTTTCTCTCCTCTCCATTTCTTCCTTCCACTCTTCATTCCTCTGCTTGAGTAATTGTTCCCATATTTGCTCTCTTCTTCTGAATTCAACTTCCAAAAATTCTTCTCTGATCCTCTGTTGCTGCTCCCACATTTTCTCTCTCTCCTCCATTTCTTTCTTTATTGACACTAGCATGTTCATAATCTCTGCATTTCCTTCATTGCTCCTTGAACATTCTGCTGGTTTAGAATAAGTTTCCCTTACATCAGGAGGAGAATTAATCATGGACTCCTTCCGTTTTGCATTTCGTCCTCAGATGCAGTTGGCCCCCAACTAGGATTTGTTCCATCCCTACTAGTTCATCTTCTTCTTCCTGGGGCCCCTCTGCTACTTCCATAATTTCCATCTCCTTTGTTTTCTGCTCTTTGGTCCCTTGATTACTGTATCAATGTCAAAGGAGAAACCTTAGAGACAGGTTTCCTCCTACACCCATATCCCGCTTTCACTCCAGAAACATAGGAATCGGTGATAGTTCTTTGGATGGGGATCAGTCCTTTTCATAATCTTGTGGAAGGTTCTGATAGATGTTTCAATAATTTTCCCCGATCAAACTGCCTTGTATCCCTTGATGGGGCATACAAGAGAATGACTTCATTCTCCCTTATTGTGCTCAAGTGCTTAGTAGGAATAATAACAGAAGCGATAAAATAAAACCAGACCTTGGCTTCTTCTGTTAGGGATCCCCTGTGGATGGATTCATGAGGATTTTTCTTAGTTGAGTTCCATTTCCCTTTTCCTCCCGTCAAGAAATCGACAATCTTGTCATGATTGGGTTCTCCAAGCAGTCTTTTGAACTTAGATCCATTCTTAGGATCTTTGATTTGTAGAACCTCATTGATCATTTCATGACCCATGGGGACCCATACTCCTCGGCGTTAAATTTGAGTCCTCCCTCATATCTATCATGTTAGAATAGAACTCCCTGACTACTACAACAAACCCAGGTGGTTTGTGCTTGCAGAACAAAATCCAGCCCCTTTTTTCGATTATCTCGACTAAGCTATTTGAGATGAGCATCTCGAACCTTTCTCACAATAAACCCTTTGTTGCTCGGAATTCTTTTCCCAGGAAGGGTGAGCTATCTGAAATGAAAGCTTTGTTTTCTTCTGCTTCTTTAGCTTGCTCAGCTATACTTGTCAGTTTTGGAGAACTTCTTTAGTTTATGCCTCAATAAATGAATGCTTCTCTTCGTGGGTCGCGACAATTAATGATTAGGTCACATCAATATCTTTTAAATTTACTTGTGGAATTTATTTTGTGACCACTAAAATGAAATTTTCACCCCATTCTTTAAAATTCCGTAATACTTAACACACTTTAGGTTTGTAACAACAATGACTGCCGTCTGACATTAGAAAATTTTTGTGTGACACTGTCATTGGACCCGATAAATGTCTATAGGTTATTATTTGGGTCGCGACGAGAATTTCCTATCGTGACGATTTGTTACGCAGCGAGAAAAGTGGAGTCGCAATAGGAGTTTGAAGTTAGTCGCGACTTGTTTCGGTAGCATTTACTTTAGTTTAAATTTTTTTTTGTTGCAATAGGAAAAATAGGGTCCGCGACATTATATTCCGATGAGTTACTGTCCGCGACCGAACTTTAATGTCGACCTAATTTTCCCTCGTGTCTTAATCAATCAATTCCTTGTTCGACAGCCCTTTTCCTACGCTTATAAAACATTGTGCTTAACCACAAATTTTATTATCGCGACCCGAGAACCTGTTTCCCCAAATTCTTTGCAACTTAAAACTGCCTTCCAATTCAGTTAACCACCCACAACTCAATCAAAATTTTCAATTCAAGCATTGTGAAGACATATTTAGCAACAAAAAATCATCAATTCAATCTTAAACAACTATCTCATTAAAACACATCAACATAGCATTCAAACAATTGGCAGCAAACTCCCCCAAACTTAAGATATGTATTATTGTACAAATAAGTTTAAGGGAATGAGAAATCTCCCACTTCGGTCATTTTACGCCTGGTCGGTTTGAGCGGTGTGCTTTGCAATAAAATTTGATTCCAGTTCATCATTCCCGTCCAAAAAAAAAAAGCAAATGATCAAGCTTCCTAAAAAAAAACTTCTAGCCAAATCAAAATTTAATAATCCAAAATCACAAAAAAAAAAAAAAATCAGCTTAGGTTGCCTCCCAAGAAGCTGCTCAATTTAATGTCCTTAGCTAGACACAAGCTGTAGAGTGTCTTCATTTCAGTCATTTTCTTTTCTCTTTTCAAATCGGATCTTATTTTTTTCTTTGTATGCTTCCTCCCGAGAATATTTGTCTGACCATTTACTTTGAATTCATTTCTAGATTAGGTCTTTATTATTCTTGCTCCAAAGCGGTGTCCTTGTTAACCTTTATTATATGAACCACTCCATCTTGATTTCAATTTCCTTGGAAAGAGCTTGAGCCTTGAGTTATATAAGAGAACTTGTTCTCCTGCCTTGAACTCCGTGGGAATTTTATGATCATGCCTTATTGGTAATTTTCCTTGTGGGTCACGGCATTGTCATAAGCTTAATTTCTCAATTCTTCCAATTCATTCATTTGGAGTAGTCACTTTTCCTTGGCAGCTTGAAAGTCACAATTCAGTTTCCTGATGGCCCACATAGCCTTGTATTCCAATTCCAAAGGGAGATGACAAGGTTTTCCATATACAATTCTGTATGGGGACATTCCAATGGGTGTTTTTGTAGCGGAGTTCTATAAGCCCGTAGTGCATCAAATCCCAGTTTATGGACTAGTCTTTCACCTTGCACTCTTGTTTTTTCTCACAGAATTTTCTTTATCTCCCTATTGGAAATTTCAGCTTATCCATTTGATTGAGGGTGATAAGCCAATCCGATTAGGTGTTTGATTCCATACTTGCTCATGAGTTTTGCAATAACTTTATTTGCAAAATGGCTTCCCTCATCACTGCTAATTGTTCTAGGTGCTCCAAATATGCTCAAAATGTTCCTTTGTATAAACCCAACAATTGTAATAGCATCATTTCTAGGACAAGTTGTTGCTTCCACCCATTTGGATACATAATCCATAGCTAGGAGAATGTATATATTGCAAATGATGATGGAAAATGTTCCATAAAGTCTATTCCCCATACATCAAAAATCTGCACCACCAGAATTCCCTGCAGGGGCATTTCATTTCTTCTGCTTATGTTGCCCATTCTCTAACGAGCATCTGTGTTTTACCCATTCGCCGGTCTTTACAGATAGAGTAGGCGATAAAATCCTGATTGGAGAATTTCTGGGTTGTCTTGTCTCCCTCTGAAAGTGTCCTCATATGGGGATGCATGACATTTTCCATAATACCACCTTGTTGTTCAGGGACACATCTCCTTGTGATCTGTCTACTCCTCTTCTATACAACGATTGGTCATCCCATATATATAATGCAATCGGTTCTTAAAATTTCCTCTTTTCTTTGTATTGAATTCATATGGCAATTCCCTGAAGCTAAGTAATTGACAATATCGGCATACTAGGGTGTTTAATGTGAAACAACATCAATAGGCGCTCATCGGGAAAATTTATGCTATTTGTTCAGCAATTCTCTCGATCTAGACAAGTGATCTTGCTATCATTGTCGCTACCCTTCTTATCCTTGATTTCAAGATCAAATTCTTGTATGATACTTTGTTTGATCGACCTTGGCTTTGCATCCTTTTTGTCATTAGATATTTAATTGCAACATGATCAGTGTGTATAACAACATGGGACCCCAAGATATAAGGCCTAAATTTTTCACAAGCAAATACCATTGCTAGCATCTCCTTTTCTGTGGTGGAGTAGTTCTCTTGTGCCTCATTGAAAGTTTTGCAAGCATAGTATATGGCCTTTAATATCTTGTCAGTTCTCTATCCCAATACAGCTCCCATTGCATAATCACTGGCATCACACATAATTTCAAACTCATTGCTCCAGTCTGGTGTCAACATAATGGGGAACGATACTAAATGTATTGATTTCTGAATGCATTGTACATGATTCATCAAATCAAAATTTGCATCTTTTTTCCGATGAGTGCGCCTGATGGTCTAGGTCTTTGAAATTCCTTAATGGATCTTCTACATGGAAATCCGGTATGTCCCGAGCCTCTTATTCCCTTCAGCATTTGTAGGTGACATGAGTTTTTATAACAATCTTTTCTTGAGTACACTTCAATCAGGCATAAATCTTGTGCCCCAAGACAATACCTTCAGTTACCATGAAATGACATTTTTTCCAATTTAAAGCTAGATTCTTGTCTTGGCACCTCTGAAGTACTGTTTCTAAGTTTTTCAAACAATCTTCAAAATTGGATCCATATACTGAGAAATCATCCATGAATATTTCCATAACCTCTTCCATAAAATCAGAAAATATAGACATCATACATCTTTGAAAGGTGGACAGAGCATTACATAATCGAATGACATCCTTCTAAAGACAAATGCTACATAAGGACATGCAATGTTTTATTTCTTTTGATCCTCTGGGGCTATTGCAATCACAGTTTATAACTAGAATATCCATTAAGAGAAAACAATAATAAGAGTGCCTTATAACTTGTCTGACATTTGGTCAATAAAGGTAGAGGATAATATGGTCATTTCTTGTAGTAGTTTAGTTTCTATAGTCTATACACACTCCATCATGTTATAGTTCTTGTAGGAATCAATTCATTCTTCTAATTTCTTATCACAGTGAATCCCCTTTTCTTTGGAACCACATGTACTAGGCTCACCCAAGGATTGTCTGAAATTGCATATATGAAGCCTGCATTTAGCCATTTAAGTACTTCTTTTCTGACTACTTCTTTCATTACTAGATTTAGCCTTCTACGATGCCATCAGAAGTTCTAGCATTCTCCTCAGCGGGATCTTATGCATACAGATTAAAGGACTGATTCCTTTCAAATCTTCTATAGACCAAGCTATTGCTTTCTTATATTTTCTGAGAGTCTCCAGCAGTTTTTGCTCTTCCAGCTTAGCTAATCCAGCTGAAATGATAGCTGGCTTTCCCTTTTCTAGTTATAAGAAGGCATATTTTAAATGTTAGGGAAATTCTGTTAAATGTCAAACCTTACGAGACTTTGTTTCCTTCGACCACTTTTCTTCATAACTGCTAGATCTTTCTGCACTGTTCTCTCTAATACCGAATACTGAATCTTTTAGTTCAAAATTGGAGTTCAGAAATTTAACTTCAAGATGCTCAAGATCTTTGGGGTCATCTCATTCTCATTCATTGAATTCTGAAAATTACAATCGATGGCTAGTTCGAAGCGATAGAATTTTGTTTCTAAATTCACAGTCATCACTTAAGTTACAGTTTGCTTGTCATTGAGATTGAAATGCACTGCTTCATCTCCAACGCTGAGAGTCAATTCTATCCCATGCATAGGGCACCTCTTCAGCAATCTCTTGAACCTCTCTCATGCAGTGTAGAGACTCGTCCTCCTGCCTTGTTCTGATGATTTTCCTGCTTATCTCGGTGAGAGGCGGAGGAGAAAAATCAGCTCATGAATGCCTCGACCGGTTCTCGATTATTCAGTGCCGCGGCAATGACTCCAAACCATGTGGCTACCACGTCACCTCAATGAGAATGGGAAGAGTTGAAGCTGATTACATCTGGTCTTACTCATTCGGTTTCCGGTGTTTGCCATCCTCATAAATCTCCCCCAGTGCTCATTTGGATCTTACGAAGGGTAAATTTAGTGGCGGTGTTCTTGAACCATTGTAATCAAAGTTGGCTTCAGCTTAAATTGTTTGCTTCAATAGGGGTTATATCACAGTAGAGTATTCTTCTTGGATGATGGGCCTCCAAAATTCCCCGTTGTATTTAGGCCTTTATGGTCTCTGCCTTAACTGTACAGGAATGATGCGCAATCTTTATTTGATTATCCATACTTCTATCTCAGTGCGTAGCTTTCCTTAGATTTTGGGGTTCTTTCAATTTATGTATCTAGAGCAACGATTCAAGCGATTTTCTATGCATTTAATATTTTCCTGAAAGTGGAAACCTGCGAGGATCAAATAGAGTCGGTCATTAACAAAATTTGTATATTTATTAGGCTTCCAAGATCAGTAAGCTTATTCAACCATTATTTGTTAAAGCTGTTTGCTAATTTTATGAAATTTTGTAAAACAAGAAAAATGTCCAAGTAGCATTTCTCTCTTTGTCAAAATATTGATTTTAAATTCATTCGATCCCCGGCGATAAGCTTGAAACTTGTTAAACCAAATATAACTTGTATGCTCATAAGAAGAATAATTTTTTTCACTAAACTCAATTAAAGATTTAATTTGGTCTTGAAAACTGCAAGTGCACAGGTCGTACAAGTAATAAAGTGGACCTATAAGTCCGGATATCGTTCCCACATAGATTGAAAAGAATTTAAACTTCAAATACCCCAGATACTCAGGTCCATCACACTATTTGAGCGTCGATTTAGAAAAATTTAGTAACCTAATAAAATTTTAATAACTAGAATCCCTACATTTAAATAAAAGAGAAAATTTTTAATCATAAACATAAACTAAAGCCCCGAACCATATTATCATTTGAGTAGACTTGGGATTTCACCTACGTGAAATTATCAATTCTGCATCATAATCTAATTCTATTTTCTCTGAGGTTGGAATCTAAATTTGTCGAGAGCGAGGTAGTATAGTTTGGTCCTCCTCTAACCATACTTTTCATTGAGTAGAGATTCATGTTCATTTTTTAATCATGATTCTAATCAATTACTTGTAATTAGAATTTCTCTATAAGATCTGGGTATTTTTATTTTTAAATATTTCATACCCATTTTTTATGACTGCATATTTCTTGCTTCCCAGCCAAAGGCAATTGCTAGATTTCTACAAAATGAATGATGTCTCATCCTTAAGGTCTGAAGAGTTTTGCCTTTCCTTGATTAGATCTCATTAACACGGGATCAGATCATTCCTCCCGGACCCAGGAGAGATCTCTAATTGATTAAATTGCTATATCACTCAACCCTTCTCAAACCATGAGCAAATTGAGGATTTATCTAAGTAACCTTTCAAAGCTCATTAGTTCTTCAATATTAGTTTAGCATACCCCCCAAGTAACTAATCTATGCTCTCAGGAATCTCCATCTTTGTGTCACTCAGAGGATCTCCTGAAAATCAGAACCAGACAATAGTCCTTTGCATGGTGTGCTTTTTAAGATTGGGAACAATTAATTCACAACATCACCATCCAAATAAATTCAAAACCCTCAACTCAGGAAATTTTATTCTCATTGTGCAGAAAAGACCATAACTAACACCAGATCTTTCCCAGCAGAAGTTGTGTTCTCAAGAATTGGATTACAGTATACACTAAAATACTGATTAGGAAAATTCCACTGTAACTACAATTAACTGAAGAAATAGGTTCCAACTTTACATGCAGAGTTCATTGAATTAAGCAGAGTAATTGTAAATGAATTTCAAGATTTTAAATTTAACTTCAAAACTTCTAAACAATTTCTTATTCGAGGATCATTAAACAAATTAACGATCCTATTCATCGAATCACGAAGAAAAGAAAAATAAGAAAAATAAAAGAAAAGAAAAGAAAAATATAATACGAAAGGGTCCTCGACTCACCAAAGAATACTCACCGAAGTTCGGTCAGATGTTGATTATTGCCTCGCTTTCACTTAATCATTTCTATTTATAGAATACAAGTTTAGACACTAAAATTGAAGCTATGTGTGAATCTAAAAACTATGGCCAGTTGCCTTCTGCGTTCTGACCTAGAAGTTGTGTCGCGACAGAGTTTTGTGTCTTTGTTGCAGGTTCTTGTTGTAGCAATGCAGTCGTCTGTCGCGACCTGAAGATCTTGTGCTCCTTCTTTCTTTAGTTGCGACAGCGTATTTTTTTTGCGACAGTCTTCTTTGCTGGCGTAGTAACTACAGCCGTGATGGGGGTTTCCTTTGTCGCGATAATATTTTGGTAGCGTTCTGCTTCGAGTTATGTCACAACATCGATAATCATGTCGTAACCACCGAGTTTGATTACGGCTCTGAGGATTAGTGTCGTGAGTTTTATCATCCTTCTGACATCTCTGTTCAGGTTATGTTGCAACACTATCTTGTATTATCCGCATTTCTATCGCGACCTAGAAAGTCTGTCGCGACAGAGGCTTGTTGCCACTGAGCTTGACTTCTTGTCGTAGCTTCGTTCTGATGTTGCGACATGGCTTCTTGGTGTTGTCAATATTTGTTGTCGCGACCAGGTTTTCATGTCGCGACAGAGACTCTTCGTGTTCGACACTCGTTATATCGCGATCCAATTTGTTATGTCGCGACATAACTTTTTTGCATTGTGTTGAATTCTTTGTCGAGACATATAAAAGTCTGTTGCGACCTCATTTCTCTCGATCGACTTATTTTGTGTTGCGGCAGCCAAAGATCCATCTTGTACGACATAGACTTATCTCCTTAGCTTGACGTATGTTGCAACGTTGGGTTCCTTTGTTGCGACCAGGCTAGTTCAACAAGTGAGCGTCATTTGTCGCGACATAAATTTTCTTGTCGCGACTGAACTTCTTCTTTCAGTGCTCTCTTTTGTCTCAACCAGCTCCTCCCAGTATTTGCAGAGTCGATTAATCGCGAAACATAGTAGATTACATCGCGACATAGATTTTGCCTTATGATCCTTTCATTATGTTACAACATACCTTGATCTTTGTCTCGCTCCTTCCCATTTCCCTGCTCGCGATATCTTTGTCTTTTGTTGCGACATAGCTCATTTCCCAATTTTTAGATCTTGTGTTGCGACACATAAAATATTGTTGTGACACAAATCTCTAGCCCTTTGCTTAGACATTTGCTGACACAGAGACTATGTCGTGACGAGGCTAGCTGTGATGCTGTTTTTCTCTTCTTGCTTGTTAGAAATCTCTCCTTTTTGAATTAACTCCTGCAAAACACAAAGTTTGTAAATATTCCATACTTTTGCATTAAAACAGCTCCGAAAATACTTAAAACAAGCCAGAAAAATGGATTAAAAATAGATGAGTTTAAGACTCATCAGTCGATTGTCGCATGTAGTCTCTTCGAGGGCGATTGAGCTGAACCAGTTTGCGTATAAGAGAGGAGCTAGTAGAGATCTTGGCGAGAAGTGGTAATTGCGGAATTAAGCGAATCCCACTAGTCAAAGTGCTGCAGAGAAACCACAGGCAGAGGAAGCCGTGTGGAAAGCAAAGAAGTTATGCGGCATCAATATCCATTGTTCAATGAAGATAATTTGATGACAAGAATTTTCTTAAGGAGGAGATGAGTTATGCGCCCACAAAATACCCTAGCAATTTAATTATGTTTAGGGTATAAAATAAAGTAAATGAAATTTTTCAATTTAAATTCTAAAACGAAAAAACATACAACCGGAAATTTCTGAGAGCCAAATAACTTTGGTAAAATGTCAAAATAAGGGATCAAGGGTCCTAAATGAGAATAGTGTTAAAAATATGAATGAAATGAAAATGAATGTGAAATGAAGCTTTAAAATGAGAATAATGAAATGGGAATTGGGGTGTGTAGACGAAGGAACAAAGTAGTATGAAAGATTTGACTTAAGACCAAATTTGGTCTTGTAAAATAACTCTCATTTGTGCATTTTGGGTTTGGAAGAGAAAGAGAGACATGGATTGAAGAGGAAGAAAGAGAAGAAAGCCATTGTTGATTTCTTCTCCATGTAAACAAGAGATGAAGTGATCGAGAAGAAGGAAGAAATAAGAAAAAGAGAAGAAAGGCTTAAAGGTAAGAAAAACTAAACCCTAACCTTTTTTTCTTATGTTTGGATTTGAGAAAACCCAACCTTATGTAAGGTGATTTTGATTGATTGTAGATCAGTTTTGGGGTTGTGTTGGGTTGAGTTTTGAAGTGTATTGTTCATTCGTATTGGTTTGGATTGGTTTTAAGGAATGTTTGTAAAAGGGAAATGTTGGGTTTTCAAAGGAAATGCTTGCAAAAATTTGTCAAAACTCATGTTCTTGTTTTGGCTATAGATTAAGTTATAATCATCCAAATTAAGTTATTCCAATTTGGTACCATAAGAGATAGGGCTAAAAATGTACAGAGAGATTAGAGAAAATTGTAGTACTAAGGCTCCAGAATATGAGCTTAAAGTGAGTTCAGGTAGGCTCACAGATATGTTGTGTTTGGGTGTGGATTGTGGTGTTTGGCAAGTTGAGCTTCACTCATCCAAATTGAGTGATTCAAAATTCTAGGTAAACTAGACTTCTAGGGGAATAATTTAATTGAAGGAAGTGTAATTAAATTGTAACCCTAAAGTTCCCATAAATATTTCAAAGTGGAGCTATGTGCTGATTCTATTTTGCAAATTAGAGTAGTCTAGATGTAAAATGCAATAACTTCAGTTTGGTGATCCACATTGGATGATTCCAATTGGAGAAGAAACCTTAGAACCATAGATTCAAATGAGGGAAGGAACTATTACTAATTTTTGAAGTTAAGACCCCAGAAATCGAAAAAAAAACAGTGGGTGATCCAATGAGCTAGGCATATCGACTAGTTTGGTATTAAAATGTCGTAACTTGAGTTTGGGTGATCCAAATTGGATGATTCCAATTGGAGAAGAAATATAAGAACCATAGCTTCAAATGAGTGAAGGAACCATTACCAATTTATGGAGTTGAGACCCCATAAATTGAAGAAAATAATTGATCGATGAGTTAGGCATATGGACTAGTTTGGCATTAAAATCGCATGGCTTGAGTTTGAGTTATCCAGTGAAATGAAAGTTCCAATTCCTACTGAAAATAGAACTCCAAGAATAACCGACTAATATGTGATTGTCATTGTATTTGAATAGGGGCTAACAAGGAGGAAAGCTCGCATTGAAGTCGAGATTCTAAAGATTGGAATCAAAGCGACGATTTTTGGTTTCTTCTCAAACTCTCTCTCTCTCTATTTCTAAAATATTTGAATAATTACGAAATGATTTGAATTTTGGAAATGATTGAAAAGAAAGTGCATATTGATTTATGTTTGGAAATGAGTTTGTTTTAAGTGATTTGAGACAATTGCTTGTGAAAGCCGAATTTTTTCATGAAAATTTACGGAATGTGAAAATGTTCTGTTGCATACAAATGTATATATACTATTGTAAAATTGTATTGAATGATTTTAATGCCCTTAAAGAATGTTAGCCGTTAAATTTGAGTTAAGGATAATTGGTATCAATAAGAGTCGAACAACGTCCTATTGTGGCATACCGATCCGTATGATGGGACAATATCGGTAGTGTCACGCAATAAGTACATATTTTTATATAGATATGCGGCCTACAACCCAGGCATGACGGTGATTTGTTATCCGTACTTAGAAAGCATAGGTTAAATTCGATAAAGGCAAAATGATAATGAGATTGAAAAGTGCACAATTTGTGCTTTGAATGATTTTTTTTTCTGTCTTTCTGCCTATGAAAATGCATAGCTTGAGATGACCAACGAATTGTAATTTATTTATTGAATAAATATATAGATATGTATTGTCTTTTGTTGGTCATTGAAAGTGTCTGCATTGTTTTATAAATATTGCATGTTTCGATTTAAAAAAATGAAATGAAGAGAGAATAAAGCGTATAGAACCACTAAGCATGAAAATACTTAAGCGTGTTTTTATCAACTTACTGATGCCAAGTGAATAGGTACGAAGTGAGGCCATACGAGAGCAGAGCCAACGTCAAAGCCATTAGGAGGAGAAGTAAAACCCAGACATGAATGGCAGTGATTTGACTCTTTTTGTATAAAGTATCTTGTGAAAGTTAAACTCGATTCTATTTTGTAAATGTTTTTATATTGAAAACTACGATAAATTTGTAAATGATGGTACAAATGTGGGGTTATCCCGAAAATGATGGGTCTTCACATAAAAGTTTCTGCAAAAATGTTTAATGTATATTTTACGTATACCCGATGAAATGTTGAAATGCATTTGGTATTGAAAATGTATTCACATTTGTATTAAGATTTTTTTGTCTTTGGATTGAAATGAAAGTGAGGATCGTGTTCCCAGTGTCTGGTTTTGATCCATGATTAGGTGGGTGAGTGCGGGACGGCGTCGGGATGCACAATGTGGATGCTTGCTAAGAGTAGTTAAGTACATTGGAGACCTATCATGAGACAATCATATGGATCATCTATTTAAATATAGTTGATTGTCTCATCACAACAATGGTGCAAGTATCCTTAGACTTGGGATGCTTAAGGATATCTTGGATGCTGATTTTGTACTTTGACCTTAATCCATGTTGCCTCTTAGAGGTCGCTCTTTGGATGAGGATTAGGTATAGTTTGAGGTGTTTAAAGGTAATTGAGTAGCCAACAAAGGATTCGCCACTCCTAATAGAGGGAGGACCTTACCCTATGGAGCCTTTTTCGAAATCATTACTCGGAATCTCTTGCCATGATGAAAATTCCTTGAGGGTGTCTTCAAGTGCATAACTGTTGAGTGATGAATCCGGGGACAAGATCGAATATCACTTGAAATTTAGGTGTGGCGCCTTGAGTCCTAATTAGAGCTACACATTGTCCATGCTTTGAACCAAGTAGGGTATAGATTGGTGAAATGACGAATTGCACGGTATTTGTCTATGGGAAGGGTATGCAGTCAGACTGTAACATCCCGAAATGTACCCTAATAGTTTTCAGACTTGTTTAGGGTATATTATAAGCTAAATGGAAATTTTTAGAAATAAAATGAGAGACCTGAAATGAATATTAGAGACAAGGGTAAAGTGATCATTTACCACTTGAGGACATAAATGGCATAAATCATTAAGTTGATATGCAATTATGAATTTCTTAAAGATGGGATGCCTAAGTATAAGATGTAAGTTAGATTGAGATTAATAAAGAGAGAAAGGGCTAAATAGCAAAAAAGGGAAAAATAAGCCAAAAATGGGTTTTATTTGTTTTAGCCAAACATGGTCTTAAGGAAAAATCTGGATAAGAGCAATTGGTCTCTCATTTTGAGAGACCAAACTGTAGAGAGAAGAAGAGGAAGAGGAAGAGAAGAAGAAAGGGAGATCAAAAAGGTATGGATTCTATGATTTTTGGTATGGATATTACATGGAAAGTGAGGATCTTATGGTTTTGTATGGAATTCTAGGAAATTTTGTGAGTTCCAAACGTAGGGTTTAGTTAGGAATTGATCCTAACTCTAGGTTTGAATGAAATTGAGTTGAAAAACTCTAGCTTGGTTAATATAAGAATGGAATCCTCCCTTTTAGGTTGGATTCATGGTGAAATTGAAAGCAATTGAGTTAGGGTTTAGAACAAACCCTAACTAATCTATGTTTGGTTTTGTGTATGGATTTATTATATTAGAATGGTTTTGGGGGAGAAATTCATGGAAAGTTTTGAAGAAGATGTGTAATGAAGATGGTGGAATGAATGAGATTACAAGATAGATATGAAGGGGTTTTGAGGTGTATGTGAGTCTTGAGTGGATTTGGGTGAAAATATATGGAAAAGGAAAAACCCACGTGCAGGTAAGATCGAGGGCTGTGGTACAGGGAGTCGCGGAAGTTGTGCGGAAGTGCGGGTAGTGTGTTTTTGTTTTGACTAGCATTAGTATTTGGCCATAACATCATTTATGATATGATTTGAGTGATTCAAGTTTCTGGTTCAAAATAGACTTCAAAATGAAACAAAACATCGAAAATGAGTACCTTCAAATTCTGATTCTATGTAGCCCCGAAATTCACTCAAAAGTGGAATATGTTGGCCAATTTACAGTTCAGTTTTGAACATAAATTAGCAGTTGTTTAGGACGTAACTCAAGTTTCGGTGCTCCGATTTGGGTGATTCCAGTTGGAGATGAACCCTTAGCACCTTAGCTTCAAATGAATACAAAAAACCAGGGTCAGGTATGAAATTAAGCCTCCTGAAAATGAGTGTTACAAACTGTCTAGTGTAAAATCAGCAAATTAACTAGTTTGGCATGAAAATGCCATAACTTTAGTTTGGATGATCAGTGGAATGATTCAATTTCTAAGTAAAGTAGACTCATAGAGAGACACGGGAATACATGAATGATGTGTGAATGCATAGCATCATACTGTACAAGTGTATGAAATGCCATATGTAATAGGCATGAAACAAAGAAAGAAGAATGGGAAATGCAATATGTAAGATGTGTTCATGAAACATGAATATGAAAGGCAATATGTCATGAACACAGAATGTGATTAAGATGGGTTATGAGTTCAAGACATATGATCATATGACTACCTAGGACCAAAGAATGAATGAGTGGATGTCCTAATTAGTGCTACGACACTCATGTTTAGTACTTCGGTACTCTTGATTAGTGCTACGACACTCTTGCTCAATACTTTGGTACTCACATTGAGTACTCGACACCTTAGTGCTTGTATACGTACCTTGGTGCCGTGTGCTGCGTCCTACCCATTTTCTTATCATTGGTCAGGGTAGTCAACAGGTTATGATAAGACTCACGAATAAATAATAAGTAAAGATCTAAATGTACCTCTTGTATACGTTGTAGTACTACGAGGCACTCACGTATCCCGATTAATCTCTGCAGTACCCACGGGTACTCGTGTCGATAAAATAAATGCTGATTCTGTAGTACCCACGGGTACTCCCGTATCGATAAAATAAGTATAAGTTCTGTAGTACCCACGGGTACTCCGTATCGATAAAATAAGTATAAGTTCATGTAATATAAGTATAGAATCCCGATTAGTACTCTGGGTACTCTAGGTATCGATGAACAAGTATAGATCGTGTACCAAGTATTAAGATCAGAAATACAAGAATAGAATCCAGAAGGACAAGAATAACCGTAATACCGATTATAAGATCCGTGGAACAAGGACTATGCTCACATTAGTACAGTACAAGATACAAAGTATCTACAGTATCAAATATAAGTTACGTGCCTCTGAGTACTCTATATCGATTAATTTACGCCCAGTACCTCTGGGTACTTCTGTATCTGATTAATCTCTGTAGTACCTACGAGTATCTCCGTATAAGCTCCGGATAATGATTAATCTCTGTAGTACCTACGGGTATCTCCGTATAAGCTCTGGATAATGATTAATCTCTATAGAACCTACGGGTATCTCCGTATAAGCTCCGGATAATGATTAATCTCTGTAGTACCTACGGGTATCTCCGTATAAGCTCCGGATAAGGATAAACTCAATAGTACCTACGGGTACTCTCGTATGAGTATAAGATAAGTTTGATATAAGCACAAGTGTGCGTCTCTTATGACATTTGAACAAGTAGTACTTACGGGTACTTCCGTATAAGAATAAGTTCCACTTAATGCCGGTATACGTTCTAGTAATATCTCACGTAAGCTCCTGGGAGATCTGAGATAGATATAAGTACCAGTACGTGTATAAGTACCTCTGTATAAGCATAAGTTCTGTAACCTCCTACGGGAGATCTGAGATAGATATAAGTACCAGTACGTGTATAAGTACCTCTGTATAAGCATAAGTTCTGTAAACTCCTACGGGAGATTTGAGATAGAGATAAGTACTAGTACGTGTATAAGTACCTCTGTATAAGCATAAGTTTTGTAACTCCTACGGGAGATCAAAACAAGTATAAACTTGAGATAAATATGAGTATGTGGATAAGTACCTCCGTCTAAGTATATGTATAAGTTCATTATCGTATACGAGGAATATAGACAACGTGTCCTTCGAGAGATATGAACCGATATGAACCTACGGGTACCTTCGCATAAAGTATATGTTAGATTGTATAATAAAAGCCATGGAACATAAACCATGCAAATTTGAATAAAAAGGAATTCAGCTCCGCTCTGACTATATATATCACGGGTATCTCTGTATAGACTCCTATACTCTATGGGAGATGTAAATTACATTAAAAAGTCTGGGTACAAGTAGACGAATTATGATGACATGAATAGGAAAGCGACACGGCTTAGAAAGTCATGATACATGTAAAGAGGCGGGTGGATGCCTTGCCATTGTATATGTCTAAGTTGCTCTGAATATGATTCGACTGTTATACATTTGGATTATATGAATTCATGAAGATTTTGATATCTGTTTCTGTTATATGTTTATCATAATTCAGTCTAAATGCATGTGTATCAGTATAAGTTATAAGATATGTTTCCCACTAAGTAAACTATACGGGTTTTTTAATCCGTGTGGAGTGCAAGGAGAAGGCGTCGAAACATCCATCTGGTTGGGCTGACACATTAGTAAGGGAGTTCACTACATGTAGGTTAGGTGCTGCGATTTGTAAATGTAAAAGTACGATTTTGTATATGAAAATGGGACTCGGTATATGTGTATAGATTTTGATGGACACAGCTCAGTGGTAGTTCTTTTCTTATATGTATATGATATTTTGATTCTATTATAAGATGTGGGCCGTACCGCAGTACAAGTTCGGCTTTGAAAAAAAAAAAAAAAAAACAGGTAAAGAGTCCCAGTATATGGTCTCGCACCCCGAACTCGGTTCGGATCCGCCAATCGGGTCAGATCGGGAATCGGGGTGTGACACAGACCACTGACTCTCCAGTCAATTAGGGGTCATGATGTGTTGTTAGATTCCAATCTTGACTTACTTAATTCAATAGTTGAATCGAGAGTGGCGACATAGCCCCGAAACCTTATGGGTCACACACTTAGAAGAGTGTGGAGACTGATATGAAATGGATTTGGATGAAATCCAAATATGAGGGAGTTAATTCTCGAGAATGGAATGTCACAGGATTAGTGGAATCTCGGGTTCGAAAACCCTCACTTAGAGAGATAATAGGCTTGGGCTTGTACCTCTGCTTAGGGTCGTGTAGGAACATGCCATAATGCATTGGGATGCATGTGACCTATCATCACTTAAGGTGAGGGGCATTTTAGTCATTTCATAGGATAGGGTTTTCCTATAAAAGTAATGTTATGGAAACCCTAAATGGATAATGACCCTTTTGAAACTTGAGAGGTTCATGAAAAAAGGTCGTTTTCTCTCTAATCTCCAAGAAGTGTTCTAGAGATTTTGAGAGACTTGGATTTTGGCTTCCTCTTTGGATCGGGACTTGGCTAGCACCGTGACCCTTTTTGAGACCGTTGCCTTGGAGGTTTTCGGCTCCACTCTTTGTGTGGATACCATCATAGGCGAACCTAGGACTTGGTTCGCTTTGGTCTAAGGTTGCTCCGACCACTAGCTCAGTTTTGGAACCGACACAAGGTAATCGTACACCTTTCTCTTTGTTGTAGAACCGGATTTGATGCTACAAGGGGTCCTTAGATGGGTTTTAGTTGGGATATTTTTTGTTTTTCGTTACTACCGACAAGTGTTTCCATCTACGAAACCCTTCAGTGGTATTAGAGCAACCTTGTGTGAATTAAAATCGGTTTATTGTTGAGAGTTTTCGTTTTTTGGTACTTATGTTTTCAAAAGTTTTGAAAATTAGAATTTTGGTATGAAAAGGTGTAGATCCAATGTTGTTAACTTTATGTGTATGGGTAAATGAGATGATGCAGGATGGTGGGTATGAAGACGACTTGGAGAGTGATAAAAGTCCCAAATATTGGATTTTTATGCTCACGTCGTTGGAAAACCCGACGTCGCGTGTTTGGTGCCCGATGTCGTGACGTTGTTCGTAACGAGAAAGAGTCAAATCGTTGCAGCGTCGCGGCGTTTGATGTGCGATGTGACGTGACATGACATGACATGATATGATATGATGTGACGTGACATGATATGATGTGACGTGACATGATGTGACGTGACATGATGTGACATGACATAATGTGACATGGCGTGATGTAAATTATCAAAAATTACGGAAGATAATGTTGAAGTATTTGACTTAGAGCGATTTGATACGAATCTTGGTTTAATAAGGAATAAACGAAGTTTATGCGAAAAAAGTTTGTTCTTTTATAAGTATGATAGATTTAACTGAAAATAGAGAAATAGAAGAATTTAAAATAGAAATTACAAAAACAGTTATAAATCTAACACAAAATCATATTGAAAATCATATTGAAGAATTCTGTGATTGCGAAGAATTTGATAGAACAATCAGATTACTAACCAATATAAAAAGTATTTTTAGAAAATTTAGGATAAAATCATTTCAGATGAATAGTAAAAAGTAAATAGTAATAATAAATGTAAATAGTAAATGAATAGTAAAAACAAATAATAAAAAACAAAAAAGTCAAATATTGTAAGAATCGAAAGACGTGTGAATTTAAGTTTACTGATAGAGAAATCCACTAACAAAGTAATCACGAACAATAAAATTTCAAGTTTAATTGATATAGAAAAAATTAAAGTATGAAAATAATAGGTGAAAAAGATGATTATAATCCTAATGACATAGTAATAATAGAAGCCTTAACTTATTATAAATTGGAATTCTTGACATATAATTGGATATTAAAAACACTGTATATATCTAAACCTCAAATATCCCTGGAAGAATCAATGATGATAATACAATTACGTCTCCTCGGAAATGAAGAAGAAATATTAATAAGCTAAAATCGAAAATTTAGAACAAAAATATATAATGATAATCTTTAGATTTAAATCTAGTAGATGACAATGATGAGATTCAAGAAGCCTATAATCAAGAAGAAGATCTAAGTGAAATATTTTATAGTAATTTAAATAAATTTGGAAGTTCAAGTATAGAAATATGAGTGAAATGACAATAAAATCGTTTGTACAACAATCAATAGATAAATATTTAGAAAAAAGACATAATTTATGTAAAGAATTTACCAGCGGTAAAATGGAACGAATAAAAAACACAATATACAAGATGGTTATGGAATGTTTAGAAACTAGTTTGCCCCTTTCAATAAAAGCTAACCTAGAAATATACGTAGAACTTACAAATACAATAATACCTTACATAGTAAATAATTACAATGAATACTTACCCTTTAAAGTTAATCTAGATCCAGAAACAACAAGGAAAGTAGTAGAAAAATAAGCAATGTAAATGAAGCATCCAAAAATGTTAAAAAATCTATTGAAAGAGAAATAAAAACTTAAATCCAAAGAAAATAAAAAATTAAAGAATACGGATTATATAATTGGAGAAAATTTGTAAAAAATAGAATTACAAAACCTAAACAAAATGGAAGCTAAAAAAGTAGAAATATTAATGGAAGAAATCTTAAGAGCTATAAAACGGATGGATAACAGATTAGAAAAGATCGAAGACAAAATAAATAAAATAGAAAATAGGATAATAAACATAGAAATACAACAAAATACTCTTATTAGCTTAGGAAAAGATTCAAAATATGTGAAAGGAACAACCGGAAAAATGGTAGAACAAATAATATTTAGAAAATATCCTGAAAGAACATGGAGATAAGAAAGAAACATTGAAAAGGCCTAGATGAAAAATTATTAGAAGAATACCTAGAATTAGAAAAGAAAATAAAAATAAGAGGAAAACAAAAATAATAGAAAGAAGAAATTGAAAAATGAGCAAATAAGTGATAGTGAAATAGAATATAATGATAGAAATACAAATGAATTTAAATGAAACAAAGGAGGTAAATCTATAGGACATGTAGGAGGACCAAGTAAAATAAAAGAAGAACATCCAAAAACATTTGAAAACCAATACAGGAATATTTATAAATATGAACTAGTCAAAAATAGAACAATTAGGAAATACGGGTGTATACTAGATATGGTGTCAAAAGATCATTAAAACAGTTTAAACAAAAATGGTCTCCAGCGATGACATTATATTTTATGACCTGAGGAACAAGTTGGGATAATAATACAAAAACTGAATATTAGGAACATTAACGAGGATGTGTTAGAAAATGGTGGGAAGGATTATCATTTTAGTTTTAATGTGATTACACAAATTACACTACTATAGCCTTTGAAAGTAGTATATTCGAAGGTGTAGATACCTTTGTTAGATATATAGTGAATGAATTTTAGGAGAGAATTGATGACGAGACAATGTAAGGCAAAGAAGAAAAGACATAAGAAGCTAGAAATAAGCTATCCACGATAAATTTGTGAGATGAAATACATATATGAATATACATGTGAATTTAGAAAATGGTATTATGATGCCTTTGATAGTAATATATGAATATGACAATCTTGTAAACACATATTATGAAAAATTACGGGAAAATAGAGTAATTATTTCCAAGAGATATGAAAAAATAAAAACGAAAATGCGATACTAGGAGCTCGAGATAAATTTTTAAAGAAAATGTTGTGAGACTTATGCACCCAAAGATATGTTGTAAATGGTGCTAAATATATGGAGAACAAATATTCGTGATAAGATAGATAACATCCCGAGGAGAAAATGGGGGTGTAAGGAGTTTAGAAAAGAAAACTTAGAAAACAATTAGGAAAGCCGAAGAAATTTACAAAATATAAAAAATTTAGAAAGAATGGGCAAAACCATTTAAAAATATTACAAGAAAAATTTAATTACAAAAGACAAATATTCTGGAACAACATTAAAAGACAAAGTAGATGCAAATGTTGGAATGTGGAGATTAGGACATTCTGATAATGAATGTCAAAAAGAGAAAAAGACATTTATATTATGGGGAGATAATAAGGAAGAAGATTTAGAAAGCATCCTAAGCTTTGATAGTGAAATGAGTAGTGTTTACAGCAAAAATGATAACAGTTCCTCAGAATGAGTAAAGCGATAATTGAGGAAGATGACATTTCCGAATTTGAAATCATTAGTGCTAAAGAAGATCAAGAAGGATATAGAATGAAAAGCACTTTTGATAATCGAAAATTACAGAAAATCCAGAATCTAAACTTTGATTTAAAAGCTCCGGGAGAAAGGTTTATTAAGCTACTTAAATAGATATATACATAGGAAATACACAATCCATGAATACCAAAAATAGAAAATTATAGCAATCAATAAAGCTAAAGGAAATATAAGCAATTCTTTGACAAAAGACTATAAATGAAACATTAAGCAAGATAAAAAATGAAAAAATAAGAGACAAATAAAGTATGTATACTTACTTAAGAGTACAAATAATAATAAAATCATTATTCCACGAAAATCTAAATACTAATAGTATTAAGTTTTACATGATAAAAAGGCGATGCAAACACATAGAAAGCCACTTAGGAGTATCCAAAGCAATTTAGCCTACACAAAATTAATGTTTACATATTTTAAAATATGTGTGAATTTGGAGAAGAACTTTGATATTCAGTCTAACCATATTTAAATTTTAAAAATGACTTTATGAAAAATAATGTAACTGACAATGTATTATAGTGCCACTTTATATATACACTATCAAATTCAAATTATGGAAGAATTTACCAAGACAAGCCCTTTATAGAAATTAGTGAATATGAAATTGTTGAAATAATAGAACTGAGTTAGAAAGAATAGAGATACCTGCAATTACATTTTAAGTCTTGAAGATGATATTCCTAAAGAAAATAGTATCTGAAAGAAATGATTTGCAGTTTGAAGAGTGAGCAGGGAAAATTCAATTTTTTAGAAGGGTAACGATAATTTCGGTTGAAACGAAAAATTCTCTAGATCTCGGATGGCGAAGCGGATTGTGGATTAAATTCGTCTCGCGAAATCTAGTGACCGAAAAAAGTTCGTCAGATGCGAGAATGAGAATATTTATAATTTTTAGGTGATAATCGCCCGGTGACTTCGAGGGCGAGATTTTATGAAATTCTCGGAAGTCAGAAAATGGCGTGAGTTAAAGTTCATTTAAAAGAATTGAACTGAAAAGAAATAAAATTTTCGGGATAAAAACGGACCCGAATGTAGAGGTAATAAATATGTATGATAATATAATAATAATAATAATAATAATAATATAATAATGTTATAATAATAATAAAATAAAATAAAACTATAAAGTCAAGATGGGCGTGAGGGAGTGAAAAAAGAAGAAAAAAAATTGTCCGTCGAGGGAGCGGTGATGAGAGGGAGAGATATTTTATTTTTTATTTTCTCTCTTAGTTTCTTTTTTTTGAATCTGAAAATCGGACGGTGGACTGTCGTGGCCCAGGCAAACCAGATCATGTGAGCTGCAGTGGACACCAAAAAGTTGGGTTGTAAACTCAGGTGAGAGTGGGGTTTTATCCTACTTGTTTTACCCCTTGTTTAAGTGTTTGTAAATGTTTGTGGTTTGAGGCCGTGAGGGGCCGGTTGATTGATCCCGAAATCTTGGAACCGAAGTGTGAAATGTTTGGAGAATTTTGGAGCCCATTTGGGCCGGAGTCCGTGTGTAGGGAGTTGTTTAAGTGTTTGTCATAATTTATATAATAAGTGTGTGTTTTGGTGTATAGGCCATTGGAGATAAAATTATGATTTGCTTTCGATTATATGGAATATAATTGTGTGTATAAACCATTGGAGATTGGAGACAAAAATTGTGATTAACTCAATTATATGGAATATGGTGTGAGTATAAACCATTGGAGATGAAATTAGATTGCTCAAGTGAGCTAAATTTGAGTGTTGTTTGATCAGTATTGTTGAATTACGTGTGGTGTGAATTGCAAATTTGAGAAATGTTGCATAATTAATATATTGGTATATATATTGTATAAATGGTTTGGAAATGGCGTAATCGTTTCGTATACCTTTGGGTAACCTAAATTTAGGTGTGAGTGCATGACATGAATTTTCTAAAAATGAACATGGTTGCGAAAAGAGATTTCACGGGATGATTTCACAGAAGAATTGGGTTGGGAGATGGGCTTATGGATCATTTCGGATGGGGACCATGACTGTTTAGGAAGCTCACGACCAATTCGGCTCGAGGGTAGTCCCATATTTTCTGGAACGCCGGTGGTATATTTTTCAAAAACAACAGGATTTTGTTTTGAAAATGATTATTTTTCTCATACATGGCTTAGGCAAGTGTGAAGGAGTCAGTGAGGACTCGAGACATGGGAATGAGCATTTAGACATTCAAGTAGGATCTGTGTTGCTTGAGTGTGTGTTTATTTTGGGCATTGTATCACTTGGGTGATAGCTGTTTGGGTTTCCACTGCGGGCGATAGCTCACCTGTCGGGAACATTTTTTTCGGTACGGGGTGTTCGAGGAGAGCGGCTCTTCTTAGAGACCGGGTTGAAGATAGTAGGGTTGTGGCTTTAATGGTTTTGGATAATATGTATTAGAATTGTAGAATTTTAATAGTAGGTGTATTAAGATAAAATGTATAACTCTTGGACTATTGGAATATAGTTGGGTATGTTTTGATGAGTATTGGTATATGGGCGAAGTGGCCATTTTGCTCGAGGTATGCGTCTCGTGATGCGGGGCGTATACATAAATTTCCGTGGGTTGTGGTGGTCAACGGACCCCGGGTTTTGGGCGTCACGGCTTGGTATCAGGCTTAGGTATCACGATTACAGCAGCGTCTTGAAGTGGGCTGGATATGCAATTGTAGGTGGTGCCTGGTTAGGATTGCACAGTGAAAAACATTATACGATACCGGCTTCACTGACTTGGTATCGGAAATTTAAGTAAACTATTACCTTGGGAGCTCGGTGGGTGTAGTTATAAGTTTGGATCGTCTGACTTCACGACTTGGTATCGGAACATAGATATCTGTACCTAGGGCGGGGACATGAGAAAGCAGGCCATTGCTATTGTGGTGAAATTGATACCAGCATCATAGCTTGGTATCGGAGTTTAGGTACACGAATACCTAGGATTTCATGGGACGGGTTTAGACCACTGCATGCATGGTGTGTTTCATGTTGTGTTCGGATATGTGTTCCATGTTTGTGATTGTGTGATTGCGTGGTTATTGCGCAGAAAAATTATATGCATGGCATAATGTATATAGGAAAAAGTGGAATGCTAAGGTTAGGAACTATAACCTTAGGGGTTCGGAAAATGAAATGAACCTGAAAGTGTTGAAGTTTATTGAAATAAATAAAATTGGTTGGCAGTAGCACTTGGCTTAGGCGATGAACTAGTCGAGTTCATGGTTGTTCGTCACATTAGTAATTGGCATGTGCGTACTTGGATTAGGCTGATGGGATTAAACAGTTTGTTGCCATTTGACATGTGTAGATGGCAAGTCGAGGCCGAGTACGTAGAGGTCGTCCACAAGGTGTTAATGGCTCACCAGTGTTGACCAATAGGGCCTTTCTTTGAAATTTGTTGTTGGGGTTCTGTTCTTTATGCATTGCACGGAGTTAGTGCATTTGGTAGTCGGGGAGGTCAGGAGTAACCTCCAGAGGTTTAGGGCACATCGTCCTCCAGGCATTCACGGGGAGATCAGGTAAGTGACAAACCATTAGTTTCATGCAGATTGAGAATGTGTTAAAGGCTATGGAGATTACCTCGACATGACCGAGGATTAGATTAGGCTAACGTTCCAGCTAGGGTGAGGCTTAGTATGGTGGAATTGGGCGAAGACCTCTGAGATCTAGAGCGATGACTTGGGCGAGTTCCATGAGCTCTTTATGAGCAAGTATTTTCCAGCCCTTTGCTGGAACATGCCAAGGCCACAAGAGTTCCTAGAGTGAGGCGGGAACGATGGCGATGATGGAGTACATGGCGATTCAATGAGTTGTACGTTTGGTGATGACTATGTGGCCGCAGGATATGGCCCGAGTCGGGAGATTTGAGAATTGGCTGAAGTTGTCCATTCGGGCGAGGATAGTGGACTTCTCCTCGGGACATGGACTCCATGGTTTAGGACAGCCACGACCATAGAAGTCGAGAATCTTCGACGCTAGGGACTCAGGTGTCGAGAGGAAGGAGAGTCGGTCTTCTTACGGGTCGGAGAAGAGCCCGAGGCTTCTAGTTCACGAGGGGTTCCACGGCCATCTAGGTCAGGGACAGATCAGAGTTGCGTAGCGAAAGCGTGGTGGACCTTAGGGTGGTAGACATATTGGGTGTTGATGTCACTCTTGACATGGATGAGTTGACAACCCATCGGGTTGCAAGTGATTGTGACCTGAGGCGGGTTATCATACCCGACACGGTCTTGGAGTTGTAGAAGGTAGAATATGCATGTGAGTGATGATGCGTATGTGCGTGAATTTCGGGACGAAATTACAGTAAGAGGAGAATGTAAAACCAGAGAAAAATTCAATTTTTAAAAGATTAAACGGTAATTTCGGTTGAAAACAGAAAATTCTCTAGATCTCGGATGACGAAACGGATTGAGCCGTTAAATTCGTCTCACGAAATCTAGTGACCCAGAAAAGTTTCGTCGAATTCTGAGACAATCAGAATATTTTATGAATTTCTGGGTGATAAATAGCCAGTGACTTCAGGGACGAGATTTTTACGAAATTCTCGGAAGTCAGAAAATGGCGTGAGTTAAAGTTCATTTAAAAGAATTGAACTGAAAAGAAATAAAATTTTCAGGATAAAACGGACCCGAATGAGGTAATAGAAGTTATGTATGATAATAATAATAATATGTAATAATAGTAATAGTATAATGTTATAATAATAATAAAATAAAATAAAACTATAAAAGTCAAGCGATGGGCGTGAGGATGTCGGGAGAAGGGCGGTGATGAGAGAGGAGAGATATTTTATTTTATTTTCTCTCACCGTTTGCTGGATCTACGAAAATCGGACTAGGTCGGATTTTGTCGGTGAAGGCAAAATTGATCTGCGACGAGCTACGCGTGGACACCAAAAGTTGGAGTTTTGACAGCTTTCAGGTGAGTGAGGTTTTATCCTACTTGTTTTACCCCTTGTTTAAGTGTTTGTAAATGCTTGTGTTGGTTTTGAGGCCGTGAGGGCCGTTTGATCGATCCCGAATCTTGGAACCGGTGTAGATTTTTTGGAGAATTTTGGAGCCCATTTGGATGATCGAGTGGCTGTGTAGGGGCTATTTGGGGTGTTTGTATCATAATTTATATAATAAATTATGTTTTAGTGTATAGGCCATTGGAGATAAAATTATGATTTGCTCAATTATATGGAATATAATTGTGTGTATAGGCCATTGAAGATTGGAGATAAAATTGTGATTTACTCAATTATATGGAATATATTGTGAGTATAGGCTATTAGTGAAATTGAATTGCTCAAGTGAGGCTAATTTGAGTGTTGTTTGATCCATATTTTGAATTACATGTGGTGTGGTGCAAATTTGAGAATGTTGCATAATTAATATATTGGTATATATATTGTATAAATGGTTTTGGAAATGGCATGTGCATTTTCATATGCCTTTGGGTAACACAGAATTTAGGTGTGAGTGCATGACATGGTCTTTAAAAATGAACATGGTTGAGGAATTTCCACGGGATGATTTCTAGAAGAATTGGGTTGGGAGATGGGCCCAGTCATTTCGGATGAGGACCATGGTTGTTTGGGAGCTCACCAACCAATTCGGCTCGGAGGAAACAGTCGTATTTTCACAGACACTTCGGTAGTATATTTCAAAAACAACAAGTTTTGTTTTGAAAATGATTATTTTTCTCATACATGGCTTAGGCAAGTGTGAGGGAGTCGGTGAGGACTCGAGACATGGGAACGGGCATGTAGACATTCAAGTAGGATCACGTATTTACTTGAGTGTGTGTGTTTATTTTGGAGCATTGCATATGCACTTAGGTGGAGAGTAACCCATTTAGGGTGATTCCACTCTTGGGGAATGCTTCCTTGTCGGGGAACATTTTTAAGTGCAGGTGTTCGGCTTGGCCTTCTTAGAGACCGATTTTGAAGAAAGCCGGGTTGTGGCTTTGATGGTTTTTGGATAATATGTATTAGAATTGTAAATTTTAATATGTAGGTGTATTAAGATAAATGTATAACTCTTGGACTATTGGAATATAGTTGGGTACATGTTTGATGAGTATTGGTATATGGGCCAAAGTGGCCATTTTGCTCGGTATCACGTCTCATGATCACGAGGTATAAATTTCCGTAGGTTGTGGGTAGTCAACGGACCCCGGGTTTGGGCGTCCGCAGTTAGAAATTCCTTGATAGGAAATAGTAGTAGGAATAATACAAGCAGAAGAAGTTTCCAAAGAATAAGAGAAAAGGTACATTCACCTTTCCTAATAAAAGAAAATTATTACAATGGAGAAAGAGAAGTTGAAGAAACAAAATTTTTAATAGATACAGGAGCCAGTTGTAACCATATCCAAGCTGATAAGTGCGAAATGATAGGAAATATCACAAGTCATTTATGTCTACAAAAATTATGATGGTCAAACATTAAATGCAATTCTGAGGGTAGAAATACCTATAAGATTACAAGGAGTAACCTTTCTAGTAGACTGCTATAAAGATAACAGAATGCAAGGAAACGGACATTATGATATTCTCTTAGGAAATAGTTTCCTAGACGGATTAGATAACTATAAGATCCTGAGAGGAATATAAATATATAATGAAGACGTGTGTATCTTTCTAGAAAGACAAAAATGAAAGAAATCACATTCCCTACTATGGTATTTATAATAGTTAAAATTCTAGAAACTAAGTTATATACATGTGGATTAATAGATACAGGATCAGAAATAACAATATTTAAAAGCTTTTTGTTAAAAGAATGGGAAAATACTAAAATCTCCATAAAAGGTGTGACTGGAGATAAAGAAAAAATTACAAAACAAAAAGAAAATGTAGAAATAATGATTCAAAATAAAATTGTAAAAATAGGAAAAGTCTATCAATATAACAATATAGAATGTGACATTATATTAGGAAATGACTTTTTACAACAATTCTCAATATATCAACAAACAATTTATACTATTATACTAAAAACACCTTGTGATCATTGGATAAGAATATCTAGAATACTAAAACCTTTTAAGATAAATTATGATCAAAAATCCAGAAAATGGAGAACAGAAAAGATAAATACATCGATTACTTATAAAATAACAGTCCAAGGTACATGTAAAAATTGAAAGAAAACTTTTAGTAATAACAGCCCTTTAAAGCATTGGGAAAAGACAAAAATCTCTTATGAGTTAGAAATGGTAGATCTGATAAGGTTATTAGAGTCGGTTGATGATATATTCCCAAGAAGATATAGAAGACTTTAGAATACAAATTAATGAATTAATGCAATTAGATCTGATAAGAGAAAGTAAAAGTCCACATAGTAGCCCTGCCTTTATGGTTAGGAAACATAGTGAAATAAAAAGAGGAAAAGCAAGAATGGTAATAAATTACAAAGAAGTAAATAAGAATACAAAATTTGATGGATACTATATCCCAAATAAAGAAATATTAATAAATTTGGCAAGAGGAAAAAATTATCGATAAATTTGATTGTAAATCGGGATTTTGAGCGGATAAATGGATAATGACGGTATACCTATTACGGCTTTAGTACTAGAGGTCATTATGAATGGTTAGTATGCCTTTCGGATTGAAAAATGCTCCTCAAGTCTTCCAAAGAAAAATGGATAAAGTATTCTCTGATTATTCATCCTTCATAATAGTTTATATTGATGACATGTTAATTTGTTCTGATAATGAAAAAGATCATGAAAAACATTTAGATATTTTTATAACTCATAAAGGCATGGTATAATCCTTTCGAAAATAAGTAGAAATCAAGAAAAAGAAATAGAATTTCTCGGGATGATTATAGATTCAAGGAATAAAATTCTGATCACATATAGCTGAAAAATAAAAAGATTTTTGATGAATTACGAACTAAAGTGATACAAAAATTTTTAGGATGTTTAAACTACTCTGATTTCATAAAAGATTTAGCCTAAGAAAAACCAGGAATTCACAAAATTGTTAACTAAGAAAAACCAAGCAGGGATGGAATGAAAAGCATACCATGATAGTCAAAAGATTAAAAATATATGCTCAAATGCACACAAATTAAGATTGCCTAACGAAAATGACAATTTAATATTACAAACAGATGCTTCGGATAAATATTGGGCAGCTATTCTGAAAACAGACTTAGGAGAAATATGTCGATATACAAGTGGAACCTTTAATAATAATCAAATTAATTATGATATTAATGAAAAAGAATTACTTGCAATAATAAAAGGAATAAATAAATTTGAGATATTTTTATTGCCGAAACCTTTTATTATAGAAACTAATAATACTCAAGTTGCAGGATTTATAAAAAATAACACGGGAAAAGGAGTACAAGCCAGAAGGTTATTTAGATGGCAAACTCTTCTTAGTTATTATAATTTTAAAATTGTACATATAAAGGTGCGATAATTTTCTTCTGAGACTTTTGGCGGGAATGTCGAATAACATGGAAGAGAAATGCGAGATATTGCCACCGACATGGCCGAAGGAATGAATATGATTTCGAGAAAATTACAATGATCTTATTTCAATTGAAGAAAAAATTATACATTTACAAAAGATATCAATAGTATAAGATCTAAATCATATATTTCCCAAAATATCCTTGAAAAATGTTTTGAAAAATTTGGGTGAAATAATAGTGATGACGGATGATGTTTTCTCGACCTCTTGAGGACTAAAAACATCAAAAGGTAGGATCTTAGTCATTGAGAAAAACGAAACAACGACAAATGCGATAATGGGAGCGGGAGATATATCCTTAAGGCAAAAATATCTCAAAAGGTACTCAGGAGATGCCTATCCTCCAAAAGGATAAAAGCCTGAACAATAACAGTCTTGCAAAAGACAAAAATCTCTCAAGTGGAGATAACAGTCCCTCAAAGGACAAACTCCTCTCGAAAGGAGAAAATTCCGATGATATCCTCTTTTTTCCAGAGGAAAAAACAGAAAATATAAATACATCTTCATTCATCTTATCTGACATGGAGAGAAAGTATTTGACTTTCTCCGAATTCATTTATAACAATCACACAATGATGGGTATTCTGGGGCCCCATTAAGTCATCACCCAAGGATAATAATCACAAAAAAATGAGACCCCTCATTCATTCAAGAGGCCATGGATTTCGGTTTTGTTGACCGAATCTATTTGAGTCCGAATTGTGAAGAAATACTCAATGACACTCTTAGAACCCAATTATGCAAAATGATAGGTCATCAGAGTTTCTATATAAAATTCTTCACTATTAGTCCAGAATATAATGAAGACATTGGGGTGTTCCACAAAGGCTATCATCTCATAACAATAAATAGCGTGAGAATCTAAATTCAGATAAGTAAATTAAACTAGCGGGGTATTATAACAGGCAATGGACAAAAACAAGAAGAGTATTGGGGATAAAAGCAGTGCTTGGCTGAATGACAGATTCGAAGAAAAAGAATTGCTCAGTCCACTGTGCAACCAATAACTGGATGATAATCCTAGGTGATGGGAAAGCCAAAGGACAGAAAATGATAACATATAAGATCAATGAGCTGGATCAACTGTTGTTTCCAGCTAGCCAAATGACAAAAAAAGAAGCAATAAAATTCATGAAAAAGACAAAGAGTGACAATGAAGGTTGGATAACCCTTGGGAAAAAGATGTAATCCCAACCGTCCAAGTGGCCTGACAGGACATGTTTGCCACTATAAATGTAAATGACAAGCCAAGTGTAATGACAGCTAAGTGAAAGTGGTCTGACAATAAATGCCAACCATTATAATTGTAACTTACCCAGAGACAGTTGGAGGAAATAACAAAATCAAATGTGGTGGAAACCAATTTCAACTTGACAAGACCATAGAGCGACAAAAAGTTGATAGAAAGATGTAGATTTTCCATATGACAAGACCATGAAGAAGAAAAAGAAGAGAAATGAAGAAAAAGATAGCAGATAGGCAGAAGAACATCAGGAGCACCATGACACGTATGCTATGAAGATAGAAGAGAATCGATATGATCAAGTAGTCTCTTCTATAAATCTGGAAAAATTATAATTGTAAAAATCATCGAGGAAAAGCATCATAATTTTCTTTGTGTGAAAGTTTGTAATGAGTGCTAAGCACATGAAACTGTATGCCTTGAAGTGGGATATTTATACTGTGAAATAAAAATTCTGTTTCTCATATATTTTTATGTGTGTCGATACATCGGTGAGTGTCTTTGAATCACCGAGATTTGTCCCAGTACCGCGAAGCCAGGGAGGCGTTAGGGAAGGAGGGATTGTTGTCGGTAGATAGAGATCCAACTAGTTACTACATATAACTTGAGTAACTGAGGAGATTGAGGTTATTTTTATTATTTTAAAACTCTTATCTGCATATAAGTATTCTCAAGCATGATAAATTTCATCAATTTCTGAGATAGTTGTGCGGTTCCGCTAATTACCCTCTATTGAGTTTTTATAGAGCTAGAATAAATGCTCATTTTCATATTTAATTAGACAATAATCATTGTTAAATAGTCCTTTATATCCTTTCTCAACGATTTGGTGTACTTGACATGTTACGATCTATGTCGACACGTAGGCATCTATCGAGGATTAACTTAGTACCATGACAAGTTGGGATAACTATTGTACATTTTCCCTTAACAGCAATATACTCACCATCACCGCCAAACCGTTGATGAAGTGATTTCACACCATTCTTTGAACATGCTCTTGTTGTGTGCCCTTATGGTTAAATGACCATTGTCGATGACAACGATTTGTTAGAACTCATGGTGAAGCAGTGGCGACAAACAAAGTATGTCTCTTCTGTTGATCTCTGCTTTTACCTCTTCCTCATTTTGTTGCCTTTTGTTCCTACAAATAATAGCTTTATGCCCTATTTATTGACAGTTAGAGCATTTAGCATCTGGTATTCTCCAGCACTTGAAAGGTGGTTGACCTTTCTTGTTGCAACACTAGTAGGGCTGTTATGACTTCTTCTACCCATCCTTCCCTTGTCTAACTGCTAATTATGCACTAGTGCTACTTTCTTTCTTCTTTTTCTCCCACTTGCTCTTGGTAGCTCCTTAATGCTTAGCTGTCAATGCTCCTTTTGTTGTTGTGCCTTCTCTCATGAGACTCCTTTACTCTTGTGCTTGCAAAACACTTAAAAATTATGCCAAAGAAATTCTTGACATGTCCTTGGTATTTTCAAGGGTAAGTGTGGTTCCATTCATTACCTTTCAGAATAGTAACAAGGATTTTCAACTATTCTTGAATATGTGAATTCAAATTCAAGAATATATCTATTTGCAATTCCAAAAAGTATGTCAGAGCATTCTTTAAGCGGTCGAGACTCCTTCAATTATTTGGTTTCAAATTCCCTTGCAAGTTTAAAATTTGCATACCTTTGATTCTCTCATCTCAACATACTCATTTTGAGTGTCCCTTATCTCATGGTTGACTTTAGAGACATGATCCGTGTAGAGATGATGGGAGTGGCGACATCAAATAAAACGGGATTTTGCCTTTGATTTCACGGTCTTCCTTTCTTTATGTACTTTCATATGAGCCTTAAGGTGGGATTTTAAAATTGCAGGGAATATCATATTTCTCTTCAGCGCTTCCCAAGATCTAGGGTTCTAAGAAAATCTCCATTAGAACAATCCACATCTCATGGTTGGTTCCATCAAACAATACCAATTGTTAACTTTAAAGGTAATAGAAGACACGATGAGGAATGAGCTGAGCGATGGAGGAAGAAAAACTTAATTCATTAATTAAAAAAGGCTTGACAAACTTATATAGAAGGTGAGAAACAAATTACTAGAATTAAGACCTTAGGTTTAGCCAAAAAAAAAAGTTATAATCAAGGACCTAAAATCAAGCCATGACTAGCGAAGTCAAATACTAATCCCACAAATTAGAACTCGTCAGCAACTTAACATAAATATTAAGGAGTTGATATCAGTCCTAAACATTTAATTCTTACACATGTAGCGGAATACACCTTTTTCTGAAAAGTAGATTTCCTTCCAAGTTTTTATGGCATATCAAAAACAATTACTACAACTCCTTTCATTTAGCTCCCAAAGAAGAAAATATATTAAAGTCTATCAAATAACATTAATTTGATCTTATTGTTCATATTTTTCTTGAAATAACTTATTTCGAACAAAAATATGTTTATATTCATGTATTTATATTGTCTATTAAAAGATGGATAATTTTACAAGAAACAAAAAAGAAATTTGTCAAAATTAAATAAAAATTGATGAAGAGATAAAATTTTCCAAAATTGGGTTTCAAAAATAATTTTAATCAAATCATAAAAAATAATAGTATAAAAAAGTACAAACAAACCAGAGGAAAAATATTAAGCTTTTGCATTGCATGTGATCCTGAGCAGCCAAGACGAAGTGGAACTTTGGTAGTTGACAGTGACATGCTAGGCTTTGGTGGTTGCGTGTGGACAAAGTCATTGGCTTTGAGATTACGTCTCTTGTCAATGTTCTCTTCAGTGTAATCAAGAATAGTAATGAATAAAATTCAAGACATTTAAAATTTGAATTCCCGAAAATTTCTTAATCTTATTTTAACGAAATATTATTATTTTTTTGTAAAAATAATAATTTCTTTTAAAATATACATACAAACATAAAATGATCAAATTCATTTTGTCCAAAAATAAGTTGTTTCTCAAAAAAAAAAAAAAACAAAACAAAAAAGGTAGAGTTACATGTTTTTTAACCAAATATTTCATATGGAGGTGTATTAGGGGAAATTGTTTTCATTATTTGTCCTTTCCTTGTTTTACCCCATGGAATAAATCGTATTTATTTCCCTCACAGGAGCACATTCTTAGCTCCACCTCAGTGGGCGACAAAAAGTTCATTCTTGTGAAGCTGTGAAGATGGGGAAGAGCAGTAGGAGTGTGTGAGCATGGTGAAGGGTAGACTACGGTTTTCTCTCTATTTCTTGTGCTAAATTTAGCAGCAACCTTCAGCTCCCTTAAGTTTAGCAGAGATGACTTCCCACCAGACTTCATCTTTGGGTCTGGAACATCTGCTTATCAGGTTTGTTTACTTTTTCTTCCTTTTTTTTTTTGAAAAGATTGTTTACTTTTTCTTATTGCCTCTGGAATCACCTTTTGAATAAGGAGTTACAATTGTTAATGAATTTTGGATTGTTACATAAAAGGTTGAAGGAAGCGTGATTTCAAGATGGGAGGACCCACAGTATGCAGGATACACTGTTGTGCTGAGTAGCTTCTACTTTCACTATAATAATTATTACTCATTTTATTAGAAATATTTGGACAAAAGACATCAAGTAATTTTGAATTTATGAATATAACATGTCCCATGTTTTTTCTTAAAAAATAACTCATTTTGAACAAAAATACCATTCTTCATTTCATGGATTTACATTGTCTCTTAAAAGAAAGTATTATTTTTGCAAGAAAATAAGGACATTTATGATAATAGGCGAAAAATTGATGAAGAATTAGTACACAAAATTTGTTTTCAAATTATCAAGTGTTTGCTCAGGACTATAGCTATGCAAAGGGAACATCAAGCCTTCCACCCGGCTTAATGAAAGTTTTCTCTTTTATGGTCTATCATCAAGCTCTTGATTTACTCCTTCTCTTTTTGTCTTTCTCTTTTGTCTTTGGTAAGATATTCTGTAAGAGTTGGGCTACGAGTATATTAGCATAAATTTAAGCAATCTTTTAAATTTATGATACTAATTATAAAAGAAAGTCTCGAAGGGACTCTCTTTGTTTGATTTTAAAGTAAGTAGAAGACTTATTTGATGTAAAAAGAGTTCAAGATCATGAAACTTGGTTCTAAAATATTTTCTACTATATCTTGTGCCATGACTTGATGAAAGTATTTTTATTTGACTTCGAGAGAAAATTGGGCAAAACATGAGTTTAAGTAGCCATTGCTTAGAGATAAATACAAATGCTAGATACTTGATTTGGAAGACTGATTGTCGACCCAAAATTTCAGAATTTATCCCATGGGCTCTTTGGAGACATAGCTTGTGATCGGTATCCGCGAAATACAAAGTGGAGTTCTCCTTCTTTTATGATATTTTTGTTGGAATAATCATATGGCATGTTAATCCCGGGTAGCTTAGTTGGTCTAAGGCCTTGGGGTTTAGCAATAGTCCTGCTTGAATCCTCTCAGGGCGATGAAGGTTTATCCCAGCCATTAGGGCGCATGGGATTAGTCGGTGCGTCTGGAGTGACTTTGGGCATCCCAAGGTTAATAAAAATAAAAAAATCATATGGCGTATTGTTCATCTTCTGATTAATTCATCTTTGAAAATGATGATGTTGTTAAGAGGTGGATGTTGTGGGAATTATGCACTCTTGATGCTCTTTATGAGGCGGTATGTGGTTATTGTACCATTTTCTCTTGTACAAATGATCTAGTAATTTTGAATATGAAATTTATTCCTGATGCATTGTATTTCCTGTAAACTTGTTTGGTGCTTCCTCTGTGTGCATGTATTTCTTGAAGGAAGATGTGAAACTCATGGTTGAGACAGACTACCAGAAAGGATGATTCTCCATTCGTGGTCTCGACTTATCAGTAAAGATGTGAAACTATAATGCATGTTAGAGAATAAAAACTTGGGCACTCTTTGATTTTAAATCTCGAGACTCGATCATGATGTTATTGTTCTATCGGATGGAAGAGGGACTTGTCAATCAAAGGGTTTAAACATATTACAACAATCTCATCAATGAACTTATCAACCATAGTGGATCTTATTTCAGTGAGGAAATGGAATCGATATTTTTTGGTTATCTTTATTGGGGTACTTATCTTTTCTTTGATAGGCAATCTAGAACAGATTTTAAGTCCAACAAAAATTCCTTCGAACTGATATCTAAACAATGGGTTTACAAACACTTCTTCCAATATTTCTCCTTGGATCTGGGAATCCAGCCATGTTTCTGTATTTCATGGCGACACACCATAGGCTCTTGAAGATGAGTATGAGGGGATGGATTAGTCGAGTTGTGTGCGCTTCTCATCACTATCTTTCAAATTTCCATTTTATGCTTAGACATGCCCTCCACGAAATTAAAATAAGCCATCAATGAACATTTTCTATGCGGATGCAGGAAAGACTTCACAGAATATGCTGATGTAGTATGCTTCGGAATTTGGCGATAGGGTTTGTGTTGGTCCACCATAAATAGTGATATATTTGCTCTTGGTGGCTATGATATTGGAATCATACCCCCTCGTCGATGCTCCCCCTTTGGAAATTGTCTAAGGGAACTCCTCATGAGCCATACATTGCTGGACATCATATCTTGTTGGCACATGCATCAGCTGCAAAATTGTACAGGGAAAAATATCAGGTATTACCTCAACTTTCCAAATCAGTTAATGAATGTATGCATCTCCTCTCAACCATATTGCATTTAGCAATAAGAGTGTTCATCCAGCATTCTGGTTTGTTGAAATCAATACTTAAGATGAAATTTAGAATCACCAGCCTTAACTTTTTTCTGTTTTGGCATTCATCAATTACATAAGAAACATCAAAAGAAATTTGACGGTTACTAACCTGATGTGGTTCAACAGGAGAAACAACATGGATTCGTAGGGGCAAATGTCTGTGCCTATTGGTTTGTTCCTCTGACAAACAAAACAGAAGATACCATAGCAACCCAAAGAGCAAATGATTTCTATCTTGGTTGGTGAGTTATGAACATATAATAGATGAGCTAGTGTCTAAATATCTTGAATTTTCACCATTTCCTTATGGCCCTTCCTATCCACTAGGAAGTTAATACCAAATGGTCCAGAAACTATTAGTTGGTTCTAGTTTGGGCTTACTTTTTTCCATGTAAAAATGGCTACATATTATGTTTGAGTATCGATATGAGGCTTAGTTATCTTTTATGTCCATTTCCTATTGCAGGTTTATTGATGCGTTAGTGTTTGGAGACTATCCTGACGTAGTGAAGAAAAGAGCAGGCACAAGAATTCCATACTTCACTAAAGACGAAGCCAAACAGGTCAAGGGTTCATTTGACTTCATAGGGATAAACCACTACATTTCAATATATATCAAGAATAACCCCATGAAGCAGGATATGGATAACAGAAACTTTGCTGCAGATGCGGCTGTGGACATGATAGGTACATTGCTTGGGTCTTTAACTAAACTTGGTACAAACTCGATTCAAGCATTTCCTCACAATATTCCCTGGACATGAATTCATGTTTTTTAGACCCTGACTTGGATGAGTCAAGGTTCAGTGTAGCATGCTGAGTCAAGTCAGTGTTCAATTTATTCTTTAGCTAATACAAAAATAAAAATGATGGAACTGATATGGTATCATTGTCTTGTGGCAGCTATAACAGATGATGATCCAGCACCGGATCAGGTAGATCGAAAAATGATCTAATTCCAGTTGCTTGTTAGTTTTGGTCGGTTAGTACTAAGCAGGTTCTTTGATTCAGCTTCCTGTTTCTGCCCACAGGGTTTGCAACAATTGTTGGAATATTTCAACAAGTTTGCAGAAATCACTCCGATCACATTCATGAAAATGGTCTGTATTATTGTATGTTTTATTTTATTTTATTTTCCTTTAAGGAACAACGGTTCAAGTAGGTCCCAAGGGGCTGTCAACTTTGGATTATTACGCTTTCAACTGCTTGTGTATCTCTTCATCCCGCTCTTTAGGGGTTTAACCCACAGGATATTGTTGCTAGGAGGGTGGCAAAACATAAATTTTATTTTATTTTATCATCTAATTGATAAAGCTTTCTTGGCATCTGGCCAGGTCAAAGACAAAGCGCAACACGACATTGAATGATACAGGAAGGTAAATGCGAAGGGCTATATTGGGGCTGTGCTCAATGCAATTAGGTATGTCGTTTCAAAGAACTAACGATACATAAAGCAGAAGAAGCTGGCGCTTTTTTCTTATGAAATGTAAGTTCATAGAAAGGATCACAATTCAACGCATTTGATAGAGGGCTCAATCTCAGGAGTTCTATCAGAGCTGATTAATGAATGGTCTCTCTAATTGATGTAGTTTTCCATTGCCATTTATCCTTGTGTTCTTTTTTTCCCTTTCTTATTTCTTTTCTTTTCTTTTTTCTCTTTTTAAAAAGCAGGAATGGATCAAATGCAAAAGGGTATTTCTCATGGTCATTCTTAGATGTATTGGAGTTATTGGATGGGTGGGAATCAGGCTATGGCCTATACTATGTAGATTTGGATGACCCGATTTGAGAGCTTGATATCCTAAGCTCTCTGCACATTGGTACTCTGGCTTTTTGAAAGGAGATAACATCAGTTCAGACGAAACCATTGGAATTCAGAAGAATAAAACTCCCGTTTCTAGTGTTCGATCAATTCAGTAGTCTGCTTTGAATGGTTGTACTGGGATGAGGTTTGGTTCCCTTATAATTGGTTATCAGTTATTGTTTCCATGCACAAGCACATTTCTGTCTATAATAAGCAGGTTGAGGTGGACTATTCTTCCAGAATGCTAGTTGAATGACACACCAGCTTGCATTGGGGTTGCTAAGAAGGACTCATGTTTCAGACAAACTTTAAACAGCTAAACAATGCGGCTACAACTGAGATTTTCATTTCCTTTCCTACTCATCACGTTTTTTTTCACATACCCAACATTTAGGTGGTGTTTGTTTTTTTATTTAATGTTGAATATAACTTTTTTTCAGCTTAATGCTAAATAGTACTTAATAGTATTAAGTATTAAGTAGTTTGTTTTCTAACATTGAGTAGTGAGTGCTTCTAGGTTTCCTGTTTCGGAAGATGACTTTTTCTGCAATAGAAAAAGCCAATTGACTTTTTCTATTTAGAATTTTTTTTAGAAATTTAAGCATTAAGTCATGAAAAAATTAAAAAACAAACAAATTGCATGCTGAAATTCAGAAAAAAGCTAAAAAAAAATCGCCACCTTAGTATAACTCATTTTGCATTAAGTGGCCCCCAAAGAAAGGAACTTTTGTTAGATTCTCCAAAACTTACAGCTTTCCCATTGCAAAGAGCAATGATGAACTGAAGCCTGGTGGATATTCGCTTTCGTCAAATTTCAATTGGACGAGGAAACGTGTCTTTCCATCTTTAAGTTTGGAATATTGACAACTTTAGATAGAGACTGCATGTTGTCTTGCTGAATACATGAATATAAGAATAATAATGAATGGACTACAAATAGTTTATTAGTGTAAAGATAAGGAAGAGTAAAACCAAGGAGGTGGAAACTTATGATATCAATCAGCTCCCTTGAGTTTAGCAGATTTGACTTCCCCACTGGGTTCATTTTCTACCAGAAGATTGAAGAAAGCAGAATAGAAGGACTAAATCTAGAAGAAGAGTAAAAACCGAGCTATTCTTTCATTAAGCATTGGGATTATATAGGGAAGGCTTCATCCCTCTCTAAAAATGTGGACTGAGTAATCTGCCCCCATGAAGATAAACATGCAAAACAGAAAAGAATATGCAGAACGAAAATAACCATTGCAAAAATCTAGCAACGGACAGCTTTGAAAAAGTAGCCAAATAAATAAATAGATTGACATAACATTCCAACAGAATCAACACGTCTTCAACAATCCAAAGCACATCTTCAATAAACAGTTTATTTATTTATTTTTTAGCTGTATTTGTAAGAACATAAGAAACAGAGATGATTAAAGGAAAGAATCTAAAACAAAGAAGAGAGTTGGCGAATAATTTTTTGTTTTGTCGTCATAATTATAGTTATTATGTGAAAAGTTGAGGGAGCAGCATACCAAGATGGGAGGACTCCTAGCACTTGGACATACCTGCTCATACCGAGTCAGTTTCTATTCTTTCTGTTTTTCTTTCTTTTATTTTGTTTCCCTTTTTGAGGATTAAGGCTCCTGCTTCTTCTAATTTGGAGAGCTTTATTGTTGATGGAGCAGAACTTTTTTAAGCTAAAAGTTTGCTAAGATCCTTCTTTTCAACAAATTTCTTATGGGGTTGCCAAGACTAATGTCTGATTTTTTATTTGAAAGGCTGATTGTCCAACCAAAAAACTTTAGGATATACACATGGAGCTACTGGGGACATACCGACATAGCATGTGATCAATATCACAAATACAAGGTCAGTTAAGTATGGTAATGTTCATCTTCCTGGTCAGATCATGACTAGCATGACTATTGGAAGAGGTTGATGCTATAGCCTATAGTAGTATGTGTGATTGATCAGCCCCGATGTAGGTTTTGTGAAAACAAGAGTGGTTATACAGACCAATTTCTACTTCTATGTGAACTGTTTTCAGTGAGAAATTGATGGTGCAATTTGAACTAAGATTCCATGTTCTGCCCCTAAATTTGTCTTAGATGATATTCTTATATCCTGCATCATCCCAAAGGCATTGAGAACATGCTTCTTATTTCAAACATTAGAGACTTGATTTAGCATCCTCTGTTTTGCATGTATTTCTTGCAGAGGATGTCAAGCTCATGGTGGAAACAGGCCTAGATGCATATCGATTCTCAATCTCATGGTCCAAGAGCTCATCCCAGTATCATCACAATAATCTCTGTCTAAGTCATGCTTCTATTGTTCTTTCAGACGGAAGAGGACCTGTCAATCCAAAGGGTTTAGATATTTACAATAATCTCATCCACTTGAACTAATCAAGCACAGTTGAAAACGATTTCAATCGAAATAATTTAATATTTCTAATTGGTTAGCATTTTAGAAGTGTTTTTCATTGCTTTGGAAGCAAAAAACTATAATAATTTCAGTCAAAAGCAAGAGAAGTCCTTCCAAATTGCTATCATAGCATTTTTCCGTAGGTTCAAATTCTCCCAACTCTTGGTGATAAATCCTATCTCTTGGCCAAGCAGGAATTGAACCACAAGTTACTCTCTTCCTTATTGATCTACCACAGGCACTTAAAGATGAATACCGTGGGGTCCAGCCCCCGGATGAAGAGAAGGATTCTCCACCTCGACGTCGACTAACTCATGTTTTGTGGATGAGAATTAGTTCTTCGTACAATGAAATTGGTTTCCATTTCATCCAATAAATCCATTCGGTCCCGAACCCTTACCTATAAATAGGCTTAGAGAAACATAATCAAACGTGAATTCCATGAGATTAGAAAGAGTTCCAGAGATCAATATTTCAATCACAGAGAGTTGAAAGAAAATGTGTGAAACAGTCGGGTTTATCACACCGAGGAGAATGGCAAGAAACATAGTACTTCACAAAGAGAATACTGAGAGGATTGTGACCATATCCTGGGTGTGTGACATCTTATGTCAATTTTATCTCATAGTGGATTATTTTCTCGGATTTGCCTCGTGAAGGTTTCCCTCATTTTGAGAGTTTTATCATGTTATATCGGGTGTCATTATTATCTTTCATTCTTATTCTCTGAAGATTGGCTTAGCCATCTAGCTGCAATCGAAAAAAACAGTAGGTGATCCAGTGAGCTGAACATATCGACTAGTTTGGCATTAAAATGTCGTAACTTGAGTTTGAGTGATCTAGATGATTCCAATTGGAGAAGAGACCTTAGAACCATAGCTTCAAATGAGTGAAGGAACCATTATCAATTTATGGAGTTAAGGCCCTATGTCGAGAAGCGTGGGTGATCCGGAGTGAATTGGGCATATTGACTAGTTTGGCGTTACAAAATGTTGTAACTTGAGTTTAGTTACTCAAATGAGATGATTCTAATTCCTATTGAAAATAGAACTCTAGAATAACTTAGGCTACTATGTGATTGTCATTGTATTTGAATAGGGGCGACGGAGGAAAGCCACGTGAAGTCGAGATTCGAAGATTGGAATCAAGCGGCGATTTTTGGTTTGTTCTCAAACTCTCTCTCTATTTCTAAAATATTTGAATAATTACGAAATGATTTGAATTTTGGAAATAATTGACAAAAAAGTGCATATTGATTTATGTTTGAAATGATTTGTTTTAAGTGATTTAAGACAATTGCTTGTGAAATGAATTTGCATAAGAAAATTTCATGAATGTGAAAATATTCTATTTGCATACAAATGTGTATATATACTATTGTAAATTGTATTGAATGATTTTAATGCCCTTAAAGAATGTTAGGACAGATTAAGTCAAGGATAAATTTGTATACCAATAAGAAATTGAACAAGCGTGCTATTATTGGCATCTGCGTCCGGGCCAATGAGAGGCGATATCGGTGGTGTACACCAATCATGTACATATATTTTTTACATATATATATTCTTATTGTGGGATTATGCCGGTGATCGTTATCTTGTGCACCAAAGCATAGGTTAAAATTCAATAAGGGCAAAATGATAATGAGATTTAAAGTACCGCGATTTGTGCTTTGAATGATTTTTTCTTTCTTTTCTGCCTATGAAAATGTATGGCTTGAATGACCAATGAATTGTAATTTATTTATTGAATAAATATATAGATCGTATTATCTTTTGCATTGAATAAATTTGAAAATTGTACAAAAGCATTGTTTTATAAATATTGCATGTTTCGATTTAAAATGAAATGAAGAGAGAATATAACTGTATAGAACCACTAAGTATGAAAATGCTTAGCGTGTTGTTTTTATTAACGCGCAGGTACCAAGTGAATAGGTACAAGAGTGAAGACCGCACAAGCATAGAGCCAACGTCAAAGCCATTCAGAGTAGAAGTAAAACTCCGCGACAAGCATGCATGAAATTGAATTGACTCTTTTTATATAAAGTATATTGTGAAAGTTAAACTCTGATTCTATTTTGTAAATGTTTGTGATATTGAAAACTCTGATAAATTTTGTAAATAATGGTACAAATGTGGGAGTTATCCCAAAATGATGGGTCTTCCGCAAAATGTTTACAGTATATTTTTACATTTACCCAATGAGTATTTGAAATGTGTTTGGTATTGAAAATGTATTCACATTTGTATTGATTTTTATTTTTTTGTATTTGGATTGGAAATGAAAGTGAGGATTGCGTTCCCCCAAATCTGGTTCATTGCCGCCAATCGGGTTAGGTTGGGTATGGGGCGACGATCGAGATCTTACACTTAAGTGGTATCAGAGCCATGGTTTAGGCGATTCTGTAAATGATTTTTGAAAATGGTCTAAAAAAAAAAAGATTTTGGAATTGTTTGTAAATGATTTTGAAAATTGTTTATGACATTCATTGCATTTGCATATAAAGGATGACGTGACTCTGATGCCGATCTTGTCGGTCTTAATAGGTAAACAATGGATAGTTCAGGACCCTATAGGGTCGGAGGTTACTCAGGAAGTCGCCTAAATAGTCCTGCTAGTGTGAATGGTGGGCAAGCATCCCATGCTCCATCGATGAAGCGACAAGGTCAAAGCGGCAGGGAAGTGCTATGGATATCCTCACAGCGAATGCTTCGGGCATTGCAAAAGAGTAGTACAACCAGATTTATGAATTTGTTCCTCGGTCAGCCATAGAGAGAATGGAAAAATATCGACCCATGGATTTGCTTGGGAAGAAAGATGATGAGCCTTCCATGGCGGAAAATTGGCTTGAAAGAACTGAATTAATGCTGCGACAAATGCATTGCACACTAGAGGAGAACTTAGAGTGTGCGACTTCTTTACTTCTGAGGATGAGAACATCGGTGGTGGCTTTAGTGACTAGAGTGGCACAGAGGGTATTACATGGGAGTTCTTCCTGATAGAATTGAGGAAGCAATATGTGGGTCGCATTTATTTGAGCTATACGAGACGAGAGTTTCATAATCCGAAGCAAAGGCGGATGGAGTGTGACAGGAATATAAAAATTCTAGGTTGAGCAAGTATGCTCCCGAAATGCTAGTTACTGAAGAAGAGAAGTGCCGTAAGTTTGAAGATGGCCTCAATGATTATATTCGGGCCAATGTCACAAGATTTTGCCATGATGACTTTTCTAAGATTGTGACATGCCTTGAATGTAGAAGAGTGAAGAAGGAAGGTATAGAAAGAAAGAAGAAGGCAATTAAGAAAAACCCGTCAGTCGAGTTCTTATCAGCACGGTAAATTCAGAGGACCACAGGGTTCTAATCCGCCTACAGCTCAAGGATCAGCTCAGGCTATCGGTAGTAAGACTATTATGCCGACACTGTCAATTGCTAGTGCACTAGGAGGTTCTTCGAGGGAACTAGTTTCTCCTTTTTGCACACATTGTGGGATGAGACATAAAGGAGAGTGTTGGAGACTAACAGGTGCTTGTTTGGCTTGTGGATCCAATGAGCACAAGATAATATATTGTCCTAGAGCTCGTTCCTTCACATCACCCCGGACTAGGGGTATAGTTTCAATGTATAGAAGAGCAACAAGGACAACAAGAGTGTTGCATCACCGATTGCACCGAGACAAGCGACACAGACTATAGGCAGACAGGATGCCTGTGCTCCGGCTAGGGCATATGCAATGAAAGCAGTAGAAGACAAAGATGCATTGGATGTGATAGTTAGTAAATTTTCTATCTTTGAGACTAATGTATATGCATTGATTGATCCAGGTTTAACCCATTCTTATGTTTGTACTTCCATTCCGAGTTTGGGTAGTCTATCGAAGAGTGAAACCGAGTATGATATTTTGGTGACAAATCCACTTGGGCATAGTGTCATTGTGAATAGAGTTTATAGAAATTGCCCCATCAAAATACGAGAGTATGAATTTCCTGGAGATTTGATCGAGTTGTCATTTAAAGAGTTTGATGTGATATTGGGGATATATTGGTTGTCCCGACACCAAGTGGTAGTTGATTGTAGAATGAAGAGAGTGACCTTAAGGACACCGAGTGGCGAGGAAGTGACTTTTATCGGCGAGAGGTCAAACCCCCTCTCTAATGTGATATCCGCCACTACTGCTAGAATAATGGTTCAAAAGGGGTGTGAAGCCTACTTGGCATATGTGATAGATACAAAAAGGGTAGAGTCTAGCCTATTAGACATCCCTCTAGTTTGTGATTATCCAGACGTATTTCCGGAGGAGTTGCTCATTCGCTATAATCATAGCATGCACAGGGTAGAGATTTGGTGCTCGGAATAAAAAATATTTATAAACTTAAACCTCTTATTGCCTTAGCATAGCTACTGCAGTATAGTGGCTCTAGGATTGAACACAAGGATGGGTTTTCTTCGTGTAGGTAACTAACAGTTGATTTCACTTTGGATTTTTGGGTTTTCATAAAAACAATGGGGTTGGTGGTGATTTGAAGACTGCAACTGAAATGTAATAAAATGTAAAAAGAACTCCTTAAAGCTTCGGGCCACTGGGTTTGAGGTTCTAGGGCAACTGAGAGGTCCTCGGGTCCTTTTCCTCGCTTCGGGGAGAATGACCTATAATCATTTCCGAACCGGATCTTCGTTTAGATATAATACCAAACCTTAATAGTTTTCCTCTTGAGATATATCATTTATTGGTCATTAATGTTTCAAGGCGATAAGCGATCCTTTGATCTACCACTATGGTAATAATTAATGGCAACTAAACGAGCCTCAGTGGATCTAACAATAAGCATCCACTGAACCCTAAAAGATTGCCAAGTACTGGTCAATCAGGATACATCAAAAGAATTTAAACCTAAAGTGAGAGATAGAGACATAAATGACAATAACTGCTTGCGTTAAAAACAAGAGGACCAGCAGTTTACCTAAAAACCCTAGCTCAATAGCCCTAATCTTCAAGGATAAGAGGGGTTTAGCCAACCATCCTCTGAGTTGTCATCCTCAGGGGGTGTTTGGCAAGAGAGAAAATGGAAGAAAATGAGAGAAAGAGAAACAGGCGGGAGAAATGAAAGCTTTGAGACTGATATTTGTGCGTAAGTGATAATCCATCTGAAAGCTTTGGCGAGCTCTATATCTTTGCTTAGAGCAAGAGTACAAAAATGTATAGACTACCAACAATACATAAAGGCGGGTTGGGAAAAAGTTGCAAGGGGTCAAAATGGAAACAAAACACGGGAGCAAAATTTCGCGGGTTGCGAATTTCGCGACTGCCGAGAATGCGATTTGCGAAAATTTATGACCACTACAAAACTCTGGGGACCCCATTCCTTCTATATTCTGCTCCATTTTCCTTCTGGCTTCTAACCCGCAACCCTGAGATCGACTTAGATTCTTCGTGTTTGAGTTGACTAAAAAATTTGGCGAGTTTAGCTTGCATAAACTACAAAAATAGCCACAAAATGTGATCAGTAGTAAAGCTGGGACCTTAATGTGCCAATTGGGTTAATTAAGTTGATTAGTACACAAAAAGTGCTCAAAACACATGTCACTGGGAAGCAAAATAGTACTATTTGGGCACTAATCACTCATCCCAACCGATACATTGCTAGTCCCTTAGCAATGATAGAAAGAAAGAGAGAGCAGACAAGTTATGTTTACAAAAAAAAAAGGTGTTTCAAAAGAATGTAAGTGAGTAATGCCTAACCCTCAGTATGAATCACCAAGACCTTGCATAATAACTATCTTGGGAGAATGAATATCATACAGAATCAAGCTTCAGAAGAGTATCCAACTCAAGAGAATCAACTTGGAAACTTCACAAAATCTAAGTGTTTATGTGATCGGTTTTCACTTGATGTGCCAGTTGCACTCTCCCCAGAGCTACGCCATAACCTAGAACATTAGCTAGGCCCTAAATAGATCGGGGTCCACTTTTATTCCATGCTTCTTTATGTGTTGTAGGGTGCAATCTTGAGGCATCGACTCTGAGTCCATGAGGATCCATCGATGACTCCCAACCAAATTAAGGGTTTAGGGCATCAAGTCGTAAGGATCTTCGGCAGCTAACTCTTCGAGGTTTTCACCGGACTCAAATGATTTGAAACTCCAAGCACCTACAACTAGCTAAACTCTTATCCACCCATGCTTGAACACTAAGTTGGTGACTCGACTAGTTGGCTTAAGTGCCGGGCTTTAAAGACTTTCGCAGTATACCCCCTCGAACTATCTTTCGGGTTTCAGGGCAAGCGTCGACCTTCTTTTCTTTTTCTTTTTCTTTTTCTTTTTCCTTCTTTTTATTTTGGAGACTTTATTGGCCTTCTTTTCATGAGGATCCTTAACACATTCAAGGTGGTCAACGAAACTAGGTCAAGTTGTACAAAGCTTAGGAGAGGTACAGCGGTTTCGAGGTTATTTAAAACCTAATGTGCACTGTGTGTAGTTAGCTAAAGGTGGAATAAAAATGTTGAAAACAATGAGACTTCAACTGATCATTCACTCAATCATGCATGGAACTAATCTAACATTAACGAGGGTGGAGTGACGTTTAAGTTGCAACTTACGAGCTAAATGGCTCTGAAAAAAAAATTGGTGTGATTTTGAAGCCATATATGTAAAGGTTATGGTATGTATAAAGAAATGCAACTAGATTTTCAGCTTTATAAATAAAAACTAATAACCCGACAAAGGAATAAGCAATGGCTTATTTAAACATACAAAATGGGCTTTGCTCAAATAACAACAAAACATAGATATGCCACTTCCTTGGCTAACTCTTCCCCCGACCAAATGTGCATTGTCGCAATGGGGCTCGGATTAAACAGTTAGAAGGAAATGCTACCTATAAATGTGGCCCGGTGGGAAGGTCATCCTCATTTTGGGTAGGCGAGGAGTGGCTGGTGTAGGCTGGAGGAGTGGCGGCACTTCTTTATTCTTTTAAGCGGAGTCAGAAGGAGATTTGCAAGGGCTGAATTTGGGCGAGTCTTTGGGCGGGGAGGATGAACTGAAGAGGCTTGGGCGACGATGGAAGTCGGGTAGGCCCAGGTGGCTCTGAATCTGCACGAGGATGGCCTGATTCTGTGCGAGTATGGCGCTGGTTTGAGCGACGGGGACCTCGATGCGTGTCATCTTCTCAACTAGGTCTGCCTGGGCAGCCGCAGAGGATGCTGAAGTGATGGAGAAAGTGAGGACTGCATCCATAATGGCCAGGAATCCCGAATAGAAATGGTGATATCTTTGCGAAGGTGGCGATGAATTAGGTCGAATTTGGAGTGCAGTAGGGGCGTAGTAATAGGACTGAGGGTCTTTGGAAGGTGATAAGAGGAAGCATGAGCTGGGTAATGGGGTAGTGATAGATTTGGGTGGATTTAGGCGAAGTGTGCTTGGGATGCGAGGGCTCATACAAATGCATTGTCGGAGTGGTACGCTTCCTCTATGGGAGGTTAACCTCTTTAGTTGGTCTCGGCTAGATCGGAAGATTGGGAGGTGATAAGAGCGGGCATAGTCTGCCTGTCGTGATGGAAATGGCCTCCAGTCTCGACGGCGCTCTAGCTGAGCTCGACGGAAAACCAATGTGCTCCAATACCTGGCATAATAGTCTCGGGAACAGGAGGGGAGTGTACTCAGCTCGGGTTAGGTTCTTGTGGTGGACCTTGTCCTCAAAATGGAACAAGGAGGTCATAATGAGCTCGGCAGGGCTGAACCAAAAACCCTCGGAGATGCGATTATAGAGCCTACAAATGCTCCTCTCCCTCGTACCAAGATCTTGGAGCGGGAATAGATTGGACCGCAAAATATGATCAATAAGGAGCATTCACAGGGGAAGTTGCCTCCTGAATAAGATGGACCATTTGTCGTGTCCGGGATATCGCAGACCATCTCCACAGTAGATGGACTGGGGTCGTGTGCATGTCGATCGAGTTGGCGAGGACCATTGGCAGATTGAACGTAGCTGCGATGTCTGTGGCCCGAAGTATCCCTGCTCGACCATCGATAGCAAAATGAATAGCAGTCGGATTGGGCTCTCTCCTGGACGTCATAGTGTGGTAGAACTCGATGACCGCCCGAGGGTAGAAAAATCGACGTGGAAATTCGAAAAATGGTTCGAAGTCTTAGATTTGCACTAGCCGCATAGAGTCTCTAAGCTCAAGATCTTCAGCAAAGGTCGGAAGATCATAATAAACCTCAATGTGCAAATCCCTAGTACTGCAATCAACATTTCCGGTAATAGGGCCATAGTGGAAAATGGGTCGCCTGATGATCGAAGCGGGGACGAATCGAGGAGAGCTCGCAGGGCGCTTGATTGGGTCTTGTGGGGCTCCTAGAGACTTTTAGGCGGAAGACTCCTAGGCTAGAGGTTCGGACCCTTTTGGAAGGTAGGGCCCTCCGGGTTGGCCTTGGATGTGGAGGAGATGGGGGAGTGGGGCCAACTCTAGTATCATATCTGCGTGGGGCGGGAGTAGGGGCAGCAGGAACTGTAGAAGCAACAACGGTTGCAGCAGCAGGTGGTAGGAGCACCTTGGCTAGCGACGGCGGCGGCAGTGGGTGCAGCGGCACTGGCGGCAGCGGGTGGAGGTGTAGCAATGCAATGACGGGATCGGTGAGGTTGGACCTTAGGTAGGGGAGAGCTGGCCTTTTGGTCCTAAAGTTGTGCCCTCTGTGTTGGGTTACGGGCAGAAAAGCCAATTTGATTGGAACATAAATGCAGCGGAATTTAAAATTTTTATCCCTTAACCCACCAAGGATCACATGCGTTTCATAAAAACCGAAGGAAGGGTAAACGAAACTTACCTCTTGTGGATCTTCCAAGGAACAGCTACGGCGACCACCCTCTACAAGTATCCACACACGAACAAATAATGAACGATCTGAATGCTAGTTCGGGTTACGTCTTCTGCAAAAGCGAAATTAGGGTTTCTTTTCTTTCTCTTTGTTTT